>JAPTYO010000007.1:62758382-63074440 GCA_036873135.1 Clarkia xantiana subsp. parviflora | reverse complement strand
AAATGGGATAAAGACTTTAGTATGATCATATGTTTAGAATAAATGCGGATAGCAACTGATTTAAATATCAATTCGGGACTCCAAGAGTGTTGCCCTATGAATAAAAATTTGATTCTGAGATCGAACTAAAAAGGGATAAAGACTTTTAGTATGATCATATGTTTAGAATAAATGCGATAGCAAAATGATTTCATCCAATTCAGAGCTCCGAGAGTGTTTCCCTATGAATAAAAGTTGATTCTGAGACCGAACTAAAAAGGGATAAAGACTTTAGTATAATCATATCTTTAGAATAAATGCGATAACAACTTAATTCATCCAATTCTGTGCTCCGAGAGTTGTTCCCTATGAATAAAAGTTGATTCTGAGACCGAACTAAAAGGGATAAAGACTTTAGTATGATCATATGTTTAGAATCAATGCGATAGCAACTGAATCATCCAATTCATAGCTCCGTGAGTGTTGCCCTATGAATAAAAGTTTATTCTGAGACCGAACTAAAAAGGGATAAAGACTTTAGTATGATCTTATGTTTAGAATAACTGCGATAGCAACTGATTTCATCCAATTCAGAGCTCCGAGAGTGTTGCCCTATGAATAAAAGTTGATTCTGAGACCGAACTAAAAAGGGATAAAGACTTTAGTATGATCATATGTTTAGAATAATGCGATAGCAACTTATTTCATTTAATTCAGAGCTCCGAGAGTGTTGCCCTATGAATAAAAGTTGATTCTGAGAACGAACTAAAAGTGATAAAGACTTTAGTATGATCATATGTTTAGAATAAATGCGATAGCAACTAATTTCATCCAATTCGGAGCTCCGAGAGTGTTTCCCTATGAACAAAAGTTATTTCTTAGACCAAACATAAATGGGATAAAGACTTTAGTATGATCATATGTTTAGAATAAATGCGATAGCAACTGATTTAATCCAATTCGGAATTCCAAGAGTGTTGCCCTATGAATAAAATTTGATTCTGAGATCGAACTAAAAAGGGATAAAGACTTTAGTATGATCTTATGTTTAGAATAAATGCGATAGCAAATGATTTCATCCAATTCAGAGCTCCGAGAGTGTTGCCCTATGAATAAAAGTTGATTCTGAGACCGAACTAAAAAGGGATAAAGACTTTAGTATAATCATATCTTTATAATAAATGCGATAACAACTTATTTCATCCAATTCTGTGCTCCGAGAGTGGTTTCCCTATAAATAAAAGCTGATTCTGAGACCGAACTAAAAAGGGGATAAAGACTTTAGTATGATCATATGTTTAGAATCAATGCGATAGCAACTGATATCATCCAATTCATAGCTCCGTGAGTGTTGCCCTATGAATAAAAGTTTATTCTGAGACCGAACTAAAGGGATAAAGACTTTAGTATGATCATATGTTTAGAATAAATGCGATAGCAACTGATTTCATCCAATTCAGAGCTCCTAGAGTGTTGCCCTATGAATAAAAGTTGATTCTGAGACCGAACTAAAAGGGATAAAGACTTTAGTATGATCATATGTTTAGAATAAATGCGATAGCAACTGATTTCATCCAATTCAGAGCTCCTAGAGTGTTGCCCTATGAATAAAAGTTGATTCTTAGACCGAACTAAAAAGGGATAAAGACTTTAGTATGATCATATATTTAGAATAAATGCGATAGCAATTGATTTCATCCAATTCAGAGCTCCGAGAGTGTTTCCCTATGAATAAAAGTTGATTCTGAGACCGAACTAAAAAGGGATAAAGACTTTAGTATGATCATATGTTTTAGAATAAATGCGATAGCAACTGATTTCATCCAATTCATAGCTCCTAGAGTGTTGCCCTATGAATAAAAGTTGATTCTGAGACCGAACTAAAAAGGGATAAAGACTTTAGTATGATCATATGTTTAGAATAAATGCGATAGCAACTGATTTCATCCAATTCAGAGCTCCAGAGTGTTGCCCTATGAATAAAAGTTTATTCTGAGACCGAACTAAAAAGGGATAAAGACTTTAGTATGATCATATATTTAGAATAAATGCGATAGCAATTGATTTCATCCAATTCGAGCTCCGAGAGTGTTTCCTCCCTATGAATAAAAGTTGATTCTGAGACCGAACTAAAAGGGATAAAGACTTTAGTATGATCATATGTTTAGAATAAATGCGATAGCAACTGATTTCATCCAATTCAGAGCTCCGGAGTGTTGCCCTATGAATAAAAGTTGATTCTGAGACCGAACTAAAAGGGATAAAGACTTTAGTATGATCATATGTTTAGAATAAATGCGATAGCAACTGATTTCATCCAATTCAGAGCTCCAAGAGTGTTGCCCTATGAATAAAAGTTATTCTGAGACCGAACTAAAAAGGGATAAAGACTTTAGTATGATCATATGTTTAGAATAAATGCGATAGCAACTGATTTCATCCAATTCAGAGCTCCGAGAGTGTTGCCCTATGAATAAAAGTTGATTCTGAGACCGAACTAAAAAGGGATAAAGACTTTATTATGATCATATTTTTAGAATAAATGCGATAGCAACTTATTTCATCCAATTCAGAGCTCCGAGAGTGTTGCCCTATGAATAAAAGTTGATTCTGAGACCGAACTAAAAAGGATAAAGACTTTAGTATGATCATATGTTTAGAATAAATGCGATAGCAACTAATTTCATCCAATTCGGAGCTCCGAGAGTGTTTCCCTATGAACAAAAGTTATTCTGAGACCAAACATAAATGGGATAAAGACTTTAGTATGATCATATGTTTAGAATAAATGCGATAGCAACTGATTTAATCCAATTCGGAGCTCCAAGAGTGTTGCCCTATGATAAAATTTGATTCTGAGACGAACTAAAAAGGGATAAAGACTTTAGTATGATCTTATGTTTAGAATAAATGCGATAGCAAATGATTTCATCCAATTCAGAGCTCCGAGAGTGTTTCCCTATGAATAAAAGTTGATTCTGAGACCGAACTAAAAAGGGATAAAGACTTTAGTATGATCATATGTTTATAATAAATGCGATAGCAACTTAATTCATCCAATTCTGTGCTCCGAGAGTGTTTCCCTATGAATAAAAGTTGATTCTGAGACCGAACTAAAAGGGATAAAGACTTTAGTATGATCATATGTTTAGAATCAATGCGATAGCAACTGATATCATCCAATTCATAGCTCCGTGAGTGTTGCCCTATGAATAAAAGTTTATTCTGAGACCGAACTAAAAAGGGATAAAGACTTTAGTATGATCATATGTTTAGAATAAATGCGATAGCAAATGATTTCATCCAATTCAGGGCTCCGGGAGTGTTGCCCTATGAATAAAAGTTGATTCTGAGACCGAACTAAAAAGGATAAAGACTTTAGTATGATCATATGTTTAGAATAAATGCGATAGCAACTTATTTCATCCAATTCAGAGCTCCGAGAGTGTTGCCCTATGAATAAAAGTTGATTCTGAGAACGAACTAAAAGTGATAAAGACTTTAGTATGATCATATGTTTAGAATAAATGCGATAGCAACTAATTTCATCCAATTCGGAGCTCCGAGAGTGTTTCCCTATGAACAAAAGTTAATTCTTAGACCAAACTAAATGGGATAAAGACTTTAGTATGATCATATGTTTAGAATAAATGCGATAGCAACTGATTTAATCCAATTCAATTCAGACTCCAAGAGTGTTGCCCTATGAATAAAATTTGATTCTGAGATCGAACTAAAAAGGGATAAAGACTTTAGTATGATCATTATGTTTAGAATAATTGCGATAGCAAATGATTTCATCCAATTCAGAGCTCCGAGAGTGTTTCCCTATGAATAAAAGTTGATTCTGAGACCGAACTAAAAAGGATAAAGACTTTAGTATATCATATGTTTAGAATAAATGCGATAACAACTTAATTCATCCAATTCTGTGCTCCGAGAGTGTTTCCCTATAAATAAAAGCTGATTCTGAGACCGAACTAAAAGGGATAAAGACTTTAGTATGATCATATGTTTAGAATAAATGCGATAGCAACTGATTTCATCCAATTCAGAGCTCCGAGAGTGTTGCCCTATGAATAAAAGTTAATTCTGAGACCGAACTAAAAAGGGATAAAGACTTTAGTATGATCATATGTTTAGAATAATGCGATAGCAACTGATTTCATCCAATTCAGAGCTCCTAGAGTGTTGCCCTATGAATAAAAGTTGATTCTGAGACCGAACTAAAAAGGGATAAAGACTTTAGTATGATCATATGTTTAGAATAAATGCGATAGCAACTGATTTCATCCAATTCAGAGCTCCAAGAGTGTTGCCCTATGAATAAAAGTTTATTCTGAGACCGAACTAAAAAGGGATAAAGACTTTAGTATGATCATATTTTTAGAATAAATGCGATAGCAATGATTTCATCCAATTCAGAGCTCCGAGAGTGTTGCCCTATGAATAAAAGTTGATTCTGAGACCGAACTAAAAAGGGATAAAGACTTTAGTATGATCATATGTTTAGAATAAATGCGATAGCAACTTATTTCATCCAATTCAGAGCTCCGAGAGTGTTGCCCTATGAATAAAAGTTGATTCTGAGACCGAACTAAAAAGGGATAAAGACTTTAGTATGATCATATGTTTAGAATAAATGCGATAGCAACTGATTTCATCCAATTCGGAGCTCCGAGAGTGTTTCCCTATGAACAAAGTTAATTCTTAGACCAAACATAAATGGGATAAAGACTTTAGTATGATCATATTTTAGAATAAATGCGATAGCAACTGATTTAATCCAATTCGGAACTCCAAGAGTGTTGCCCTATGAATAAAATTTGATTCTGAGATCGAACTAAAAAGGGATAAAGACTTTAGTATGATCATATGTTTAGAATAACTGCGATAGCAAATGATTTCATCCAATTCAGAGCTCCGAGAGTGTTTCCCTATGAATAAAAGTTGATTCTGAGACCGAACTAAAAAGGGATAAAGACTTTAGTATAATCATATCTTTATAATAAATGCGATAGCAACTTATTCATCCAATTCAGTGCTCCGAGAGTGTTTTCCCTATGAATAAAATTTATTCTGAGACCGAACTAAAATGGGATAAAGACTTTAGTATGATCATGGTTTAGAATAAATGCGATAGACTGATTATCATCCAATTCATAGCTCCGAGAGTGTTGCCCTATGAATAAAAGTTTATTCTGAGACCGAACTAAAAGGGATAAAGACTTTAGTATGATCTTATGTTTAGAATAAATGCGATAGCAAATGATTTCATCCAATTCAGAGCTCCGAGAGTGTTGCCCTATGAATAAAAGTTGATTCTGAGACCGAACTAAAAGGATAAAGACTTTAGTATGATCATATGTTTAGAATAAATGCGATAGCAACTGATTTCATCCAATTCAGAGCTCCGAGAGTGTTGCCCTATGAATAAAAGTTGATTCTGAGACCGAACTAAAAAGGGATAAAGACTTTAGTATGATCATATGTTTAGAATAAATGCGATAGCAACTGATTTCATCCAATTCGGAGCTCCGAGAGTGTTTCCCTATGAATAAAAGTTAATTCTTAGACCAAACATAAATGGGATAAAGACTTTAGTATGATCATATGTTTAGAATAAATGCGATAGCAACTGATTTATCCAATTCGAACTCCAAGAGTGTTGCCCTATGAATAAAATTTGATTCTGAGACCGAACTAAAAAGGGATAAAGACTTTAGTATGATCATATGTTTAGAATAAATGCGATAGCAAATGATTTCATCCAATTCAGAGCTCCGAGAGTGTTTCCCTATGAATAAAAGTTGATTCTGAGACCGAACTAAAAGGGATAAAGACTTTAGTATGATCATATGTTTAGAATAAATGCGATAGCAACTGATTTCATCCAATTCAGTGCTCCGAGAGTGTTTCCCTATGAATAAAAGTTGATTCTGAGACCGAACTAAAAGGGATAAAGACTTTAGTATGATCATATGTTTAGAATAAATGCGATAGCAACTGATTTCATCCAATTCAGAGCTCCGAGAGTGTTGCCCTATGAATAAAAGTTTATTCTGAGACCGAACTAAAAAGGGATAAAGACTTTAGTATGATCATATGTTTAGAATAAATGCGATAGCAACTGATTTCATCCAATTCATAGCTCCTAGAGTGTTGCCCTATGAATAAAAGTTGATTCTGAGACCGAACTAAAAAGGGATAAAGACTTTAGTATGATCATATGTTTAGAATAAATGCGATAGCAACTGATATCATCCAATTCATAGCTCCGAGAGTGTTGCCCTATGAATAAAAGTTTATTCTGAGACCGAACTAAAAAGGGATAAAGACTTTAGTATGATCATATTTTTAGAATAAATGCGATAGCAAATGATTTCATCCAATTCAGAGCTCCGGAGTGTTGCCCTATGAATAAAAGTTGATTCTGAGACCGAACTAAAAGGGATAAAGACTTTAGTATGATCATATGTTTAGAATAAATGCGATAGCAACTTATTTCATTTAATTCAGAGCTCCGAGAGTGTTGCCCTATGAATAAAAGTTGATTCTGAGAACGAACTAAAAAGTGATAAAGACTTTAGTATGATCATATGTTTAGAATAAATGCGATAGCAACTAATTTCATCCAATTCGGAGCTCCGAGAGTGTTTCCCTATGAACAAAGTTAATTCTTAGACCAAACATAAATGGGATAAAGACTTTAGTATGATCATATGTTTAGAATAAATGCGATAGCAACTGATTTAATCCAATTCGGAACTCCAAGAGTGTTGCCCTATGAATAAATTTGATTCTGAGATCGAACTAAAAAGGGATAAAGACTTTAGTATGATCTTATGTTTAGAATAACTGCGATAGCAAATGATTTCATCCAATTCAGAGCTCCGAGAGTGTTTCCCTATGAATAAAAGTTGATTCTGAGACCGAACTAAAAAGGGATAAAGACTTTAGTATGATCATATCTTTATAATAAATGCGATAACAACTTAATTCATCCAATTCTGTGCTCCGAGAGTGTTTCCCTATAAATAAAAGTTTATTCTGAGACCGAACTAAAATGGGATAAAGACTTTAGTATGATCATATGTTTAGAATCAATGCGATAGCAACTGATATCATCCAATTCATAGCTCCGTGAGTGTTGCCCTATGAATAAAAGTTTATTCTGAGACCGAACTAAAAAGGGATAAAGACTTTAGTATGATCTTATGTTTAGAATAAATGCGATAGCAAATGATTTCATCCAATTCAGAGCTCCGGAGTGTTGCCCTATGAATAAAAGTTGATTCTGAGACCGAACTAAAAAGGGATAAAGACTTTAGTATGATCATATGTTTAGAATAAATGCGATAGCAACTTATTTCATTTAATTCAGAGCTCCGAGAGTGTTGCCCTATGAATAAAAGTTGATTCTGAGAACGAACTAAAAAGTGATAAAGACTTTAGTATGATCATATGTTTAGAATAAATGCGATAGCAACTAATTTCATCCAATTCGGAGCTCCGAGAGTGTTTCCCTATGAACAAAAGTTAATTCTTAGACCAAACATAAATGGGATAAAGACTTTAGTATGATCATATGTTTAGAATAAATGCGATAGCAACTGATTTAATCCAATTCGGACTCCAAGAGTGTTGCCCTATGAATAAAATTGATTCTGAGATCGAACTAAAAAGGGATAAAGACTTTAGTATGATCTTATGTTTAGAATAACTGCGATAGCAAATGATTTCATCCAATTCAGAGCTCCGAGAGTGTTTCCCTATGAATAAAAGTTGATTCTGAGACCGAACTAAAAAGGGATAAAGACTTTAGTATAATCATATCTTTTAATAAATGCGATAACAACTTAATTCATCCAATTCTGTGCTCCGAGAGTGTTTCCCTATAAATAAAAGCTGATTCTGAGACCGAACTAAAAGGGGATAAAGACTTTAGTATGATCATATGTTTAGAATCAATGCGATAGCAACTGATATCATCCAATTCATAGCTCCGTGAGTGTTGCCCTATGAATAAAAGTTTATTCTGAGACCGAACTAAAAGGGATAAAGACTTTAGTATGATCATATGTTTAGAATAAATGCGATAGCAACTGATTTCATCCAATTCATAGCTCCTAGAGTGTTGCCCTATGAATAAAAGTTGATTCTGAGACCGAACTAAAAAGGGATAAAGACTTTAGTATGATCATATGTTTAGAATAAATGCGATAGCAACTGATTTCATCCAATTCAGAGCTCCGAGAGTGTTGCCCTATGAATAAAAGTTGATTCTGAGACCGAACTAAAAAGGGATAAAGACTTTAGTATGATCATATGTTTAGAATAAATGCGATAGCAACTGATTTCATCCAATTCAGAGCTCCGAGAGTGTTTCCCTATGAATAAAAGTTGATTCTGAGACCGAACTAAAAAGGGATAAAGACTTTAGTATGATCATATGTTTAGAATAAATGCGATAGCAACTGATTTCATCCAATTCAGAGCTCCTAGAGTGTTGCCCTATGAATAAAAGTTGATTCTGAGACCGAACTAAAAAAGGATAAAGACTTTAGTATGATCATATGTTTAGAATAAATGCGATAGCAACTGATTTCATCCAATTCAGAGCTCCAAGAGTGTTGCCCTATGAATAAAAGTTTATTCTGAGACCGAACTAAAAAGGGATAAAGACTTTAGTATGATCATATATTTAGAATAAATGCGATAGCAATTGATTTCATCCAATTCAGAGCTCCGAGAGTGTTTCCCTATGAATAAAAGCTGATTCTGAGACCGAACTAAAAAGGGATAAAGACTTTAGTATGATCATATGTTTAGAATAAATGCGATAGCAATGATTTCATCCAATTCAGAGCTCCGGAGTGTTGCCCTATGAATAAAAGTTGATTCTGAGACCGAACTAAAAAGGGATAAAGACTTTAGTATGATCATATGTTTAGAATAAATGCGATAGCAACTGATTTCATCCAATTCAGAGCTCCAAGAGTGTTGCCCTATGAATAAAAGTTGATTCTGAGACCGAACTAAAAAGGGATAAAGACTTTAGTATGATCATATGTTTAGAATAAATGCGATAGCAACTGATTTCATCCAATTCAGAGCTCCGAGAGTGTTGCCCTATGAATAAAAGTTGATTCTGAGACCGAACTAAAAACTAAAAGGGATAAAGACTTTAGTATGATCATATGTTTAGAATAAATGCGATAGCAACTTATTTCATCCAATTCAGAGCTCCGAGAGTGTTGCCCTATGAATAAAAGTTGATTCTGAGACGAACTAAAAAGTGATAAAGACTTTAGTATGATCATATGTTTAGAATAAATGCGATAGCAACTGATTTCATCCAATTCGGAGCTCCGAGAGTGTTTCCCTATGAATAAAAGTTAATTCTTAGACCGAACATAAATGGGATAAAGACTTTAGTATGATCATATGTTTAGAATAAATGCGATAGCAACTGATTTAATCCAATTCGGAACTCCAAGAGTGTTGCCCTATGAATAAAATTTGATTCTGAGATCGAACTAAAAAGGGATAAAGACTTTAGTATGATCATATGTTTAGAATAAATGCGATAGCAAATGATTTCATCCAATTCAGAGCTCCGAGAGTGTTTCCCTATGAATAAAAGTTGATTCTGAGACCGAACTAAAAAGGGATAAAGACTTTAGTATGATCATATGTTTAGAATAAATGCGATAGCAACTGATTTCATCCAATTCAGAGCTCCGAGAGTGTTGCCCTATGAATAAAAGTTGATTCTGAGACCGAACTAAAAAGGGATAAAGACTTTAGTATGATCATATGTTTAGAATAAATGCGATAGCAACTGATTTCATCCAATTCAGAGCTCCGAGAGTGTTGCCCTATGAATAAAAGTTGATTCTGAGAACGAACTAAAAAGGGATAAAGACTTTAGTATGATCATATGTTTAGAATAAATGCGATAGCAACTATTTCATCCAATTCAGAGCTCCGAGAGTGTTTCCCTATGAACAGTTAATTCTTAGACCAAACTAAATGGGATAAAGACTTTAGTATGATCATATGTTTAGAATAAATGCGATAGCAACTGATTTAATCCAATTCGGAGCTCCAAGAGTGTTGCCCTATGAATAAAATTGATTCTGAGATCGAACTAAAAAGGGATAAAGACTTTAGTATGATCTTATGTTTAGAATAAATGCGATAGCAACTGATTTCATCCAATTCAGAGCTCCGAGAGTGTTTCCCTATGAATAAAAGTTGATTCTGAGACCGAACTAAAAAGGGATAAAGACTTTAGTATAATCATATCTTTAGAATAAATGCGATAGCAACTTAATTCATCCAATTCTGTGCTCCGAGAGTGTTTCCCTATAATAAAAGTTGATTCTGAGACCGAACTAAAAGGGGATAAAGACTTTAGTATGATCATATGTTTAGAATCAATGCGATAGCAACTGATTTCATCCAATTCATAGCTCCGAGAGTGTTTGCCCTATGAATAAAAGTTATTCTGAGACCGAACTAAAAAGGGATAAAGACTTTAGTATGATCATATGTTTAGAATAAATGCGATAGCAACTGATTTCATCCAATTCATAGCTCCTAGAGTGTTGCCCTATGAATAAAAGTTGATTCTGAGACCGAACTAAAAAGGGATAAAGACTTTAGTATGATCATATGTTTAGAATAAATGCGATAGCAACTGATTTCATCCAATTCATAGCTCCGAGAGTGTTGCCCTATGAATAAAAGTTGATTCTGAGACCGAACTAAAAAGGGATAAAGACTTTAATATGATCATATATTTAGAATAAATGCGATAGCAACTGATTTCATCCAATTCAGAGCTCCGAGAGTGTTTCCCTATGAATAAAAGTTGATTCTGAGACCGAACTAAAAAGGGATAAAGACTTTAGTATGATCATATGTTTAGAATAAATGCGATAGCAACTGATTTCATCCAATTCATAGCTCCTAGAGTGTTGCCCTATGAATAAAAGTTGATTCTGAGACCGAACTAAAAAGGGATAAAGACTTTAGTATGATCATATGTTTAGAATAAATGCGATAGCAACTGATTTCATCCAATTCAGAGCTCCGAGAGTGTTGCCCTATGAATAAAAGTTTATTCTGAGACCGAACTAAAAAGGGATAAAGACTTTAGTATGATCATATATTTAGAATAAATGCGATAGCAATTGATTTCATCCAATTCAGAGCTCCGAGAGTGTTTCCCTATGAATAAAAGTTGATTCTGAGACCAACTAAAAAGGGATAAAGACTTTAGTATGATCATATGTTTAGAATAAATGCGATAGCAAATGATTTCATCCAATTCAGAGCTCCGGGAGTGTTGCCCTATGAATAAAAGTTGATTCTGAGACCGAACTAAAAAGGGATAAAGACTTTAGTATGATCATATGTTTAGAATAAATGCGATAGCTACTGATTTCATCCAATTCAGAGCTCCAAGAGTGTTGCCCTATGAATAAAAGTTTATTCTGAGACCGAACTAAAAAGGGATAAAGACTTTAGTATGATCATATGTTTAGAATAAATGCGATAGCAACTGATTCATCCAATTCAGAGCTCCGAGAGTGTTGCCCTATGAATAAAAGTTGATTCTGAGACCGAACTAAAAAGGGATAAAGACTTTATTATAATCATATTTTTAGAATAAATGTGATAGCAACTTATTTCATTTAATTCAGAGCTCCGAGAGTGTTTCCCTATGAATAAAAGTTGATTCTGAGACGAACTAAAAAGTGATAAAGACTTTAGTATGATCATATGTTTAGAATAAATGCGATAGCAACTATTTCATCCAATTCGAAGCTCCGAGAGTGTTTCCCTATGAACAAAAGTTAATTCTTAGACCAAACATAAATGGGATAAAGACTTTAGTATGATCATATGTTTAGAATAAATGCGATAGCAACTGATTTCATCCAATTCGGAACTCCAAGAGTGTTGCCCTATGAATAAAAGTTGATTCTGAGATCGAACTAAAAAGGGATAAAGACTTTAGTATGATCATATGTTTAGAATAACTGCGATAGCAAATGATTTCATCCAATTCAGAGCTCCGAGAGTGTTTCCCTATGAATAAAAGTTGATTCTGAGACCGAACTAAAAAGGGATAAAGACTTTAGTATGATCATATGTTTAGAATAAATGCGATAGCAACTTATTTCATCCAATTCAGAGCTCCGAGAGTGTTTGCCTATGAATAAAAGTTGATTCTGAGACCGAACTAAAAGGGATAAAGACTTTAGTATGATCATATGTTTAGAATAAATGCGATAGCAACTGAATTCATCCAATTCAGAGCTCCGAGAGTGTTTCCCTATGAATAAAAGTTGATTCTGAGACCGAACTAAAAGGGGATAAAGACTTTAGTATGATCATATGTTTAGAATCAATGCGATAGCAACTGATTTCATCCAATTCAGAGCTCCGAGAGTGTTGCCCTATGAATAAAAGTTGATTCTGAGACCGAACTAAAAAGGGATAAAGACTTTAGTATGATCATATGTTTAGAATAAATGCGATAGCAACTGATTTCATCCAATTCAGAGCTCCGAGAGTGTTGCCCTATGAATAAAAGTTGATTCTGAGACCGAACTAAAAGGGATAAAGACTTTAGTATGATCATATGTTTAGAATAAATGCGATAGCAACTGATTTCATCCAATTCAGAGCTCCGAGAGTGTTGCCCTATGAATAAAAGTTGATTCTTAGACCGAACTAAAAGGGATAAAGACTTTAGTATGATCATATGTTTAGAATAAATGCGATAGCAACTGATTTCATCCAATTCAGAGCTCCGAGAGTGTTTCCCTATGAATAAAAGTTGATTCTGAGACGAACTAAAAAGGGATAAAGACTTTAGTATGATCATATGTTTAGAATAAATGCGATAGCAACTGATTTCATCCAATTCAGAGCTCCGAGAGTGTTCCCTATGAATAAAAGTTGATTCTGAGACCGAACTAAAAGGGATAAAGACTTTAGTATGATCATATGTTTAGAATAAATGCGATAGCAACTGATTTCATCCAATTCATAGCTCCAAGAGTGTTGCCCTATGAATAAAAGTTTATTCTGAGACCGAACTAAAAAGGGATAAAGACTTTAGTATGATCATATGTTTAGAATAAATGCGATAGCAACTGATTTCATCCAATTCAGAGCTCCGAGAGTGTTTCCCTATGAATAAAAGTTTGATTCTGAGACCAAACTAAAAAGGGATAAAGACTTTAGTATGATCATATGTTTAGAATAAATGCGATAGCAACTGATTTCATCCAATTCAGAGCTCCGAGAGTGTTGCCCTATGAATAAAAGTTGATTCTGAGACCGAACTAAAAAGGGATAAAGACTTTAGTATGATCATATGTTTAGAATAAATGCGATAGCAACTGATTTCATCATCCAATTCAGAGCTCCAAGAGTGTTGCCCTATGAATAAAAGTTTATTCTGAGACCGAACTAAAAAGGGATAAAGACTTTAGTATGATCATATGTTTAGAATAAATGCGATAGCAACTGATTCATCCAATTCAGAGCTCCGAGAGTGTTGCCCTATGAATAAAAGTTGATTCTGAGACCGAACTAAAAAGGGATAAAGAATTTAGTATAATCATATTTTTAGAATAAATGCGATAGCAACTTATTTCATCCAATTCAGAGCTCCGAGAGTGTTGCCCTATGAATAAAAGTTGATTCTGAGACGAACTAAAAAGTGATAAAGACTTTAGTATGATCATATGTTTAGAATAAATGCGATAGCAACTAATTTCATCCAATTCGAAGCTCCGAGAGTGTTTCCCTATGAATAAAAGTAATTCTTAGACCAAACATAAATGGGATAAAGACTTTAGTATGATCATATGTTTAGAATAAATGCGATAGCAACTGATTTAATCCAATTCGGAACTCCAAGAGTGTTGCCCTATGAATAAAATTTGATTCTGAGATCGAACTAAAAAGGGATAAAGACTTTAGTATGATCTTATGTTTAGAATAAATGCGATAGCAAATGATTTCATCCAATTCAGAGCTCCGAGAGTGTTTCCCTATGAATAAAGGTTGATTCTGAGACCGAACTAAAAAGGGATAAAGACTTTAGTATAATCATATCTTTAGAATAAATGCGATAACAACTTAATTCATCCAATTCAGTGCTCCGAGAGTGTTTCCCTATAATAAAAGTTGATTCTGAGACCGAACTAAAAGGGGATAAAGACTTTAGTATGATCATATGTTTAGAATAAATGCGATAGCAACTGATATCATCCAATTCATAGCTCCGAGAGTGTTGCCCTATGAATAAAAGTTTATTCTGAGACCGAACTAAAAAGGGATAAAGACTTTAGTATGATCATATGTTTAGAATAAATGCGATAGCAACTGATTCATCCAATTCAGAGCTCGAGAGTGTTGCCCTATGAATAAAAGTTGATTCTGAGACCGAACTAAAAAGGGATAAAGACTTTAGTATGATCATATGTTTAGAATAAATGCGATAGCAACTTATTTCATTAATTCAGAGCTCCGAGAGTGTTGCCCTATGAATAAAAGTTGATTCTGAGAACGAACTAAAAAGTGATAAAGACTTTAGTATGATCATATGTTTAGAATAAATGCGATAGCAACTAATTTCATCCAATTCGGAGCTCCGAGAGTGTTTCCCTATGAACAAAAGTTAATTCTTAGACCAAACTAAAAGGGATAAAGACTTTAGTATGATCATATGTTTAGAATAAATGCGATAGCAACTGATTTCATCCAATTCAGAGCTCCGAGAGTGTTGCCCTATGAATAAAAGTTGATTCTGAGACCGAACTAAAAAGGGATAAAGACTTTAGTATGATCATATGTTTAGAATAAATGCGATAGCAACTGATTTCATCCAATTCAGTGCTCCGAGAGTGTTTCCCTTTGAATAAAAGTTGATTCTGAGACCGAACTAAAAGGGATAAAGACTTTAGTATATCATATGTTTATAATAAATGCGATAGCAACTGATTTCATCCAATTCAGAGCTCCGAGAGTGTTTCCCTATGAATAAAAGTTGATTCTGAGACCGAACTAAAAAGGGATAAAGACTTTAGTATGATCATATGTTTAGAATAAATGCGATAGCAACTGATTTCATCCAATTCAGAGCTCCGAGAGTGTTGCCCTATGAATAAAAGTTGATTCTGAGACCGAACTAAAAAGGGATAAAGACTTTAGTATGATCATATGTTTAGAATAAATGCGATAGCAACTGATTTCATCCATTTCAGAGCTCCGAGAGTGTTGCCCTATGAATAAAAGTTTATTCTGAGACCGAACTAAAAAGGGATAAAGACTTTAGTATGATCATATGTTTAGAATAAATGCGATAGCAATTGATTTCATCCAATTCAGAGCTCCAAGAGTGTTGCCCTATGAATAAAAGTTGATTCTGAGACCGAACTAAAAAGGGATAAAGACTTTAGTATGATCATATGTTTAGAATAAATGCGATAGCAACTGATTTCATCCAATTCAGAGCTCCGAGAGTGTTGCCCTATGAATAAAAGTTGATTCTGAGACCGAACTAAAAAGGGATAAAGACTTTAGTATGATCATATGTTTAGAATAAATGCGATAGCAACTGATTTCATCCAATTCAGAGCTCCGAGAGTGTTGCCCTATGAATAAAAGTTGATTCTGAGACCGAACTAAAAAGGGATAAAGACTTTAGTATATCATATTTTTAGAATAAATGCGATAGCAACTTATTTCATTTAATTCAGAGCTCCGAGAGTGTTGCCCTATGAATAAAAGTTGATTCTGAGAACGAACTAAAAAGTGATAAAGACTTTAGTATGATCATATGTTTAGAATAAATGCGATAGCAACTAATTTCATCCAATTCGAAGCTCCGAGAGTGTTTCCCTATGAATAAAAGTAAATTCTTAGACCAAACATAAATGGGATAAAGACTTTAGTATGATCATATGTTTAGAATAAATGCGATAGCAACTGATTTAATCCAATTCGGAGCTCCAAGAGTGTTGCCCTATGAATAAAATTTGATTCTGAGATCGAACTAAAAAGGGATAAAGACTTTAGTATGATCTTATGTTTAGAATAACTGCGATAGCAAATGATTTCATCCAATTCAGAGCTCCGAGAGTGTTTCCCTATGAATAAAAGTTATTCTGAGACCGAACTAAAAAGGGATAAAGACTTTAGTATAATCATATCTTTAGAATAAATGCGATAACAACTTAATTCATCCAATTATGTGCTCCGAGAGTGTTTCCCTATAAATAAAAGCTGATTCTGAGGCCGAACTAAAAGGGATAAAGACTTTAGTATGATCATATGTTTAGAATCAATGCGATAGCAACTGATATCATCCAATTCATAGCTCCGTGAGTGTTGCCCTATGAATAAAAGTTTATTCTGAGACCGAACTAAAAAGGGATAAAGACTTTAGTATGATCATATGTTTAGAATAAATGCGATAGCAACTGATTCATCCAATTCAGAGCTTCGAGAGTATTGCCCTATGAATAAAAGTTGATTCTGAGACCGAACTAAAAAGGGATAAAGACTTTATTATAATCATATTTTTAGAATAAATGTGATAGCAACTTATTTCATCCAATTCAGAGCTCCGAGAGTGTTGCCCTATGAATAAAAGTTGATTCTGAGAACGAACTAAAAAGTGATAAAGACTTTAGTATGATCATATGTTTAGAATAAATGCGATAGCAACTAATTTCATCCAATTCGGAGCTCCGAGAGTGTTTCCCTATGAACAAAAGTTAATTCTTAGACCAAACATAAATGGGATAAAGACTTTAGTATGATCATATGTTTAGAATAAATGCGATAGCAACGATTTCATCCAATTCAGAGCTCCGAGAGTGTTGCCCTATGAATAAAAGTTGATTCTGAGACCGAACTAAAAAGGGATAAAGACTTTAGTATGATCATATGTTTAGAATAAATGCGATAGCAACTGATTTCATCCAATTCAGAGCTCCGAGAGTGTTTCCCTTTGAATAAAAGTTGATTCTGAGATCGAACTAAAAAGGGATAAAGACTTTAGTATGATCATATCTTTATAATAAATGCGATAGCAACTGATTTCATCCAATTCAGAGCTCCGAGAGTGTTGCCCTATGAATAAAAGTTGATTCTTAGACCGAACTTAAAAGGGATAAAGACTTTAGTATGATCATATGTTTATAATAAATGCGATAGCAACCGATTTCATCCAATTAGAGCTCCGAGAGTGTTGCCCTATGAATAAAAGTTGATTCTTAGACCGAACTAAAAAGGGATAAAGACTTTAGTATGATCATATGTTTAGAATAAATGCGATAGCAACTGATTTCATCCAATTCAGAGCTCCGAGAGTGTTGCCCTATAAATAAAAGTTTATTCTGAGACCGAACTAAAAAGGGATAAACACTTTAGTATGATCATATGTTTAGAATAAATGCGATAGCAATTGATTTCATCCAATTCATAGCTCCAAGAGTGTTGCCCTATGAATAAAAGTTGATTCTGAGACCGAACTAAAAAGGGATAAAGACTTTAGTATGATCATATGTTTAGAATAAATGCGATAGCAACTGATTTCATCCAATTCAGAGCTCCGAGAGTGTTGCCCTATGAATAAAAGTTGATTCTGAGACCGAACTAAAAAGGGATAAAGACTTTAGTATGATCATATGTTTAGAATAAATGCGATAGCAACTGATTTCATCCAATTCAGAGCTCCGAGAGTGTTGCCCTATGAATAAGAGTTGATTCTGAGACCGAACTAAAAAGGGATAAAGACTTTATTATGATCATATTTTTAGAATAAATGTGATAGCAACTTATTTCATTAATTCAGAGCTCCGAGAGTGTTGCCCTATGAATAAAAGTTGATTCTGAGAACGAACTAAAAAGTGATAAAGACTTTAGTATGATCATATGTTTAGAATAAATGCGATAGCAACTAATTTCATCCAATTCGAAGCTCCGAGAGTGTTTCCCTATGAACAAAAGTTAATTCTTAGACCAAACATAAATGGGATAAAGACTTTAGTATGATCATATGTTTAGAATAAATGCGATAGCAACTGATTTAATCCAATTCGGAACTCCAAGAGTGTTGCCCTATGAATAAAATTTGATTCTGAGATCGAACTAAAAAGGGATAAAGACTTTAGTATGATCTTATGTTTAGAATAACTGCGATAGCAAATGATTTCATCCAATTCAGAGCTCCGAGAGTGTTTCCCTATGAATAAAAGTTATTCTGAGACCGAACTAAAAAGGGATAAAGACTTTAGTATAATCATATCTTTATAATAAATGCGATAACAACTTAATTCATCCAATTATGTGCTCCGAGAGTGTTTCCCTATAAATAAAAGCTGATTCTGAGACCGAACTAAAAGGGGATAAAGACTTTAGTATGATCATATGTTTAGAATAAATGCGATAGCAACTGATATCATCCAATTCATAGCTCCGTGAGTGTTGCCCTATGAATAAAAGTTTATTCTGAGACCGAACTAAAAAGGGATAAAGACTTTAGTATGATCATATGTTTAGAATAAATGCGATAGCAACTGATTCATCCAATTCAGAGCTCCGAGAGTGTTGCCCTATGAATAAAAGTTGATTCTGAGACCGAACTAAAAAGGGATAAAGAATTTAGTATGATCATATTTTTAGAATAAATGTGATAGCAACTTATTTCATTTAATTCAGAGCTCCGAGAGTGTTGCCCTATGAATAAAAGTTGATTCTGAGAACGAACTAAAAAGTGATAAAGACTTTAGTATGATCATATGTTTAGAATAAATGCGATAGCAACTAATTTCATCCAATTCGGAGCTCCGAGAGTGTTTCCCTATGAACAAAAGTTATTCTTAGACCAAACATAAATGGGATAAAGACTTTAGTATGATCATATGTTTAGAATAAATGCGATAGCAACTGATTTCATCCAATTCAGAGCTCCGAGAGTGTTGCCCTATGAATAAAAGTTGATTCTGAGACCGAACTAAAAAGGGATAAAGACTTTAGTATGATCATATGTTTAGAATAAATGCGATAGCAACTGATTTCATCCAATTCAGAGCTCCGAGAGTGTTTCCCTTTGAATAAAAGTTGATTCTGAGATCGAACTAAAAAGGGATAAAGACTTTAGTATATCATATCTTTATAATAAATGCGATAGCAACTGATTTCATCCAATTCAGAGCTCCGAGAGTGTTGCCCTATGAATAAAAGTTGATTCTGAGACCGAACTAAAAAGGGATAAAGACTTTAGTATGATCATATGTTTAGAATAAATGCGATAGCAACTGATTTCATCCAATTCAGAGCTCCGAGAGTGTTGCCCTATGAATAAAAGTTGATTCTGAGACCGAACTAAAAAGGGATAAAGACTTTAGTATGATCATATGTTTAGAATAAATGCGATAGCAACTGATTTCATCCAATTCAGAGCTCCGAGAGTGTTGCCCTATGAATAAAAGGTTATTCTGAGACCGAACTAAAAAGGGATAAAGACTTTAGTATGATCATATTTTTAGAATAAATGTGATAGCAACTTATTTCATTTAATTCAGAGCTCCGAGAGTGTTGCCCTATGAATAAAAGTTGATTCTGAGAACGAACTAAAAAGTGATAAAGACTTTAGTATGATCATATGTTTAGAATAAATGCGATAGCAACTAATTTCATCCAATTCGAAGCTCCGAGAGTGTTTCCCTATGAACAAAAGTAATTCTTAGACCAAACATAAATGGGATAAAGACTTTAGTATGATCATATGTTTAGAATAAATGCGATAGCAACTGATTTAATCCAATTCAGAACTCCAAGAGTGTTGCCCTATGAATAAAATTTGATTCTGAGATCGAACTAAAAAGGGATAAAGACTTTAGTATGATCTTATGTTTAGAATAACTGCGATAGCAAATGATTTCATCCAATTCAGAGCTCCGAGAGTGTTTCCCTATGAATAAAGGTTATTCTGAGACCGAACTAAAAAGGGATAAAGACTTTAGTATAATCATATCTTTATAATAAATGCGATAACAACTTAATTCATCCAATTAGAGCTCCGAGAGTGTTTCCCTATAAATAAAAGCTGATTCTGAGACCGAACTAAAAGGGATAAAGACTTTAGTATGATCATATGTTTAGAATCAATGCGATAGCAACTGATATCATCCAATTCATAGCTCCGTGAGTGTTGCCCTATGAATAAAAGTTTATTCTGAGACCGAACTAAAAAGGGATAAAGACTTTAGTATGATCATATGTTTAGAATAAATGCGATAGCAACTGATTCATCCAATTCAGAGCTTCGAGAGTGTTGCCCTATGAATAAAAGTTGATTCTGAGACCGAACTAAAAAGGGATAAAGAATTTAGTATAATCATATTTTTAGAATAAATGTGATAGCAACTTATTTCATTTAATTCAGAGCTCCGAGAGTGTTGCCCTATGAATAAAAGTTGATTCTGAGAACGAACTAAAAAGTGATAAAGACTTTAGTATGATCATATGTTTAGAATAAATGCGATAGCAACTATTTCATCCAATTCGGAGCTCCGAGAGTGTTTCCCTATGAACAAAAGTTAATTCTTAGACCAAACATAAATGGGATAAAGACTTTAGTATGATCATATGTTTAGAATAAATGCGATAGCAACCGATTTCATCCAATTCAGAGCTCCGAGAGTGTTGCCCTATGAATAAAAGTTGATTCTGAGACCGAACTAAAAAGGGATAAAGACTTTAGTATGATCATATGTTTAGAATAAATGCGATAGCAACTGATTTCATCCAATTCAGAGCTCCGAGAGTGTTTCCCTTTGAATAAAAGTTGATTCTGAGATCGAACTAAAAGGGATAAAGACTTTAGTATAATCATATCTTTATAATAAATGCGATAGCAACTGATTTCATCCAATTCAGAGCTCCGAGAGTGTTGCCCTATGAATAAAAGTTGATTCTTAGACCGAACTAAAAGGGATAAAGACTTTAGTATGATCATATCTTTATAATAAATGCGATAGCAACTGATTTCATCCAATTTAGAGCTCCGAGAGTGTTGCCCTATGAATAAAAGTTGATTCTTAGACCGAACTAAAAAGGGATAAAGACTTTAGTATGATCATATGTTTAGAATAAATGCGATAGCAACTGATTTCATCCATTTCAAAGCTCCAAGAGCGTTGCCCTATAAATAAAAGTTTATTCTGAGACCGAACTAAAAAGGGATAAAGACTTTAGTATGATCATATGTTTAGAATAAATGCGATAGCAATTGATTTCATCCAATTCATAGCTCCAAGAGTGTTGCCCTATGAATAAAAGTTGATTCTGAGACCGAACTAAAAAGGGATAAAGACTTTAGTATGATCATATGTTTAGAATAAATGCGATAGCAACTGATTTCATCCAATTCAGAGCTCCGAGAGTGTTGCCCTACGAATAAAAGTTGATTCTGAGACCGAACTAAAAAGGGATAAAGACTTTAGTATGATCATATGTTTAGAATAAATGCGATAGCAACTGATTTTATCCAATTCAGTGCTCCGAGAGTGTTGCCCTATGAATAAGAGTTGATTCTGAGACCGAACTAAAAAGGGATAAAGAATTTATTATAATCATATTTTTAGAATAAATGTGATAGCAACTTATTTCATTTAATTCAGAGCTCCGAGAGTGTTGCCCTATGAATAAAAGTTGATTCTGAGAACGAACTAAAAAGTGATAAAGACTTTAGTATGATCATATGTTTAGAATAAATGCGATAGCAACTAATTTCATCCAATTCGAAGCTCCGAGAGTGTTTCCCTATGAATAAAAGTAAATTCTTAGACCAAACATAAATGGGATAAAGACTTTAGTATGATCATATGTTTAGAATAAATGCGATAGCAACTGATTTAATCCAATTCGGAACTCCAAGAGTGTTGCCCTATGAATAAAATTTGATTCTGAGATCGAACTAAAAAGGGATAAAGACTTTAGTATGATCTTATGTTTAGAATAACTGCGATAGCAAATGATTTCATCCAATTCAGAGCTCCGAGAGTGTTTCCCTATGAATAAAGGTTATTCTGAGACCGAACTAAAAAGGGATAAAGACTTTAGTATAATCATATCTTTATAATAAATGCGATAACAACTTAATTCATCCAATTATGTGCTCCGAGAGTGTTTCCCTATAAATAAAAGTTGATTCTGAGACCGAACTAAAAGGGGATAAAGACTTTAGTATGATCATATGTTTAGAATCAATGCGATAGCAACTGATATCATCCAATTCATAGCTCCGTGAGTGTTGCCCTATGAATAAAAGTTTATTCTGAGACCGAACTAAAAAGGGATAAAGACTTTAGTATGATCATATGTTTAGAATAAATGCGATAGCAACTGATTCATCCAATTCAGAGCTTCGAGAGTATTGCCCTATGAATAAAAGTTGATTCTGAGACCGAACTAAAAAGGGATAAAGAATTTATTATAATCATATTTTTAGAATAAATGTGATAGCAACTTATTTCATTTAATTCAGAGCTCCGAGAGTGTTGCCCTATGAATAAAAGTTGATTCTGAGAACGAACTAAAAAGTGATAAAGACTTTAGTATGATCATATGTTTAGAATAAATGCGATAGCAACTATTTTCATCCAATTCGGAGCTCCGAGAGTGTTTCCCTATGAACAAAAGTTAATTCTTAGACCAAACATAAATGGGATAAAGACTTTAGTATGATCATATGTTTAGAATAAATGCGATAGCAACCGATTTCATCCAATTCAGAGCTCCGAGAGTGTTGCCCTATGAATAAAAGTTGATTCTGAGACCGAACTAAAAAGGGATAAAGACTTTCGTATGATCATATGTTTAGAATAAATGCGATAGCAACTGATTTCATCCAATTCAGTGCTCCGAGAGTGTTTCCCTTTGAATAAAAGCTGATTCTGAGATCGAACTAAAAAGGGATAAAGACTTTAGTATAATCATATCTTTATAATAAATGCGATAGCAACTGATTTCATCCAATTCAGAGCTCCGAGAGTGTTGCCCTATGAATAAAAGTTGATTCTTAGACCGAACTTAAAAGGGATAAAGACTTTAGTATGATCATATCTTTATAATAAATGCGATAGCAACCGATTTCATCCAATTTAGAGCTCCGAGAGTGTTGCCCTATGAATAAAAGTTGATTCTTAGACCGAACTAAAAAGGGATAAAGACTTTAGTATGATCATATGTTTAGAATAAATGCGATAGCAACTGATTTCATCCATTTCAAAGCTCCAAGAGCGTTGCCCTATAAATAAAAGTTTATTCTGAGACCGAACTAAAAAGGGATAAAGACTTTAGTATGATCATATGTTTAGAATAAATGCGATAGCAATTGATTTCATCCAATTCATAGCTCCAAGAGTGTTGCCCTATGAATAAAAGTTGATTCTGAGACCGAACTAAAAAGGGATAAAGACTTTAGTATGATCATATGTTTAGAATAAATGCGATAGCAACTGATTTCATCCAATTCAGAGCTCCGAGAGTGTTGCCCTACGAATAAAAGTTGATTCTGAGACCGAACTAAAAAGGGATAAAGACTTTAGTATGATCATATGTTTAGAATAAATGCGATAGCAACTGATTTCATCCAATTCAGTGCTCCGAGAGTGTTTCCCTATGAATAAAAGCTGATTCTGAGACCGAACTAAAAATGGATAAAGACTTTAGTATAATCATATCTTTATAATAAATGCGATAGCAAATGATTTCATCCAATTCAGAGCTCCGAGAGTGTTTTCCTATGAATAAAAGTTGATTCTGAGACCGAACTAAAAAGGGATAAAGACTTTATTATGATCATATGTTTAGAATAAATGCGATAGCAACTGATTTCATCCAATTCAGAGCTCCGAGAGTGTTGCCCTATGAATAAAAGTTGATTCTGAGACCGAACTAAAAAGGGATAAAGAATTTATTATACTCATATGTTTAGAATAAATGCGATAGCAACTTATTTCATTTAATTAAGAGCTCCGAGAGTGTTGCCCTATGAATAAAAGTTTATTCCGAGACCGAACTAAAAAGTGATAAAGACGCTGAGAAGGGATTGGCTGAGTATCCTAGTACCCCTGCCTATTCTGCCACTGACCTTGCTGCTGTTAAAGCGGATCTTGCACATTTGGTTGATGAGTTTGCCAAAGATTACATTGGCAGAGTTCACGCACTTGCCCCCGGGTTTCCGTTCGACAAGTTGGGTCCTTATTCTTCTTTTGCTGTTGACCATGTTGCGGATTTGCAACGTAAGGCAGCTGAAGCGGCTTCTATTGCTTTGACCTTTGGATATGATAATGCTGATGTTGAACTTGGTGTTGATTTGCTGGACATGCTGTCTTAATCCTTTGGAAATGATGATATGTTTGAGGATTTTGTCCACGCCTTTATTTGTGTGTTTGCTTTGTATGGAATTTCGTCCTTTGGACCTGTTTTTCAATAATAAAAATCATGTGATATCTTGTTAGTAATATTTCATACCTTGAGTATCCATGTTCTCCGTATGCTTTGGACTTGGGAGATAGGATAGATATCCTTAGATGATGAACATGATGTCCGTAATTGCGACTATATGTTGCGCATTGTTGAGTGTTAAGAGTGCCCCTCTTGGTTGGATTCCAAGGCATGGCAAGATGCGTATGCTAGGTACTTGTAGTGTTACAAGTGGTAATGTACTTGGCGCGGGCACTTGGCACTCGACACTGGCACTTGACATGTAGCAGTGTCGTATTGACGAAGCAAGACTTAAGTTTATACCGTCTCTTAGTTCCACTCTAAGGCGACGTTGTTGCAAGCTATTTCTTGCTTATTTTGCTTTTTTTTGCGTTAAATGCTAAAGAGCAAGATAACGTTATACAAGACTCGACTTGTAAGTTTGATGAGTTTTGTTCAAGGTTTGCTTAAAGAAGCGTATAACATGAAATTATCCCTTTTCGGGCCTAAGTCTTCATGGTGTATGAACCCTTAAGAGAGTATGCATACTTTTAGTGTGTGGGGTTGTCGTCTATCAAGAGGACTTCCGCCACGGTGGGGTGATCAGTCTCATCATTGCATTTGCCGCATCCTGTTTCTATTCAGGGAATGGCTATGAACATGAGGATTTGCCCAAAGGATTTCACAACATGTCATTTTTTAGAAGTAAACATGAGGTTTGCACTCTTGGAAAGGATGTCGCAACATGTTACTTTTGATAGATGTGAACATGGATATTGTCCTTTTGAGGAGGATATTGCACCATGTCACTTTTGGAAGAAGTGAAGATGGGTATTGTCCTTTTGAGAAGGATATTGCACCATGTCACCTTTGGAATATTGCATGATATTGCTTTTGAATTTGTTGAAGATGCATTTGTTGATGTCGCCTATTATAAGTTGCATGGCGTGATGATTATGAGTAGTATGCACGTTGTTTTCTACTTGATGTTAATCCAGAGCATAATGCATAATGTAGAGATGTACCTACGAAAGTAAATTGATCATCATTAGATACTTGTCGTGTTTACAATAGCTTTGCGGGAAGGCGTCTATTGACTGCTTCTTCCGAAATACTTCTGATTACAAAGGCATGAACTGCACTTATATTCCTAAAGGTGCACTGAAAAAGATAGATTAGAAGTGGAAAGTCTATCTCCCTTAAATATATCTTGGCGGCTGATAAGAATTGTTGTTCGCGACATAGCTTCCCAGAGCTCCATTCGCAATAAATTCTTCAATCTCCATCCTCAAGGTCAAACAATCATTGGTATTATGCCCCCAAGTTTGGTGATATCGGCACCAATCTTCAATATCCCTGCTTAAGAAGGCGGTTTCGGGCTCAAGTGGTCTTGGAAGCTTGTTTTCCAGAAGCTTGACGTATATTTCTTCCACCTCCGTGTTCAAAGGTGTGAAGATGTTAGCATAATCCATGCTTGAGCCTTCTGGTTTCCTTGAAGTTTGAGCTTCCCCACTTGCGTTGAGAGGTGTGCCCCATCTCAATTCACTCTCACAAGAGATCTCAGTCTCCATCTTGTCTTTTAAGCACGCCATTGTCTTGGTTGTACGCCATCCAAATTCCCTTCCGAATAGCAGAAATGTTGGAGCGTTCATGTTCAGGAAAAATGCGTTGATGATGTCTCTGTTGATTGCTCTCAGTGTAGTTGCATTTTGAGCAAACCTCCAGAAGTAGGACATGATGGATTCTTCTTCTCCTTGTCTGACATCAAGCACACTCTGCTTAGGCGAACACAAAATTTTGTCCAGTTCGGACCTTGGTGATAACTTTTCCTTCTTTCCTTTATCATCGTCGTTCGAGGCGAACAACTTTCTCTTTGCACCAACTCCTATCATGGCAATTGACACTTGTTTCATTTTCCTCAGGGCATTGACATAGCACTTTCGTGCGGCTGTCTGATCACCTAGCAGTTCCCCAATCCCGTGAGGAGTTAGGAACTTCATTTTCTGATGAGCTGTAGATGGCACAATGTCATGTGGGTTGATCGTTGTTCTCCCTAGGATGCCGTTATATGCCCCCAGGTTGTCTACTACCACAAATGTGACATCTATATGAAATGCCTTCCACCCGTCTCCAAGGATAACTGGAAGTGTAATCATGCCCAATGGATAGGTTTCCGCTCCTACGAAACTAACCAACGGAAACATGCTCGGCGAGAGATCAGCTTCGTTTATTCCCATCTTTTTTAGCACCTCTATATGCACTAAATCCGCAACACTCCCACCATCTACTAGAATCCTTTGCACATCAAATCCATTGATGTCAATTGTTATGACCAAAGCATCATCATGGGGATACACTATATGTTTCTTGTCGGCGTTTGAGAACGGGATGATTATGTCCTCCTTTTCTAGTTGTCGCCTCTTCCCATACTTGGGCAGAACTTGCAGCTGCGAGGCATAGACATCCCGGGCGTTAGAAACGCTACCTCCTGCCGCTGGCCCACCATGGATTACGTTAATGACACCACGCTTTGGCGGTGGTGGGTTTTCATTCACTTTCCCCTTTCCCTTGTTTCCCTTTCCGGGTTGCTCTGCATGGTTCTTCTTTTGTCGTTTGTCGCCTTGGTCGACATATTTCTTGAGCTCTCCTTTAAGGATGAAGTTGTTTATACGAAATCGCAAGCTGACACAGCTGTTTGTTTCATGCCGTAGACTTCATGGTTTTCACACCATTTATCTTCCTGCTTTCCCAGTGGCCCCTTTCGGAAGTTCGCTGGCTCCCTCCACATATTATCCTCCTTCATCTTCTTCAGGATTATGGAAAGTGGTGCATTCAAAGGAACGCACTCTGCCAGGTTCACTTCTTTTGGTTTTTGGTATTCGGGCTGATATGGCCTCTTGTGGGGCTGGAATTGTCTCACTTGCTGCGGGCCTTGTTGGGGTTTTGCTTGCTTCTCCTTAGCGCGAGCTGCACTAACTTTTGCCTTATGTTGCTCTCTGAATCGGTCCAGATCCACGAATTCTTTTACCCTCGCCGCCAATTCTTCAAGCGTCTCAGCTGGGCGCCTTGCCATCTTTTCTGTCAGGGCATGTCCTCTTCGGCCTAAATTTGCAATGAAGGCGCGCACGATTTCTCCTTCGGTGATGTTTCCTTGAATGTCTGAGATGTTTTGATTGAAGCAGATGTAATAATATGCTAACGACTCGTCGTTTTGCTGTGTCACCTCATTCAACGCGTTCGGCCCTTTAAGGAGTGTGCGCTCTCCCATGTATCTTTGAATAAATTTTGCCTTTAGATATGCCCATGACGTAACGCTCCCGCATGGCAGCGAGAAGAACCAATGTGCGGCAGTTCCAACGAGAGTATTAGCAAATGTCATAGCAACGTGATGCGGATTGTCCGTTCGTCCTAGCAGAGACGCTTCATGTTGTTGCACATGCTCGATTGGATCTCCTTTTCCTCTATATTTTTCTCCACCGATTCTGTACAGGGCATCTGGAACGTGACTGTGCACTAATTCATCAGGGAACGGATGTGATGCACTTTCTTCCAGGGCATGCATTCCTTTAATCTTCGATTGCTTCATTTTTTTCTCGATTATTTCTTCTAAGGCCTTAGCCGTGAGTCCCGTGATTGGGATGTCATTTTCGTGCGCGAGCTTCCTCCACTCGTCGTTGCATGTGTCAGCATGGCTTGTTGTTTTAGAGCTACCCTCCTTTTGTGGGCGTTGTGAATTGCTCACAGGAGGCTGCTTCCATCTTACTCCCTGTTGCTTCATGCCAACGCTTGGAGTGCCTGAACGTGCTGGCTCTCGCCTGGTCTGTTGATAAGCATCTTCAGAATCTTCTACTTCATCTGGGTGTTGCGGTTTTTATTGGTTGGCATCATATGACGCTTCTCTGGCTGGTGCCGCTTGTTCATTATTACGCGGGGGTGGTGGAGGCGCAGCATATCCTTGATTCTGTAAGATCTCCCTGAGAGCAAGAAGTTATTCTATTACCATCATCATTGCCGGTGTGACTGTAGACATGTTGGCTGCATTCCTTGGTTGTTGCTGTGTTACTTCAGCTGGCATTTCTGATGGAATTTCTTGATCCACCCTCGTTCCTTGCTCTTGCGGAGGCACGTTGTTTTGATCTTCTGGCCCGAACTGTGTAGGAGGGGCATTTGTGGACGGAATGGACGAAGCTGTGGATTCTGCGTCCGGCATATGAGAAGGTCCTGGTTGACTTCTCGTTTGTTTCATCCTGCTTACACCCGCCTTCTTTGGTCGTCTTCCTGTCATGGCTTTGCAGCACGGCTCTTTGTTGGAATCACTTCAGACGGCGCCAAATGTTATGTTCGCTTCACCACTTGGGCAGCTTTGGGCTTTTTCCTTCACGAACAAGCTTCTTCCTTAAGGATCGGGCTCGAGATATATGTATAAGGACGGGAACGCCGCAATCCTTAATACACAATCACCGAGCTAAATTCCCAGTCCTCGACCTTGAGCTCCTGATCTTCGGGTCCTGCATGAGGGGCAGTAACCAGCGTGGGAGGGGGGAATGCTGGTTGAGCCCACTCCGACGCTCAAGTTAGCACTTCTATAGAGAGAAAGCCTTAGAGAGAAGTCAGAGCATTTTAAGTCCAAAAGTGAGGGAAATTGTCTAGAATGGGAGACCTAGGCCCCTATTTATAGGGAACCTAAGGATCATACCCAGTTTTGAACTACTTGATGTCGGTATGTAAGGAAGACGTATACCGTCAATAAGGCGGACTATGTATGCACCGACTTCCCGCACTTGGCAATTTAATCAGGGTGAGCATACGAGGTAAAATGGCAATCCGGACTTACCCGGATTGCCCTAGGGCAATCCGGACCTCCGGATCGCCTTAGGGAAATTCGGAAGTCCTTCGGCCCGGGAATTACGCGTATCCCGGACCGTTTTAGACTTGGGTGTCCGCGAAAGGGTTTTTACGGGTTTTGGGATATTTTACGAGGCCCGAAATGTAAATACGAACTGGACAGATATCTAACATGTACCTTTAGAATACTGTCCTCCTCCTCCTTGGTACGGTGTCTCTTGTCGAGTAGTGTCGTGTGACACTTCCCTTGTCGGCGCGGCCTGTCCGTAGACTGGCGGCGAAGGTGGCGATGGTGGAGCAAATCCTTGATTTTCTGAATGCTAGTCACTCTTCAAGTGCAGCCATCATGGCGCGTGTGACTGGTGGCGGTGGGTTTGCACCTCATTCTTGTTGCTGAACTCCTTCTGCTGGCATCCCGTAAGGGAACTCTTCATATATGTGCGCCCTAGGCTCGAACCCGGGAGGGGGTGTTACGCGTGCTGTAATCTGGATTTTCGGACCGTGATGTGTGGCAGGCACACTTCTGGTTGGCACAGAGGAAGCGGTGGATGTGGCTTTGGGGATATAAGAAGGTCCAGGCTGAATTCTCGTCGGCTTCCAATTTGTGGTTGCAGCTTTCTTTGGGCGGCCAGGGCCTCTTTTATTCCCCTGCGAGTTGACATCATCTGGAGGAGGTTGATTGCTTGTCATAGCTCGTAGTGCGATATACCTTTTTGTTCGAATCTCGCGGACGGCGCCAAGTAATGCGTCCAAATCCAACCGGGGAGTCGGATTCTTCGGCACTTCGAGTTGTGATCGTGTCGGGTTGTCGGGTGACAACTGCGTGTTGTCAGGTGACGACTGCGGGTTGTCGGCAGACGGTAGCGGGTTTTCGGCAATGTGCACTTCGCCGGCTTCGCGTACTCCTTACCTGCACAAAGGGCAGTAACCAGCACGGAGAGGGGAGGGCGTGGTGTTGGTTGAGCCCTCTCCGATGCTTAAATAAGAGTCTAGAGAGAGAAAGTTTCTAGAGAGATGTCTGAGCTCCTAAGCCAAACTCAAGTGACATTACCCCCAAATGAATGGCCTAGGTCCCCTATTTATTGGCAACCTTAGAACCGATCCCGGTTTTTGAGCGGTTCGGCGCCAATTTAAAAGAATGTGTGAACCGTCGTCTGGTTTGATCAAGATTGGCTATTGGAAAACTCTAACTTACTGTAAGAACACGTTGGAAATATACGCGCGTCGAGGGCGGCAACCCGGAGGTCCAGATTATGTTTACACAATCTGGTGTGTGTTAACACCTCCGAATTGCGCGGCACAATCCGGACGAGTCCGGACGCGCGTGCTGCCCGTCCGGGCCGTTTTAACTCACGGGTTTAGCGTTCGAGACCGTTTTCATGGGTTTGACCTGTTTACGTGGTCCGAAATATAAATACGAACCTGAATTGGGCATATATCCATCAGGTCCGTTGGCCTCACCTAGGTGAGATCTGGCTAACCGGCTCGATCTCTCTTAGGAGGGATCGGGTGGGTCAACCCGATCTCGCCTTGGAGGGATCAGGTGGCCTCACCCGACCTCTCCTAGGAGGGATCGGGTCAGCTGACCCGGCCCCTCCCCCGGGAGATCGGGAAAACAGACTGATGCAAGGCCTTAGGGGTCGAATTTTCCGTCCGACCCCCAGGATCCCGACATCCATTTTACCCGAATCATACTTAGACTTTTTCACCAACCTCTCCGTGTCTTCAAAGGTTTTAATCTTGTTGTTATGTGTTAATTAAGTACGTTTAGGGATTAACGGTGTCTTTAAGTCACCTTAATCCCCCCGTAACCTATATATACTGCTCAAGTTCTATTCATTTCCATCACGTCGCATCTTTACACGTTTTCAGCTCTGCCTTCTCTCTACTTTATCTCTCTAAGAATCTCAGACTGACTTAAGCATCAGAGAGGGCACATCGAGCACCACCCCCCCTCTCCATGCTCGATATTGCTCCTTGTGCAGGTCGGCAGGGAGCGAGACGACGGACCACGTTGAGCAGATGGATCACATTTACGAGTAAACGGATCATCAAAGAAAGCAATATACCCGTGAGAAGTGTCATTCGGACCGAAGACCCATCGATCCGATACACACGTCTTAACACTTGGCGCCGTCCGTGGGTTTTGAACAAAAAGCCTACCTATCACGAGTCATATAGCAAGCATACACGTTATTCACAGAGGCTTTGGAGCAGGTGGTGAATCAGAAAATGCAAGAGAGGCATATATGACACAAGTAGGAGATAGCACAATCAAAGAAAAGAAAGTAAAGGAGAAAAGAGAAGATACAATTCAATTCTCAAAGAAGGACATGGAGCATGTGTTACCAAAGAACAACGATGCCTTAGTCATAACGATGAAAATCACTGACATGGACATAGGTAGAATCCTAGTAGATAGTGGAAGCTCGCCAAGCATCCTCAGCAAAAAAGTGATTGACATATTAGGTGTGCGACCAAGTAACATAAAACAAGTGCACTCCCCACTCATAGGATTTTTAAGAGAGCCTGCGTGATTTGAACATAAATCCGTTAATAAGATACCCAAGTGCCTGCCGCGATTTTCATACACGGAGCGTTCAGTGCAAGAGTAAGTCGTCCAGAAAACGCGATGACTATGCCTCAAAGAAACAATATGACATGATAGAATCCGTGGACGCATCGCAATTATTGGAAAGCGTAACCCAGTTTTCCAAAGAAAAGATGAAGTATACGATGCACCCACATACACGTGTTGATCATCAAAACAAGGATAGCTAACGACCCTCCTCGCAAGGATTCGAGACCACCACGTCGTACAAGTAACAAGGTACCAAGGGCAGTGAGGTCGGTATTTGAACCACCTATACCGGCCCCTCAAGAAGTGCTACCAATGCCCGCTCCTAAAAGAGATACCGCCCATCCAAGAGACGCAACAGGAACCGCCAGTTCCTAGTGCTCAACAAGCACCTCCGGTGTCGATACCACAAGAAGATTCGTATGATGCATCTACGCCGTCGACACGACACCATCCAAGAAAGAGCATTGCAACTAGTGCTACCTCGCATCGTAGGAGGACCTAACATAGGAACCCCCCTCAACGTTTTCCTTATGGCAGGCCGCCATAAGATCAACCATTTGAGATGATCGGCAACACAATCCCATCATATGTTACGCCAACGTGAACCCTTAGTAAAAGAAGGATTCATGTCAGCCATAGATGAATTGATAGTGTACCATAAGGCAAGGAGAGCTAGAAGATACGGACCACCACCAATGGCTCCGACTGACCAAGCCCCACCAAGAGACATTCCAAGAAGAGATCAAAGTGAGGGACATTGTCCCGACAACTCGACAAGCCAACCGCCTATTCATGATACAGCGCGACAGGTTCCAACCCCTCGTGCAAGACAACCCTCGGTACACCTCTCCTAGGGATAGATGAGCAGTTTGAAAGACAAGGTTTTGAGCATGGAACTCACGGAGTGACATACTATGTTACTCCATCACTATTACAATGGGAAGACTTACAGACAGGCACAGTCGAGCGAGATCACACATAGCGTGTACGGAGGATATACCTCCACCTAGTCCGCCTCAGCAAGGAGGCGACCTTATAAATTACCAAGTAGGGGATATCAACACCCCCACACCCATATCCTTCCCATATCCTCATATTTAATTTAACTGCATAACAATTCAACTCCTTGAAAGGGGTATATTTTGATACTTGATATAACCATGTTTTCCAAGAATGATCATACCAGATGTCTTTAGGCTCCGTGTTATATATATACACAGGTTGACTACTAAAAGAGTCCATAAAAAACCCTGTCGCAACCAAGAGAGTCGCCACCAAGACTGCACACCACTGACAAACGAAAGCATCGTCATTAATCAGAACATCTCCGCTGAGAAACGATCTTGTTCAAACATGTTTGTTCGACACTACCGTTTTTGCTTAACTTCCTCAAAGGAACGGATAAGGAACAGATTGCTCAATCTCAAAGGGCACCTATAAGGTCAAGAATCTGGGAAAAGATCACTAAGATGGAAGGCTCACTTCCAAAAATAAGTTGAACACTCTCAACATCCTATAGAAGAATTACCATGAGGGTCACAAAGAACTACAACCTTCCAACAAGAATCTTAGTGCTACGTTCGTCGGAAGACACCATCGGGCGTTGGTATGCAAGGGGGGCACAATCCAAGTCACAACATGCCTTGCTCACAAAAATAAAGAGAATACCTATTAGCATAAGAGGGGGCAGTCGCGAGCACATCCCTCAGAGGCAAAAGCCTCCAATGGATATGATTTCACAAAAATAGCCAGGAGATGCGACTACACCTGGTAAGCTCATCTCAGGTAATAGAATACACTTACATCAAGGACCTTTCAAGGGCCCCAAGCCTAGCAAGGGAAGAAGGGCGACACCATCATCCAGCTCTCGAAAAGGATATGGAAAACATAGTGTTTCCACACAGCGATATATTGGTCATAACAGAGGGAATCACTAGCTTTGACATGAAGAGAATCATAGTGCATCAAGGGAGTTCGAGTTCGCTAGACATCCCCCACGCCCAGCTATTGATGATACTAGGAAAGAGTCCGACATACCTAATACCAAGGGACCCCCTACTAGTAAGGGTGGTCAGAACATCAACATACCCATTAGGAACACAGCACTGCAAATGAGGCTGGAAAAAGGATGGAAGACGTATCCTTATAAGTATCCCTACAGTTATCTTTGCAAAAATGAACTCCCTAGATGGAGAGGTTATCTAATAGATGACCGTATTTCTGTTCTCAAAATATGATCCTAAGCCGGAGATCCTTGGACTCCGTATTATATATGCAATGAATGACATGTTTATCAAAGATAGGTATGTGAAGATTCAAAGATAGTGCCCTCAAGATAAGGCGCATACCTCTACCAAGGGTGACACGTTTGGGCGATCATGGACACTCCTTCGCCATTTCATAAGAAAGAAAGGCAACCAAGAATACAAGTCCTAACAGAACAGGCACAGGTAGAAAATCTTGCCATAGACGTCATGCACCAAGCAAGAAACTCTAAAGATACAAGATTAGCAAAAGAGATAGTGCAATAACCAGAATATTAAAAATGAGATACACCTCCCATCAAGGGTCTTAGGGCATGATAATAGCTCTACAAGATCAACCAAGGAATAGCTCAAAAGCTTGGGAAGTAAGGTCTCGAGATCGACCCCTGCACTAGACGCACATACTAATCAAGCACCTTGTATGTGAATGATAAGACATTTGTCTCTGACATCCCATCAAGAGGAAAACCCCGATAAAGAGAGCACTAGGGGAAGGTACCACCTTTAAGGTTATAAGTGAAACACTTAGTGAGTGAAGGTTACAACAAAGGAAAAGAGAAAGAACTTGTCGGCTCAACCCCCCCCAAACATGTATACGTACGCAACCAAAATGCAAGTTCTAATGAAGTTATCCTACAAGGCATAGCCAATACGGGGGAAAACCCAAGGAAAAGCACGATACATCACCTGCAAATCTAAAGGAAACTATCCTTTTTAAGTTCAAGTCCTAATTCAAGGGGAGCCTATAATCAAGATTGGAGGTGAGAGGGACATGACCAATGTGACACTCCTAAAAGCATTGAAAAATATTCCAATGTAAAGGCAAAGGGAAGCACACTAAGTACCACAACACATCAAGAAGATTATTACAACCCAATCGGACCCCCCATGCCCGAGCAAGGGCATGGACTAGACTCACTAGTCTGAAACACAGCTTCAAGTTAAACAACTCAAGATACCATGCTATGATAAAGATCTTCAACCCAAATGCAACCCCTTCCAAGATCGTTACTCCTACTCGATCATCATCGCAAAAGTGTTTTACTCAAAACACAAGGAAGAGGAGGCAATAATTTACAAGCCTTCTATGGATATGAACACTACCAAAACCAGTTACCAAGAGAGTGGAAATCACCCCAACCCACCCATAGAAAAAGCTTCCCTCCCAACCCTAAGAGATACATCCGGCAAAGGCATTGTCCAAACCATGGCTATATGACTGAAACAAGCAAGCATTAGAAAGAGTAAGTCCTACAAGGGACACCCATCGCACCCAAACAAGCAGACATATCAAATACAACACAAGATTAGGGAGCCCCAAGCATAAGGGGTACCCAACCAAGAAAATGAACGAGGGGCCTTCAACGAAAAAATATGAATGGCGGCGTGACAACCAAGCAACTTGGGGGGCACCAAACAAACAAGTTCTTGGTAGTCAACCTAAGTGTAAAAGCAGAGATCAGAAGCAGAAGGTCACAAGAACATGCATGACCCCTTCTCCTAGAAGAGGTCACATAAGAGGGAAAACAGCCTCAACTCCCTGTACGGACTCGTCCTAAGTTGGCAACATACAAGCATCGCCCTCGAAAGGTGATCTCCCACACTCAGGAAAAGGCTAGGTAGTATACAATATCATAGAGAGAGAACTCAAGTAAAGATTCATAAGGCGTATCAAAGACTCACCCTGCCCGGAAAATGACATAAAGTAAAGTAATATTCTGAGCCCTCCGTGGGCCTGTCCTGCGAACAGTATCGACGCCCCCAAGAGCGTATCTTGAGAGTAGTTTTAAACTACGAAAAATTTTGCGCCCTCCGAGAGTCTGTCCCGCGAACAGTATCGACGCCCCCAAGAACGTATCTTGAGAGTAGTTTTAAACTACGAAAAATTCTGCGCCCTCCGGGAGCTTGTCCCGTGAATAGTTTTTACGCCCCCAAGAGCGTATCTTGAGAGTAGTTTTAAACTACGAAATTCTGTGCCCTCCGAGAGCCTATCTCGTGAAAAGTTTTGTGCCCTCCGAGAGCCTATCTCGTGAAAATTTTGTTCCCTCCGAGAGCCTATCTCGCGAACTAATTCTGTGCCCTCCGAGAGCCTATCTCGTGAAAAGTTCCGTGCCCTCCGAGAGCCTATCTTGTGAAAAGTTTCGTGCCCTTCGAGAGCCTATCTCGTGAAAAATTGTGTGCCCTCCGAGAGCCTATCTCGCGAACATATTCCGTGCCCTCCGAGAGCCTATCTCGTGAAAAGTTATGTGACCTCCGAGAGCCTATCTCGCGAACTAATTTTGTGCCCTCCGAGAGCCTATCTAGTGAAAAGTTGCGTGCCCTCCGAGAGTCTATCTCGTGAAAAGTTCCGTGCCCTTCGAGAGCCTATCTTGTGAAAAATTATGTGCCCTCCAAGAGACTATCTCTCGAACATATTCCGCACCCTCCGAGAGCCTATCTCGTGAAAAAATCATGCGCCCTCCGAGAGCCTGTCTCGTGATAAAATTTTGTGCCCTCCGAGATCCTATCTCGCGAACATATTTCGGGCCCTCCGAGAGCCTATCTCGTGATAATACTCTGTGCTCTTCGAGAGCCTATCTCGTGATAACACTCTGTGCCCTCCGAGATCCTATCTTGCGAACACATTCCGCGCCATCCGAGAGCCTATCTTGTGAAAATATTTACAACGTCTCCAAGAACGTATCTTGAATAGACCTTCCTCTATACAAGTAAGGTTACATGAGAAATACAAGTATGATTATGATGACAATGCAGGAATGAAAAAAATCAAGTGGAGCAATGAAAGATCACTCCAACAAAATAGAAGAAACACGACGATAGGCAAGCAAATTACAAGTCACTCAGAACGACCTACGAAGAGGAATCGCCTAACAAGTCACCCAAGGAAACCTCTGACAAACATTACTGTCCTGCATGTCGCCCTCGCGTGACTACTGCTCGCATTCGACCTGAACATCGTCAAGCACGACTGTCGACAAAGCATCGCCCTGGCATATTGCCAAGCACATCTCATGAAGGAGACATCCCAAAAGCATAAAGGATACAACATCAGACAAGACGAGATGTCGGGACGAAACCCAACAAATATAGCCTAAACAAAAGGCAACTATAGCAATAAAGGTTCTCCAATAAGAAAGGAATGTTAAAGCACGACTTCATACATCGCGAAGTGGCCATCATGTCCACACACTACAAAGTGGCTATCATGTCCTCATACCAAGAAACGACTATCAAGTATACACATCGCGACCACAAACCTAAAGAGCCTACGTATAACCTTATGAGGAGATGCAAATGCAATGCATGTTTATAATTAAAAGCTCAACAACTAAGAGAAGATTTACAATCTATCTAAAACTCTTTTTTACTAAAACAATGCCTATGAGTAGGGGTGAAACCGGACCGGTCGTTCCGAGTTTTCACTTTATTCGGTCGGATACCATTATTTTCGGTCCGGATTTTTCGAACAAAAAAAACCATCCAACAAACCGTTTAGCAAAAAATAAACCATCCAAAATTAATACGGATTTTCGGTCTGGATTTTCGGTTTTAAACCGAAAATCCGAAAATGAACTTTTGCAAAGAATATGAAGAAGGAGAAGCTTTATTTTATTTTATTTTTTTATCTTAATCGTCAATTAATTGATTGCTGTCCATTTTGGCAAAAAAAAAATGATTGCCGGCCATCGGAAATCGAATAGGCGTGCGAGTGGCTTCCGTCTATTAAGAAGCGTGGATGAAGAGTTAATGACTTAACTATTGGAGAAACAATAAGACTCTTCGTTATCTTCTCTAGGTTTATGCGGTGTCATCATTAATTAACATATTAACTTCTAATAATTAATTAATTAGTAATATAAATATAATATGTTAAAATATTTCGGTCGGTTCGGTATCTTATGGATTTTTAAGTATGAGGACCGAACCGAAAATCCGAAACACTCAAATTAAAACCGACTAGATACCGAACCATATATTATCGATTCGGTTTTTTCGGTTCGGCCCGGATCGGTTTTTGCCGGTTTTTCGGTTCGGCCGGATTTTAGTTTCAGCCCTACCTATGAGATGTATATGAGATGCATACTTGAAATGAAAGTTCTACAGTTAAGAAAACTTGCAAAATATCTAAAAAGATTTTTTTTTTAAACGAGGAAAAAAAAGACAATGCATCTTGGTTGCTCAAAATAAAAAAAAAAATCAGGTAAAAAGTTTTTTTTAAAGGATGCATATGAGATGCAAAAAAGTAAATACAATATGCAAACTTAAAAATGAAAGTTCTACAACTAAGAAAAATTACAATTTACCTAAAAGGTTTTTTTTTCGAAAATAATGTATATGATATGCACGTCTTTTCATAAAAAAATCAGGTAAAAGGTTTTTTTAACAAAAGAGCCCTAAAACTAAGAGAGCCTACGATTAATCTAAAAAGCTTTTTTTTTTTAAAAAAATTAATGCATACTGGGTGCATTATTAAAAATAAATCAATTCAGGTAATTTTTTTGAAATGATGCATATGGAATGCATGTTTGAAATTAGAAGCTCTAATAGCTAAAGAGGAGTTACAATTTTTCCTAAAATGTTTTTTCAAAGGCAACACACATGCGACGCACTAACCAAAATTACAAGTTACCCGAAATTTTTTTTGAAAAATAAAGCGTATGAAACGCGAGTTTGAAATAAAAAAAATCGGGTAAGAGGTTTCTTAAAAAAAATAATGCATACGAAATGCATGTTTGAAAAGAAAATTTCTACAACTAAATGTCTAACTATCTAGCTAGAAAATTTTTTGTTTTTTTTTTTTAAATGCAATGAGATGAATGCATGAGAAAAAAAGTTACACAGTTAGAAAAAACTTACAGTTTACCTGATAACTTACAACAAAAACATGGATAAAAACGACAGGTTAGATGGGGTAAAAAAGTGTGGCTTTGCTCTACAAGGTAGGTTCCACTAACAGGTTCCCGACACAGTGGTTTCCGCCCCCTGAAAAGGGATCTCGGGACCTACACGAGCGAGTGAGTTTTTCCGAGTCGTACCGGCGGCCCAGTCGCTCCGGTCGTACCCTTACTAAATCTCTAGGTTCCTAGTTGCCCTGGATTTTAGGCGTTCTTGACATTACACTAAAGTGAGTGTGTGCAAATTCAGGTAACACGTAATACACCACAGAAAAATAGTCAGATATGAAAAAAAAATAACTCCACACCTGAAATCACACAAAAACAACCAAGTTAGATCAATGAAGTCAAAATAAAATAAAAAATAAATCTACAAAACTCAAACATGGCAAAAAGAGAATATACTGAGCCCGAACCCTCTAACTTTCCCAGCAGAGTCGCCAAATTGTCGGACCTATAATCTGACATACGGCGAATTACGTTTTGAAAACGTGGATTTTGAGAAGAGTCGCCACTAGTTAATTAAAAGGCTAACTAGAAACCTAAATTTCCTAGGGAATAATAAATTAATCAGTAGGTTTAAAATCGGTCTACGAGCAAAGATTCGAATTCGAGGGATTCTATTACGAATTAAAAATATAATTTTTTATTACGCCCTTTCGGTACTCAATTCACAAATTTGCCACTTATGCATATAATTTCATGTTATTAGAAAGATGGTTAACGGCATGTTTGGTTCACCAACGGAATAGGGAATAGGTAATTACAATTCCTTATTATGTTGTTTGGTTACTTTATTATTTTAGAATTATGATTCCTAATTACTAATTTTGAAGGAATAGCTAATCCTACCCTAACCCCTAGGTTTAAGTATTCCATCTTTTTTAAAATAAAATATAGCAATAAAAAAACCAATAATAACCCTAACCTAATTTAATTATTATGTAACCATTATATATTAATTCCTCACGACTGCTGCTGCTCTTGTTCCGACGGCCTGCTACTGCGTGCCTTGCTGCGTGGCTTGCTGATTTCCCTGCTGATTCCTTGTTGCTGCTACCTGACCTACTCTTCGTAAGGTTTGTATCTCTTTTCCTTTTGTTTTATTAATTGGTGTGTATGTGTAGTCCTTTTTTTTTTGTTAGATTTAGGTAGGCTAGGTATTATTTTATTATTTTATATTTACTAGTGATTAGGGATCTTCATACGACGATCTATATTAATAACTTTATATATATTTTTTTCTCTGAATACAAATTGTATTGTATCAGATTCAAACATGTACTGTATTGCTTGATATAATTGATTGATTCACACTTTATTATGGTTTTGTACTTGGATCAATATGGAGCTCCATATCTGGAACTTGTTATCCCCATATCAAAAACTTGTTGCTATTTTTTCATATATATATATTGTTTGTGAATATAATTGTTTATGTAAAAAATAATATTTAAAAAAAAAACAATTTTCGTTTAATAATACATATATAATTTGACTTTTTCAATTTCAATATTGTTAATGTTAATTTGATTAATATAGATAGTAAAAGGGTATAACATTCTATCAACCAAACATAGTATTTGGAATCATCATTCCATATTCATCAAGTCAACCAAACAACATCATATTAATATTACTTATTCCATATTCCTTATTCCTATTCCCTATTCCCTATTCCTTATTCCTTATTCCCTATTCCATGAACCAAACATGCCGTAAAGCAAGTTTAAATTCCATGATAGGTAATTACCAATTGTAAATCGACATTAGTGAACCAAATTATGATTAACTACCGACTTACTACCAAAAATGAAACCTAAGAGTACCAACATTATTAAACATACTTATATTAAATAAAAGACCTATTTAAATCAAAGTTATCATATACTAAACCTAATCAATCTAAATTAATATAAACACCTAACTAAACATAACTCATCATCATATAATAACTCCTTTGGCCAAAAAAAAAATAAGTAAATAAATAAAATCATATACATACACATATTAACTCCCGTAGTAACATACGTTGGTATATGATAATAATAATAAAAGGGATATAGGTTTACTTGGGATGATAGAGAAAGGACGTGCTTAGAAGGGTTGGACGAAGGTTTGATGGAGTGTTGGTGGAGATGGAAGATTCTGGTCGGGACGGTGGCAGGTGAAGTCGAAGCACGCAGCAAGTCGAAGCATAGAGGGATTGGTTTCCTACATTACGAAGACTAGCATTTAGCACCTGGGATGGACGGACGGCAGCAGATCGGAGGGTCGAAGGGGAGAGGTGACTAGACCGGTGCGGCGAAGTCAACGTCGAAGGGAGACGGCATTGAGCTCGGATGTATAGGAATGTATAGCTTTCCACATACAATATATCCTTGTGCATACTAGATCACTAGATTAGCTTAGCTTGTGAACTAAGTTAGTTTAGTTAGTTAGATCTTCTTACTAGTATATATACTAGTTCTATACATTGTAACACATGATTTTGGTTGATCAATACATTTCATATTCAATCTAAATCCTCCAAACTTTATATGGTATCAGAGCATGTACGTTTCTTGGCGATCAAGCAACCTGGATTCAGCTGGTTTCCGGTGGATCTTTGGCTTCGATTCTTCGATTTCAGCTTGGATTTGTGCTTCTATTCTTGATTCCGCTTGATTTCGACTCTTAGTAAGTCTCTTAGATCATAAACTGAGTTGATTCTCAGCTCAATTGAAGTTGTTTTTGGATCAATTCTGCGTAGCATTGCTAGTTTCTTTCCGGCCAAGTTTCTTCATCGCATTTGCTTCATCTACAAGTTTTGGTTCAAATTGTGCTTACTTAGCCAGTTTTCTTGATTACGATTATGGATTTCGTGATCTTGATTAAATTCTGGGCACTTATGGATTGGATTGCTGCATTCTTTTGATCTGGATAGTTGCGTATTGCTGGATTTGGCTGGCATCTTTTGTCCTATTGTCCAGCTTGCATAGTTGTACTCTTTTGGCCATTTCCGTTGGAATTGTGTGGCTGTGGTTGATAGTTTGCTGGATTTTCTTGCAATTCAAATCTATTTTAATCTTAATATCAGTGGAATTGGTGCTGGATTATGGCTGATAACACCATTGAGGATCCTCTCTATTTACATCCATCGGACACCACTGGCTTGTTGTTGATTCCATTTCAGCTCCAAGGTTCCAGCAACTACCATGCCTGGAGTACAGCTATCAAGGAAGGACTTCTTGTCAAGAACAAGATTGGTTTTATTGATGGCAGCTTCTCAAGATTGAGTGTCCCTGTGGCACAACATGTGAGATGGGATAGGGCCAATGCCATTGTTAAGGCGTGGCTTAGGAACACAGTTGCTAAGGAGCTGGTCAATGGTTTGGTTTACAACAACACAGCTTTGTCTATTTGGAATGATCTTAAAGAAATGTTTGATAAAGTTGATGGTACACAAATCTTCCAGCTCACAAGAGAAATATACCAATGTTCACAAGGTGCTCTTTCAATCACTGAGTATTTTGGGAAAATGAAGCAGTTGTGGGATGCGTTGGGTTCTATTGATGATTTGAGGCTTGAGTGCTCAGCTGATAGCAAGATTATCAATGAACATAAGGAGAAACAAAGACTGATTGCTTTCCTCTTGGGACTGAATTAATCATTTGCTCATGTAAGAAGTAGCTTATTGATGAGGCAACCACTCCCTTCACTAAGTGTGGCTTTCTCTGTGTTGTTGCAAGAAGAGAGTCAACGTGCAATTGCTGGTTCAATAGGGGATATGGGAGAAGCTACTGCTTTATACTCTCAAAGGAACTTCCTCAATTCAAGGGGTCCTAACTATGGCAATAGCAATGGCTCAGGCAATGGAGGTAATGGTTCAAGGCCTAATGCTTCTTTTCCAAGAAACTACAATTCCAATGGAGGGATTTCATCTTATGGAGGTTTCAATGGGGCTTCTAATGCTTCAACTGGGAAAACAGGCAAGATTGATAAGTCTAATTGGTTATGCACCTATTGTGGCAAGATGGGGCACAAAGTGGAGACATGTTGGAAGAAGCATCCACAACTTGCACCTTCTTCTGCTTTGAAACGTCCATGGAATTCAGCTAATGTTAGCATTGATGAGAGTCATCAATCTAACTTGGTTGAGCATGTAGCTGCTGGGGATAAGAGGATTTTTCATGGGACATGTGAGAAAAGGATTTTGCACACTGGTTTGGATAGAAGGGTTCAACATGTGGCAATTCAAGATGATTTTGAGCCTCTTTCTAATGAAGAAGATGAGCTTGTACGTGTGAACATGGCAGGTATATCCAATCCATCCTCTTCTATGATATGGATTGTAGACTCAGGTGCTACAAACCACATCACTCATCATTTGAGCTGGCTACACAACTTGAGAAAGACTGATTCCAATCATCAATTTGTTCATTTGCCTAATGGTAACAAATGTAGGATTACTCATATTGGGAGCTGCTCCTTCTCTTCTGGTTTCACCTTGGATGACATCCTCTATGTGCCTGATTTCAAGTTCAACTTGATTTCAGTGTCTAAACTCCCAACTCAATTGAATTGCAAAGTTATATTCACTTTTGCCAATGTGTTGATTCAGGGCCATGTTGGGAAGCCAATGGTGATTGGTGAGAGATCTAAGGGGCTTTATACACTCAGGGATTCAATACCTTCAAGCTCAAGCAAGGTGGTGGCAGCTCATACCATTTCTAAAACAAATAAGGAGAATGCTTGGACCTGGCATAGGCGTTTGGGACACATTTCAGCTACACATTTGAGTCATTTGAATAATGTGTTGTGTTTAAGTGATTCTTCTAGAAGTTGTGTCAAACAATGTACCATCTGCCCTTTGGCCAAGCAAACCAGATTATCATTTCCTATTAGTCAATCACATGCCTCTACTCCTTTTGCCTTAATACATTTGGATCTTTGGGGTCCATACAAAGTTCCAACCATCAAAGGCTACCAATATTTCCTTACAATTGTGGATGACTTCTCAAGGGCTACTTGGGTTTTCTTGATGAAGCATAAGAGTGATACTTTCATCCACATCCAAAGTTTTTTGTTGATGGTTCAGAACCAGTTTGGGACTATGGTCAAGATTGCTAGGAGTGACAATGGATCTGAGTTCATCAATTCCATTTGCAAGGATCATTTCCTTCTTTTGGGAATTCAACACCAAACTAGTTGTCCTTACACTCCTCAGCAGAATGGAAGAGTGGAGCGCAAGCATAGACAAATTTTGAATATAGCAAGGGCATTGCGTTTTCAGGCTTCTATGCCAATCAAATATTGGGGTTATTGTGTGCTCACTGCTTGTTACTTGATCAACCGCATACCTTCATCCTCTTTGCAATTCAAATCTCCAATGGAGGTGTTATATGGCAAGCAACCTTCCATCAACCATCTAAGAATCATTGGATGTCTGTGTTTTGCCACCAACTTGAACAACTTGGATAAATTTGGTTCAAGAGCTGAGCCTTGCATTCTAATGGGATATTCCACTTCACAAAAAGGTTATCTTGTGATGAAGATATCTAATTCAACTTTCCATGTATCTAGAGATGTTGCTTTCCATGAGCACATCTTTCCATTTGGCATGTCTAAAGCAGAGCTGAGATCTCTGTTGCCTACTTGCTTGGAGTCCAAGTTATTGATTGAAGAGTCTTCTTCTAATGATCAAACCTCTCTTGATAGAGCTCCTTTGGTTTCTCCACCTATTCTTGATGAATTCATTGCTCCTCAGCCACCTCCTCAGCCACCTTCTCAGCCACCAATGGTTGAAGTCATGCCTCCACAAATCCCAACCTTAAGAAGGAGTGCAAGGATTGCTCAACTTAGAGGAGCTTCTACTTCCAATGCTGTATTTGGTTTAGAGAAGTATATCTCATATGATCATCTGAATCCTAACTTTACTTGCTTCTTGGCCTCCATTGACAAAGTTAGGGAGCCTTCTACTTACAAGCAAGCAGTCAAGGACTCAAATTGGGTGGTGGCAATGAAGGATGAGATCAAAGCTTTGCAAGATAACAACACATGGAGGATTGTGGATCTGCCTCATGGTAAGTCATCTATTGGTTGTAAATGGGTGTTTAGGGTGAAGTACAATTCTGATGGTTCTATTGAGAGATACAAAGCAAGGCTGGTTGCTAAAGGCTTCACTCAAGTAGAAGGGACTGACTTCAATGAAACCTTTTCCCCTGTGGTGAAAATGACAACTGTAAGGATTGTTTTGGCAATGGCAGCCTCATATTCTTGGGGCTTGTTTCACATGGATGTGAACAATGCTTTCCTTCAGGGTGACTTGCATGAGGAGGTCTATATGGATATTCCACAAGGCTTTGATTCTACAAAGTCTGATCTAGGCTCTCCAAGGCGTGTATGCAAGCTTTTAAAGTCTCTTTATGGGTTGAAACAAGCTTCTAGGCAATGGAACATCAAACTCACCAATACCTTGTTGAATAATGGATATACTCAAAGTGCTTCTGATCATTCCTTGTTCACCAAGGTAAATGGCAAGGATAGAGTATTTCTCCTCATTTATGTGGATGACTTACTCATCACAGGTTCAAATACCTGTATGATTGACCAATTGAAGTCCACTCTCAAATCCCATTTCAAGCTCAAAGATTTGGGCAACTTGAGATATTTCTTGGGTTTGGAAATTGCTAGGTCTAAGGAGGGTTTGGTCATCAATCAAAGGAAGTATGCGCTTGAGCTCATTGAAGAGGCTGGATTGGGAGCTGCTAGGCCAACTGAGACTCCTATGGAGTTCAACCTCAAACTCACTACTTGTGAGTATGATGAGGCTACAAAGACTTCTTCTGATGATTTGCTCTTGGAGGATGCCACTGCTTATAGAAGATTGGTGGGCAAACTTCTTTACTTGACCATGACTAGGCCAGACATTAGCTTCTCAGTTCAAAGGATAAGTCAATTTGTTGATAAACCTAAGAAGTCTCATCATGATGCAGCCATGAGGATCATTAAATACATCAAAGGAAGCCCTGGCCAGGGTTTGCTTTATCCTTCAAATAATGCCCTTGACTTGAGTCTCTACTGTGATTCAGATTGGGCAGCTTGTCCTTTTAGTAGGAAGTCAGTAAGTGCTTATTGTGTAAGGCTTGGAGGAGCTATGGTGGGTTGGAAAGTAAAGAAGCAAGACACAATTTCTCTTTCCAGTGCAGAGGCTGAATATAGATGCTTAAGGGTGGCTATACAAGAAGCTCTTTGGGTTGCTAGACTATTGAAGGAACTTGGGATGCATTTGCAATTACCCATACCCATCTTCACAGATAGTGAATCTGCTGTGAAGATTGCTAAGAACCCTATGTTTCATGAACGCACAAAACACATTGAGTTAGATTGTCATTTCACTAGGCATCACATTCAATCAGGGCAAATTTCAGCTAAACATGTTGCTTCTCGAGACCAATTGGCAGACTTGCTCACCAAGGCACTTGTCAAGAAGCAACATATTGCCCTTCTCAAGCTCTATGGAATCAAGGATGTGTTTCATGAAAAGAAAGGAGAAGAAAAAGATGGGAGCATATAGGAATGTATAGCTTTCCACATACAATATATCCTTGTGCATACTAGATCACTAGATTAGCTTAGCTTGTGAACTAAGTTAGTTTAGTTAGTTAGATCTTCTTACTAGTATATATACTAGTTCTATACATTGTAACACATGATTTTGGTTGATCAATACATTTCATATTCAATCTAAATCCTCCAAGCTTTATAGGATGGTGATGGCATATATGAGTCTCCGATGGTGATAGGAAGAAAACGATGATGAATGATGGACTGGAGTGCTATGATGCTTGGACGACGGATCTGGTCCGGAAGGAAATTGGGTAGTGACGAAGAGATCGGCGCAGCGAGAGCGGCGGGCCGGACTGGACTGGGGTAGCACGAAATTGAACGGATTCGGCGAGCCCACGGGCGATGATTAATCGGAGTATGGCGATTATTGAAACGGCCGAAGTGAAGCAAGAGCGCTCTAGTGGAGGACAATGACCGATAACATTGGAAGGCTAAGGTGGAACGGAGCCAGAGTGGTCGGAGGTGCTGTTCGACAGTCCTGTGGTAATGGCATATGGAGGTCGGGAATTATATACAAAACAAGAAACAATAATAATAATAATAATAATACAAAACCAAGGCTAATGAGACGAGATCATGATGAGACACGGAATATGAACTTCAACTTTTATTCCACTTTCATTGTTCTTCGTTTTTCCTTCGTTATTTCCTCGTGCCCCCTTTTACATGTAAATATCAGCTATACATATACTAACCTAGGTGACTAGGGTTTAGTCTAACTAGGGGGTAAGTATTGCTGATTTATTCTCCTAATAAATACTAGAATTTAGTCTAAATAGGAAATAAATTACATTAATTTATTCTCCTAATAAATACTAAATATTCATAATAATAAATACATATAACATCCTAATATATGCTGGAGCATTCTTGAAAGCTTCGCGACTTGCCATATTTAGACATTTTCTCATTTAGCGCGTCACATGCCACGCGTGTCGCCGTGGTCCAAAAATTAGGTGTTTACACGTAGTATGAAGCACGCGTCGATAACATACCTGAATTAGTCAGGGGCGGGATATGTCAATGATGCTACCGCAGAATATTTCATCTGGCCCTGAATGTGGAAGATGACGGACGGAGTACATCGCGGTGATCTACAAAACGAAGATCAAGTCGCGTTTTACCAAGACTAAGTGATCGTTTCGTATAATCAGGTTTATCCCCTGGTTCTCAGCCGATCTTGATATGGTAGAGGACCCCCTCACCTACAAGATGACCGTGCCTGTGTGACGAGGCAATGCCCACATTCGACATAATTTTAACGGAAGACTTTTACATCCTCCTACGACTCAGTTTATAGACCGTAAAATTCGATGTTATTAATCAGCATAACGTCGATAAATGTACTCAAAATTCGTAATTCTTTATTCAATCAAAATATAATTTCAATAATCAAAATTATCACTGATACAAGCCACTCATTAAATCATACGCAATCCAAACAGTTTTACGTGCTTTTCAAAAGTCTCTCTTCTTAAAGGTTTGGACGGTGGGTCCGCCACAATATTGCCAGTGGACAAGTACTCTAAAGTGATTATATTGTCTTCCACTATATATTTAGCATAATTATATTTCACATCAATGTGCTTAGTCCTACTATGGTACTTTGGATTCTTAACTGCCGCAATGGCTGCCTGACTATCGGAGTATACCTTCATAGGCTTACTTTCTTTGTCAGTGCCTAGCATTGCAGTAAGAAGCCTTTTCAGCCAAACCGCTTCCTGTGCGTTTTTAGAGAGGGCAACGAATTCTGATTCCATCGTAGACAGCGCGACACATGATTACTTCTTGCTCGTCCATGAAATGGCGGCATTAGCAAGGAGGAATACTCCTCCTGTGGTGGACTTACGATCATCCGGATAGCCACCATGGTCGGCGTCACTGAAACCGGTCAATTCTATCTTCCTGTCCTCATAGCACAGTATGTAGTCGGCAGTACCTTTCAGATAACGTATGATTAGTTTTACGGCCTTTAAATGTTGATAGCTAGGGTCTGATTGGAATCTTGCTACTAGGAACACAGTGTAACAAATGTCCGAACGAGTGCAGAGCATGTCGTACATGAGGCTTCTCACCATGCTCAAATACTCTGCACTCTTAATCTGTTCACGCTCCTGCAGGTTCTTCGAGCCATCACGCTTTGACAGCGCGCACCCGAGTACAACCGGCGTCTCCACGGGTTTGGCATCTAGCATTCTGAATCTCTTTAACAGTTTATTGATATAAGATTCTTGAGATAGACATAATCTCCGGGCGGCACGATCTCTGGCAATTTTAATGCCTAAGATGCACGTAGCCTCTCCCATGTCTTTCATCTCGAATACTGATGCCAACTAGGACTTCGACTGTTTAATGAAACTCACATCGTTCGCAGCAATGAGTATATCATCCACGTATAAGGTTAAGATGACGTACTTAGACCCGGAGAACTTAGTGTATACGCAGGGATCCTCAAGGAGGTTCACGAATCCGTTTCCAATGATTTCCACGTGGAACCTGCGATACCATTGCCGAGACGATTGTTTAAAACCGTAGATAGACCTATGGAGTTTACAAACTTTTCTTTCGTTGCCAGGAGTAATGAAATCCTCCGGCTGCTCCATGTAGATATCTTCCTCCAGGTTTCCGTGGAGGAATGCGGTCTTAACATCTATTTGGTGCAGCTCTAAATCAAGGCTTGCAACAAGGGCAATGATGGCCCTGACCGTGGTGTAACGCACAGTTGGTGAGTATGTTTCATCGAAGTCCACTCAGTGCAGTTGGGTATATCCTTTCGCAACAAGTCGGGCATTGTATCGCTCGATTTCTCCATCAGAAGTGAGTTTGAGCTTCAAAACCCACTTCGCCCCTATAGCTTTGGGTTTAGCAGGTAAATCAACTAAAGACCATACTGAATTAGATTTCATTGAGGCGATCTCTTCCTCCATTGCTTTCCTCCATTCCTTTGCTTGAGGTCCTTTCATTGCTTGCTTAACTGTTACCGGTTCATCAACAGAGGTTAGAGTGAGTAATTCACCTCTCTCGATGGGATACTTCTTGGGAGAAGTTCGTTTCCTTTGACTTCGTTTAGGCCGATAATCCCATCTTGAGCCTGATCGATACTCCCACTCGGAATAATGCTTCTTATCGGAGCATCACTCCCACTGGGAATAATGGCATTTCTGGAATCTTGACTAACAACCTTTCTTGGACGTCCTCTCGGTCTCGGGATTTTACCTCCGAGATTAATTCTTTGATCACTAGGACCTTGAACCAAGTTGGTCAATCCTCTCCCACTGGGAACAATGGGTAGTTGTGTCGTTATTGGATTTTCATCCAGCGGTTTAGCAACGTGACTCTCAAGTTCAACTTGATTCGCATTAGCAGCATTAGTGATTTGAGTGTGGGGGGGGGGGGGGGGGGGGAGGGAGCCCTCCCACTGGATTTACTATGATAACGTTTCCATCATCATTTACCATTTCATTAACTTGTGTTGTGTAAAATCTCCCACTCGAAGTAAGTGGGACCTGGGAATCGTCGCCAAATCTCCATTCGATCAAGACTTCGTCTTTTTCTAAGCGTTGGAATTTCGTCCTCAAGCTTTGTAATGTTTCATGTTCGACCACGTCACCATAATTCGAAGCTAATTTGAACATGTATTTCCCAAGAGTGTTTGATACTCTTTATCCAACTACTTTTTTTAATGCGCAAATTAATGCCGCATTATGATAAGGTGTAACCCTTATCATTTCATTTAGCTAACTAAGGCAACGTGTCCCGACCGATTTCTTTGGAGCATATAATTACACTTATGTGAGTCAACAGTACTTCAACCCGTAGGGAACGTGATTTGTTGAATTCTAGCATTTTGTAATTTTAAATTATGCTTCTTGAAGTGCTTAATTGAGATGAATGTCCCGCCAGACTTATCGTTCAAAGCGTATAGTGGGAGAGTCATTTTACGGACTACTTCCTTCCGTTTGTTAACTCATTTAGAGACTTATCCACCTCTTGAACTGTGTGTTGGGCTTTCGCCTATGCGATAGTTGATATTATACTAGCTCGTGGTAGCCTTTTAATGCGTACCTTTTGCTTTTGTATAAGTGATCAATGAGTTATTCCATAGTGGTAACAAACGAAAATTCAGCATTCATTCATTAAAACATTTCATTATTGAATTCGTACTTTGAAAGGATGTGTTCCGTCTTTCGAGGTACACGCGCGCGTGGCGCCTAAAACCAGTTTAATTTGTGGTTTAAATCGTTTCGTTTCCAAAGTTAATTCAATTTAATCGGTGTCGAACATGTTAAATTACCACTGAATTTATCATTTAAACGGAGTACTAACAAATAAGAAAGAAATAATCTGGTTGGTTCATTAAGCTACGCGATCGATGGATGGCATTTTGATTTTACTCAAATAATTCGATTATGGAAGACATGTATGGATATGTTTGATCTGGCCATTATTCATAGCCTTATTTTCGGTTTCTTTTATGTAGTCCGGATTGATCCCATTTAACCGGGTCAATTAATATTGATTAGTAGATCACTTCCCAAAGTAATTCCGAAATATCAACCAAAATTCAAACTTAAAAAGAAAATGAACAGTAGGAAATCCAACATAAACAATACTAAGGTTTCAGATCTCAAACATGAAACTGTTTCAAAGAAGAATAATGATGGACTTGTAGTCATAACCACGTTCTGCATTGCACCTGAAAAGAAATTCACAAGTGAATTGTATCATATGTCTAGCATAAAAAAAAAAGTTTTACAATTTATGTATGTGGTAAACGAGTCGTACCTTAAAGGCACAGTTATCACGGTGGTTATCGCACCAGATCATCGTTTAGACCTTTTGTTGCCGAGGGTTGCCAAGCTTTTCAGCATATCAGCGAATCTTTCATCGAATGCCTTGGGTTCTTTTGGAAAGTTACCTTTTTCATGTTCTGTTTCGAATAGGTATATTGTCGCCTTAATCGACGTGATTAGACGTGTGAGCCCTTTTTCGTCAACAAACCATGAAATAAGATACATTCTCATTACTTTTTGAGCCCTTGTCCATACGCATTTCTCGTCAGCGGGGTCATGAACGGCTAGTACACCGTTATCATTGCATATAATAGTGTAATATTCTGCCAACAAGGCTCGGGCTTCGGCGGCCTTACCTTTTGCAAAGCGAAGGTATATGGCACACCAAAGATGTAACGTGCTGACTTGAATAAGTTCTCCTTCCAGTTCATCTGACAGCTGCGAGAGAATTATGTCTCGTGCCCTGAGATCTTTCCTCAACCTTTTCTTTCTTGTGCTGACGTGGGTTTCCATACTCGTCCAGATTCATTATTTCTGTTTGCGGATTGTCTTGATCCTCAGGATCCGCAGAAATTAGCATATCCATAACATTATCTCTCCACGCATTATAATCCATACCATCCAGATTGCGAGGTTCATAGACTCTATAGGATCGGCCATAAAAGCGAACACATTGATGGTTATGAGAAAGACAATAACATTTTGAAAAAGAATTGCAAACACCGGATTATCTATTAAGATGGAATACGACAAATAGTGATCCTTCAGTCATCCAGACCAAACCAACCACCAGTAAACCAAGGGAAGGGGGTCTGTGAAAGAGTTCACACTATCGTCGTCTTCAATTCAATAGATCAGTCTTTTGAAAACGGTTATTATATCGCAAATTACCGGAACAGGAATATTTTGAAAAATATGCATACCCGATCTTGGTTTTCCTAAGGCCCTTTTTATTTTGAGAATATCCGACAATTTAAGCATGCATATATAATTCTACTACACTTAGCAAATTATCACATCATGCCATAAAAATCGGACAAACCAAACATCATGCATACGCGTCATGCGTTTAATGTTCCGAGGAACTCATGCTAGCATACATATTTCTACTATTAAGTAAATTATCACATGCTATTACATAACATCCTAGCATACGAGTCATACACGAAACTTCCATAAACATGCATAATTGGCGACTGGATTTACGTTTTAAACACTTTTAAAATATTAGGGGTTGAATTGCAATTCATGCTTACAATCAATCATGCGAATTTCTAGTTATGAATCCTAGGCAATTTCTACCAACACAACATGTCTATCCTATTGCGCAAACCATATAATTAAATCCCAGAGCATTGCTCACAATATAATTTCCAGCTAGCTTGACATAGTCAAGACGACAGTTCTAATTATATCAAAATATATAGCACAAAGTAAACAATTGCAATTCAGCCCACTAATTTAATCCAGTCCCTAAAACATGCATTTCCGAGATCCATCCCCATAATCGTAACCGGGTAATAAGGTTTAATTTAAAATGTGGAATTTAAACCTTTTGAGCATAGTTTAGGCTAATTTTAAAGTTCAAAATATTTGAATTTAACAATTTGACATCCTATTTTATTAAATGGACCTAAAATTTCGGAATAGTCAATTTAAATTCCAGTTCGGTTCGGTCCAATAAATTCGGTTCGGTCCAATAAATTCGGTTCGGGTTCGGTCCGGTTTAATCAAAATCTGGTTCGGTCCGAATCAGTTTAATAAAATAGGTTTTCGGTTTGGTTCATCACTCAAAACCGGTTCGGTTTAGATTCACTTAGTTAACTTGGTCATACCTAACCCACCTAGGTCGGCCCTAATAAAAACACCCAGATTGGTTTAACTCGCTCCGTTAATGCAAATTGGATTGGCCCATAAACCCTAGTGGGTTCGGCCAAAATACTTCCCTCAGGCTAAATAGAGTTTAAAATCCACCAAAAACTTAACTTAGCCCACAAGAAATATTAATTATGTAAAATAATTTCCAACATTTCTAATATATATATATAAATCGGCACCATAATTAATATATATATATAAATATTGTCAAGATTCTATCTATAAGATGTAAATCAATCAACAATATAAACATATACATATAATTCGGCTAATACATATATATATATATATATATATAGTTATTGTCGAATATATGTTTAGGGATAAAATATATAGACAATAGATTTTCTTAATCTTTTTAAGTAACTAAATCCTATCAATATATCTTTATCCCTATCTTTTAGCTAAATATATCGATAGTTTATATATTTTACTATATAATGTGAATCTTATCCAAATCTTTCCAATTTTATAGATACAATGTCATCTTTAATAAAATTAAAATATGGTAAAGAATATATCTATAGGGGCCGGCCGAATTTTTGTAACTTGCACCCTAAGAAATTAAAGAATTTACCTAAAAATTCATTAGGGTATCGACACAAACACCAAAAATTGGACAAATTGTCAAATTTTAAAATCAAAATTTACAAAGATCAACAATCCAAATATCTATTTTGATAAAACTCATGGATTTCTTGAAGATCATGAACATCAATTTTAACCAAGAACATCATGAAAATTTCGGTGCCACCATAAACACAAAAATTCCGAAAATTTCAAAAACACCAAGAATCAAAATTTCTGAACATTTTAAGTGTTCAAAAATTAAAATTTTCGGCACTTTTAAAATTTCAAGAACACCAATTTTATCAAAATCATGAACTCCTAAATCTGGCTCTGATACCAATGTTGGATTACGGGGACGTAATACTAGGAAACACTAAATAATGTATGTGTTAGTAATCACAATTACGCAGCAGAAGAATTCGCACATACCTTTTAGATGAATCCTGTGTCTAAGATCTTGTGGAGGGAGTTCACGATCCACCAGTCGGAACCTCGTGCAAGTTCTTAGAAAGAAGTCTCACGAAGTATGTCTCCACAGAAAATCCTCTGATCAGTTCTTAAACGGGTACGGATCTTCGGACTGATTGCTTAGAAAGCAATTTGGCACACCCTTGGTGACTGTTAGATATCTGTCCAATTCGGGTTCATATTTACATTTCGGGCCTCGTAAAATATCCCAAAACCCGTAAAAACCCTTTCGCGGACACCCAAGTCTAAAACGGTCCGGGATACGCGTAATTCCCGGGCTGAAGGACTTCCGGATTGCCTCGGCAATCCGGACCCGTCCCGGATTGTTAAACAATCCGGGTAGGTCCGAATTACCATTTTACCTCGTACGCCCCCCCCCCCAATTAAATTGCCAAGTGCGGGAAGTCGGTGCATACATAGTCCGCCTTGATGACGGTATACGTCTTCCTTACATACCGACATCAAGTAGTTCAAAACTCGGTATGATCCTTAGGTTCCCTATAAATAGGGGCATAGGTCTCCCATTCTAGACAATTTCCCTCACTTTTGGACTTGAAATGCTCTGACTTCTCTCTAAGGCTTTCTCTCTCTAGAAGTGCTAACTTGAGCGTTGGAGTGGGCCCAACCAGCATTCCCCCTCCCACGCTGGTTACCGCCTTCCCGCAAAGCTATTGTAAACACGACAAGTATCTATGATGATCAATTTACTTTCGTAGGTACATCTCTACATTATGCATTATACTCTGGATTAACATCAAGTAGAAAACAACGTGCATACTACTCATAATCATCACGCCATGCAACTTATAATAGGCGACATCAACAAATGCATCCTCAACAAATTCAAAAGCAATATCATGCAATATTCCAAAGGTGACATGGTGCAATATCCTTCTCAAAAGGACAATACCTATCTTCACTTCTTCCAAAAGTGACATGGTGCAATATCCTCCTCAAAAGGACAATATCCATGTTCACATCTATCAAAAGTAACATGTTGCGACATCCTTTCCAAAAGTGCAAACCTCATGTTTACTTCTAAAAAATGACATGTTGTGAAATCCTTCGGGCAAATCCTCATGTTCATAGCCATTCCCTGAATAGAAACAGGATGCGGCAAATGCAATGATGGGATTGATCACCCCACCGTGGCGGAAGTCCTCTTGATAGACGACAACCCCACACACTAAAAGTATGCATACTCTCTTAAGGGTTCATACACCATGATGACTTAGGCCCGAAAAGGGATAACTTCATGTTATACGCTTCTTTAAGCAAACCTTGAACAAAACTCATCAAACTTACAAGTCGAGTCTTGTATAACGTTATCTTGCTCTTTAGAATTTAACGCAAAAACAGCAAAATAACGTCAATCTTGCTCTCCCAAGTCCAAAGCATACAGACAACATGGATACTCAAGGTATGAAATATTACTAACAAGATATCACCTGATTTTTATTATTGAAAACAGGTCCAAAGGACGAAATTCCATACAAAGCAAACACACAAATAAAGGTGTGGACAAAAGCCTCAAACATATCATCATTTCCAAAGGACTAAGACAGCATGTCCAGGAAATCAACACCAAGTTCAACATCAGCATTATCATATCCAAAGGTCAAAGCAATAGAAGCCGCTTCAGCTACCTTACATTGCATATCCGCAACATGGTCAACAGCAAAAGAAGAATAAGGACCCAGCTTGTCGAACGGAAACCCGGGGGCAAGTGCGTGAACTCTGCCAATGTAATCTTTGGCAAACTCATCAACCGAAGGTGCTAGATCCTCTTTAGCAGCAGCAAGGACAGCGACAGAATAGGCAGGGGTACTAGGATACTCAGCCAATCCCTTCTCAGCACCCGCTCTATGTGCCTCGTCACGAACAGAAGCAAGCGCGGCATCATGAACATTGTTGTTCTCCGCAATTTGCTGCTTAATAGCAGCAATCTCGGCCTCAAGTTGTTCAGCATGGGTGCGACGAGTAGTAATACGCGCATCAATATCGGCAACCTTGGAGTTCAAATTCCGCACTTCCTCTTCAGACTGTTCAAGCTCGCGGGAAACTGTACTGCACTTTTTAATAGCAGCCTTCCTCTCACTTACAAGCTCCAGCACAAAGGAAGACATGTTCATCATCCTTGAAATAGCCTGAGTACAACAAACAGAACGATCATGATCAACAACAACAACAAAGCATACGCGTACATCAGGAAGGCAAAAAGTTAGAGTAAGATCTACCGGCGCAAATTCAGCCAGGCCGCTCTCAACGTATGCCTGTGCCTCCTCATCAGTAGACGGTTTGACATCATGATCACCAGGAGGAACACATCTTTGAAGCACACGCACACCAACTCCTGGAGTGCTAAGTTTGGAGTCCTTCGGGAAATGAAGACTACCAGCGGAAAAAGGCAACCAGTTTTCTCCGGAAACATCAATCCCGTCAGAAAGGATCAAATCATCATGCTTAATACGTGGCAACGCTACAATAAGAACAAAGTAAAACAATGAAGACATTAGCAAAATATACCAAGTATAAGAAGTATGTCAGATAGAACAGTGCATACCTCGGCGAGAAGAACGCTCCTCCTCGGGCCGGTCCCTCGACCGGGGGGCAGAAGGCGCTATCGTGCGACTCTCAAATCTCTTCCCTTTATCGCAAGAAGGAGCTGGAATAGCCTCACTCTGTTTAGGACGCTTCGGGTCGCTCGAGGGACACGCCCCTGCGGCAGATCTCTTAGGAAGAACACTAGTGGCAGGTACTGCAACAACGCGCTCAGTCACATGCACGGAATTACCTAAAAGGAAAAAGAAAACGTGAATATAACAAAACTTGAAAAATCAGCAAGTCGAGTGAAGAAACAAGAAGATGCCTCACTCTTAGGTCCTTTGCCACGATCATGTCCGAAGCCTTCAGGAATAGTGGGGGCAACATTACGAGCACGACGCCCAACTGACAGGTTGTCACGATCATTAGCAGTCTGCAAAGACGAGCTTTTTCCATCAAAACGACCTACATTGCAACATAGTACAGGTTATAAAAGATATCAACATACCAAATCTTCAGAAGGAAGTATATGAATCCCGACATCAATCAAGTCCCGATCTGAAGCACGTAATAGACAACGATAGCGACGCTCTTGCTGACATCGAAGAATGCTCTTCATCGCCTCCCTATCATCCAAGGAAAGGTCAGAAAAATAGGAGCAGGATCAGCCTTCTCCACATTCTCAACATCCCAAATAGTCCAGACATCGCATACGAAGAAGTAGTGATGTCGCCAATGCGAACCAGAACGATCAGTCGGTGCGGCTAGACGTTGTTTGTGATCCCACTCGGCATCTCCAAGACCGAGCTTCTCGAAGCCCTTATCTTGCAAGTTCGGCCAACGCATCTTCATTCCACACAACCCCGTCGTGTCTGGACACATCAGTTGATAGAAGCATCGGAAAAGAGTGGTGGAATAGTGTCAAGATTGCTTGTGAAACAAAACTCGAAAACAGCTCCATACACGAAGGCCAGCAGGAGATAGGCTTAAGGGTGACATCCGGTAATAGCGACAAAGGTCCAACAAGTCAGGATAGTAGGGAAAACGCAGGCCTTCCTTAATCTGCGAGGTATAAACCGCGGATAGATCACTTGGAGGAATAGTATCTTGCCCTTTTTTGGAGTCCGGCAGCACGTCATAGGGAAGAATAGCCTCCAAAGCAGAACCAAGTCCACAACAAGTCGCGTACAGCTCAAACATCTGAACATAATATCACTCGCGGAACGGGGATAGAAGACTTACTCATGATAACCACGACAAGAAAATTAACTCTGAAAAGAAGTCTGCGTAACTCGGAATCCTAAAAATTATAAGTAACAAGTCGACCAGTGTGCAAGCTCTATGTATGTACATGCACATCGACATGGGTACATGATTTCAAGAGCAAAATATTTTCTAAGTGTTTTGCTCAAGATGACAGTCGGCATATTGCAAGTGGACATCACGCTACTATGTGTCAAACGTATTACTAAATGTTAGCATACAACAAGGAGTTGACATACAACCTGCATTTACATCAAGTACATGGATACAACATACATAGCCATGGAAAGAGAAAAAATTCTAAGTATGGGGGCAAGAGCGCACATACGTGTACGTACATACGTGTCGACAAGGATGCGTGTCGACAAGTGAAAAATATTTTCTAAGTGTTTCCATGTACGTACATACATGTCGTCAAGGGTGCATGTCGACAAGTGAAGAATAGTTTCTAAGTATTTCCATGTACGTACATACATGTCGACAAGGATACGTGTCGACAAGTGAAAAATATTTTCTATGTGTTTCCATGTACGTACATACATGTCGACAAGGGTGCATGTCGACAAGTGAATAATATTTTCTAAGTATTTCCATGTACGTACATACATGTCGACAAGGATGCGTGTCGACAAGTGAAAAACATTTTCTAAGTGTTTCCATGTACGTACATACATGTCGACAAGGGTGCATGTCGACAAGTGAAGAATATTTTCTAAGTATTTCCATGTACGTACATACATGTCGACAAGGATGCGTGTCGACAAGTGAAAAAATATTTTCTAAGTGTTTCCATGTACATACATACATGTCGACAAGGATACATGTCGACAAGAGGAAAATATTTTCTAATTGTTTCCATGTACGTACATACATGTCGACAAGAGGAAAATATTTTCTAAGTGTTTCCATGTACGTACATACATGTCGACAAGGGTGCATGTCGACAAGTGAAGAATATTTTCTAAGTATCTCCATGTACGTACATACATGTCGACAAGGATGAGTGTCGACAAGTGAAAAATATTTTCTAAGTGTTTCCATGTACGTATATACATATCGATAAAAGGAAAATATTTTCTAATTGTTTCCATGTACGTACGTACATGTCGACAAGGATGGATTGCATACATCAAATAGCTACTATCGACTTCTACACAATGCCTCCTAAGCATTCCTACGACGCTTATCGACAACGTTCATATGACAACATCTATGGTAACAAACATTAGATATCGTTAAAATATTTTCTAAGTGTTTTAGCATGTTTGCAGACAATGACCGACAGTCTATACATGACACCCAACGTACATTGCCTAAGCTATCATTACCTACATACAACCGTGTACGTACAACTATCAATCATCAATATCGAGCATGCTAGAACAACAACTAAGGCATGGGAAAACATGTCGGCAATGAACACTATGCATAAGGGAAGTATAACGATTCATTTACACTTTTCTAAAATTTTCAGCATTTAGAAATTTTTTTGCCGATTTGGGGCTAAGTATTCTAATGCATTTTATCAAACACCTTGTATGCATGATAATATAACTAGGCACATGATGATTTCAAGACTAAATCAAGGCCAAGCGAAGTCACGAAATGTCTAGCCATGTATGAAATCGGACTCACCGACACGAAGCAAGTTCGAATTACTACTCGCCCTCACTCGAAGACCCACGCGCCGCCGCCGCCGTCCCTACGCGTCGCCGCTGCCGCCCTCACGCGCCACTGCCGTTATCTCACGCGCCGTCTCCTTTGCCTCACGCGCCGCCTCGATTCCCTCCTTGCCCGGATTCGATCTTGATCGATGTTAAAAGTGATGTGATTACCCCAAATCCACACCTCCATGAATTCCCTCTTCATCAAGAATGGAGAGCTTCTTGAGGATTTATCTATTAAGGATGTAAGATAATGGGTATTCTCTCTCCTAATTCTCATTAATAATTCCTACACCATGTGCTAAGGACTAAACTAGTATTTATTTTCACACAAGTCCTTAGTATCACATACTTACACCTCTCCTATGATTATTTTACATACATGCTCTCTAGTATTGCATATCGCGCTTCATAGATCGTCATGCATGTTATCGCTTTTATACGTACATGGTGCAAATTCATGATGGTCGCGTGATTATTTTTATAATCTAAGTATGAATTGAATGTTTGCATCATTTTCCATGATTGCATCATACTACATGCTTACATCATTTTCTGTGTTTACATCATGCTTCGTAATTATGTACATGTTCTCCAATTCCATATTATTCTAAGTGTTTGCTTATTGCATGATTACGACATTTGTCTATCATGTCATCATTTGCATATTGACAACATGTTATACGCTTACCTCATATATCATGATATTATCACATTGCATGTCACTGTATGCATGGTATCTGTTATGCTAACCTTGTAAACAGATTACGTACATACGGCGGAAAATTAAAAGATGGTCAGATTTAAGATCTCAACATTCGAATTGACAAACAGGCCACCCCTGAGGTCAGTAACCTAAATTGGACGAATATCTTATCTTTGAAAAAGAGTCAAGTACGGGTTCTGAACCACTACTTGACTCGGGGGCAAGTGTTAGATATATGTCCAATTCGGGTTCGTATTTACATTTCGGGCCTCGTAAAATATCCCAAAACCCGTAAAAACCCTTTCGTGGACACCCAAGTCTAAAACGGTCCGGGATACGCGTAATTCCCGGGCCGAAGGACTTCCGGATTTCCCTAGGGCAATCCGGGTAGGTCCGAATTACCATTTTACCTCGTACGCTCAGCCCGATTAAATTGCCAAGTGCGGGAAGTCGGTGCATACATAGTCCGCCTTGATGACGGTATACGTTTTCCTTACATACTGACATCATGTAGTTCAAAACTGGGTATGATCCTTAGGTTCCCTATAAATAGGGGCCTAGGTCTCCCATTCTAGACAATTTCCCTCACTTTTGGACTTGAAATGCTCTGACTTCTCTCTAAGGCTTTCTCTCTCTAGAAGTGCTAACTTGAGCGTCGGAGTGGGCCCAACCAGCATTCCCCCCTCCCACACTGGTTACTGCCCCTCGTGCAGGACCCGAAGATCAGGAGCTCAAGGTCGAGGACTGGGAATTTAGCTCGGTGATTGTGTATTAAGGATTGCGGCGTTCCCGTCCTTATACATATATCTCGAGCCCGATTGTGAAGGAAGAAGCCAGTTCGTGAAGGAAAAAGCCCGAAGCTGCCCAAGTGATGAAGCGAACATAACAATGACTAAGAAGGTTCGACCGAACTATAGGTGTAAGGGGAGGAGGGTTTTTATCTCAAGTTACTCTAAGGAAGGATTTTTTGATCACTTATGAAAAACCCCTAACATTCTCATTTATATAGGAGGAGTAAAGTTGACTAAAGTCCACTTTACCCTCTATATTAATATCGGCCGGCCTATTGATGTGGGAGGCCCAATATTTGGGCCTCTCATCTCAGTTAGGAATTAGGACAAGCCCAATTACCTTAATATGAAATTTACCCAATTGTCTCAGATAACACATACAATACAACGGGCTACCATTTACGGCGCCCGTACACCTTATGCTAACATGATGCGTATACATGAATGTTGAGGATGAATTGGCATGTGATAATTTACTTAAGCAGTAGAATTATATGTGCTAAGTATGAGTTCCTCGCAACATTAGATGCATGACGCGTATGCATAAGTGTGTTTTGTTTATTGGATGTGATTTGCGCACGATGATTTACTTGTGTAGTAGAAATGTGTGTGCAAACTTGAAATCCTAGATTTTTTTTTCAAAAGGGCCTTGGGTAAGCCAAGATCTGGTGTTTAAAAACCTCCCGTTACGGTGATTGCGATTAAACCGTTTTAAAAGACTGGTCTATTAGAAAGAAGATGACGGTAATGTGAACTCTTTCACGACCTCCCTGCCCTCAGTTTACTATCGGTCGGTTTGGGTTAGATGTCTGAGGAATCATTATTAGCCACCTTCTATCTCATAGATATCCGGTGAACGCAATTCTTTTTCAAAATGTTATTGTCTCCCTAGTTTAGCATAATTATCAATGTGTTGGCTTGAGTTGGCTGAATGAGTGTGATTCGGTATTCCTCGCAATCTTGATGGTGTGTATGTATGGAGTATGTGTTAAACTCCTCTCTACTGTGATTCCGAAAGTGGAGAGGACAAATACGTATGAATGTGGTAGTCCATATGACTTTGATGATAACAGGTGAATGTGGTAGTCTATTTCCCAATAATAGGAGCTGAACCTTGGACAAAAGGGTTCTTTGATGATCTGAAATCATTTGTGGTGATATGTTCAACCTTGGACAGAGGTTGAGGGAGACTTTAATTGCAACCACACAATGTTACAGCTTTCTGTGTCCCCTCTACTTCCACTTCGGTGGAAGCAAGGCCTCTGCATCCCCTCTGCATCTTTCAACTTTACGCTCGTCCATGCCCAGTTCATATTTTACATTAAACTGGCGTCAGGCCATTCAAAACCAGGTTAGAGTCCAAAGTTCCCTCTAAATAGGAGCCTTGGTCACCCATTTCAGAATTAAGTTGACAAGGAAGCTCTGACCTCTCTCTAGATTTCTCTCTCTAGATCTCTAATTTAAGCTTCGGAGAGGGTTCATCGCACTCCACCCCCCCCCCCTTTGCGTGGTGTGCGATATTACCCTTCGTGCAGATATCCGGAGACGCACGCACTCGGACACGTGCGAAGACCGAACATACCTACAAACCGAAAGAAATTCAGACATTCATACCAGGACCCGACACTCCGTCTAGTCAGGGTCCCAACATTTTGGCGCCGTCCGCGAGATTCGAACGAACAAGCACTTGCTTACCAACAACAGCTACATGGAAAACACATACGTCATACATGGTGGTTTCGGAGCCGGAGGCGAAACATTGTACGCAAGGGAAGCATATGCATCCCACATTGTACAACAGCCACCCAGACACCAATAGGATGACGAGTCTATGGAAGACATCATATACTTCTCGGCAAAATACAAGGAGCATAGAATGTACCCACACGACGATGCTCTGGTCATAACCATGGAAGTAGACAACATGGGTATCAAGTGTATATTAGTAGATGGAGAAAGTTCCCCCAGCATAATAACCAAGGAGATGGTCCTCGCTTTGGGAAGGAAAAAGAGCATCAAGCAGATGCACTCACCCCTTGTTGGTTTCATCGGCGATACCAAGTACCCGGTGGGAACAATCAAGTTACTAGTCACTCTGGGAACATGTGATAAACAACTACACATGGAGATACCTTTCTTATTAGTTGAAAAACTAGATGCATACAATGGCATCCTAGGATACACAACTATGAATGCATGGGGCATAATAGCCTCAAAAGCGCATCAAAAGCTAAAATTCCCAACCACTACAAGAATCGGGGAAGTTAAGGGGGACCAGCAGCAATTGAAGGAATATTACAACACAGCACATCAGCTCAACATCAAGGAGGATGATAGCGACATCCCCTCTATTGACGAGGACTCCAGAAAAGAGCGAACTCGTCCAACTCCATTGATGAGCTACGAGAAATAAAGCTAGATGGGCCGGATCGAATGGTCCCAATAGGCGCATCACTTTCGGATGACGAGGTGATAGAAATCACGGCACTCTTAAGGGAGTATAAAGACCTATTCACATGGTCCCCAAGTGATATGCCTGGGATAAGCCCAGACGTGATTTCACACAAGGTCAACATTAAACCAGGTGTTCGAGCCATCACACAAAAAAATACGACCACTCGGGGGAAACAAGAGGGTAGCCGTCCGAGAAGAAGTAGGAAAGCTTTTAGAAGCTGGATTCATTGAATAGGCAAGGTTCCAAAAATGGGTCGTAAACCCTGTATTGGTACCAAAGCCGAATGGCAAGCTAAGTATGTGTATCGACTACAGGGACCTCAACAATGCATGCTTCAAGGATGCATACCATTTACCAAGAATTGACCAATTGGTCGATGCCACTGCAGGTCATGAATTGCTGACTATAATGGATGCATATTCAGGGTACAATCAAATACCAATGTTTTCGGAGAATGCACCACACACTGCATTCTATGCAAATAGCGACATACACAATTACAAGGTAATGCCGTTTGGTATAATCAACGCGGGTGCGACATACCAACGGATGGTGAATACCACATTCGGGGATTTGATTAGGAAAATGATGGAAGCATATGTCGACGACATGGTCGTAAAGTCAATCAAGTACAACCATGTCGACGATCTACGCGCAACATTCCAAAGGATGCGCGAATTCCAAGTTCGCCTAAGCATAGAAAAGTGTGCCTTTGGCGTACAATCAGGGAAGATACTGGGATTCGTGGTTAACCAAAGAGGCATAAAGGCGAACCTAGAGAAATTTAAGGCAATCGAAGAGATGGAATCTCCTACAAAACATAAAGAGGTGCAACAGCTAAACGGTCGTTTAGCAGCCTTAAACAGATTCCTGGAAAAGATTGGAGATAAAGCACTCCCCTTCTTCAAAATCCTGCGTGCCAACAAGAAGTTCGAATGGACGCCGGTATGCAAAGAAGCCTTCCAGCAATTAAAGCAACACTTGCGAACACTTCCGACATTGGAAAACCAATAAAAGGAGAACCCCTTTACCTCTACATATCAGTAAGCAACACTGCAGTCAGCTCAGTACTTGTCAGGAAGAAAGACAGTACTCAGCTACCAGTGTACTATGTCAGCAAGACCCTGGCAAAGTATGAGGTGAACTACATGCCAATAGAGAAACACTTGTACGCCATCATCATTGCGGCAAGGAAGATTAGACCATACTTTCATGCTCATGAAATAACGGTACTCACAGATCAACCACTGAAACATATATTGGCAAAACCAAACATGTCAGGAAAACTGACAAAGTGGGCAATCGAGCTAAGCGAGTTCCGCATCCACTTCACCCCGCGAACTGCAATTAAGGGACAAGCCTTAGCAGATTTAATTGCGGAATTCACAGGGATCACCCCTGATGAACCAACACAGGAAAACGCCTCACAGGTCATAGAGCCCATTGAGGTATGGGAGATGTACACAGACAGCTCATCAAACGTAGGAGGATAGGGGGAAGGACTCTTTCTAATACCACCATATTGACATATATACATGGTACATGCATATTTCCTTGATGCCTGCACCGTTGCCTGACTATGGCCTGCACCATGCCTCCATATTTTAGTATAGATATGTGTTAGTAATTGTTAGTCCTTGTGTTAAGGCTATGTCATATGTTTGTCCTCTATGTTTGTATGTTTACATTTTATTCCTCTATGTTCGTAGGGTTTGCATTCTAGTCCTTGAGGATTCCTATATAAAGGAACCTCTCATATTGTAATCAGTAAGTAAGGTTTCCATTAAGTTTAGTATATTGAAAGTTTTGCTATCCTCCTACTCTCCATGGTTCCACCGAACATAATTTGATATGGTATTAGAGCTTTTGATCCTTTTTGCCTTTGAATTTCATTTTTCTATCATTGATTCTACATTTTTAAGCTGGTTTTTGAAGATCGAGCTAGGTTTTGCGCTGTTTTTCTTGAGGAAGAAGAAATCTTTGATTCTTTTGCTTTCATTTTCAAGATCTATGGATTTCCTGCTTGGATTCTTCATTTGATGCTTCATTCCACCTTGGATTCGTCATTTCTTGTTCAAGAATGACTAGGTGTAAGTTTTGAAGCTAGATCCAATGATTCTCATCTGATTTGAGCTTGGGTTAAGTAGAATTGACTGGATCTACTTGATTGGGTAGCTGAGATAGTTCTTGCTTGGTTGCTATTGTTGGTTCCTTCATTTGGGATTGTGGATTTCTGAATCTGCAATCTTTTGTTGTTGGGTTGTTCTTGGATTTGCTGGATTGCTAAGCATCTTGTTGTGCTGGATTTGATAGCTGTATTGTTCATGGGGATAACTAGATTTCGTGCCTTACTTGTGGATTGCTTGTAGATTTGCACAATTTAGATTGCTTGTGGTGCGAAATTCAGGTTGGATGAATTGCTTGTAATCCGAAATTCAGGTTGGATTTTGCTGGATTGGTGTGCAAATCAGATTGCTGGATTAACTGCTGGTCTGTTTTGTCCTATTGATTAGCTGGTATTTGCTGGATTGCCAGCTGCTTGATTGTCCTTGTGTTTGGCAGTTTGCTACACTTTTTCCTGCATTACAAGACAGACTGGGGTTGTTTTGAGGAGAATTTTCAGATTTGTATCATGGCTAGCATTTTGTTGAGGATTGGAGCTTTTGATATTGATTTGAGTATTGAAACTTCTGAATTGTGGATTAGAGTTTGAAGTTTGGAACATTGCTTCATTATATTCTGGATTTCAACTAATTTCAAGTGAAGGTGAGCTGTTTTGGACCTAGAGAAGAGTTGAACAAGGTTTGAATGTACGTTGGCTTCTTCCAGGTGAGTTGTTTTTGGGATTGGAGAAGTACCGTGAAACCGGGTTTAAATGTACCTTGGTTTATTCATCACCAAGTTTTAAATGTAACTTGTGACCAGGTTTAAATGTACCCGTACCTCTTCATCACCAAGTATGGAAATGGAGAAGAGTTGAACAAGGTTTAAATATACATTGGCTTCTTCATCACCAAGGTTTAAATGTACCTTGGTCTTTTATCACCACTTCTTGTTGATTCAGCTGGAGTTCTGGATTTTTTTGGGGTTGGATTTCAGCTTCTCCTTTGAGTTCTTGATTCATTTGGAAGCTTCTCCTTTGGAAGTTCAATTGATTCATTTACAGCTGCGTTTTGGTTAAGCTTTCTGCTTAATAGTCTTCCATGAAAAGGAAGAAGAAGAAAAGGATGGGGGAATATTGACATATATACATGGTGCATACATGTTGCCTTGATGCCTGCACCGTTGCCTGACTATTGCCTGCACCATGCTTCCATATTTTAGTATAGATATGTGTTAGTAATTGTTAGTCCTTGTGTTTAGGCTATGTCATATGTTTTTCCTCTATGTTTGTAGGTTCACATTTTAGTCCTCTATGTTCGTAGGGTTTGCATTCTAGTCCTTGAGGATTCCTATATAAATGAACCTCTCATATTGTAATTAGTAAGTAATGTTTTCATTATGTTTAGTATATTGAAAGCTTTGCTATCCTCTTACTCTCCATGGTTCCACCGAACATAATTTGATAGACCAGATGGGTCAGAGTCTCTGAAGTATGCTCTAACATTAGTGTTCAGAGCAACGAATAATGAGGCAGAATACGAGGCCTTGATAACAGGCCTAAGAATTGCAAAAGGTGTAGGTGTCATACACCTAAGGGTTAAGTGCGACTCACAGCTTGTCGTCAATCAAGTAAAGGGCGAATACATGGCAAAGTCCGAGAACATGCAGAAGTACCTAAAACAAGCAAAGGAACTTGCTGACACCTTCGACATAACGTCGGTCCCGAGGAATGAAAACCAAGAGGCAGACGCTCTAAGCAAATTCGTGCAAGGCAACGAACAAGGCAAAGAGACACACTTTGTTGAACATAGAATTCTATCTGTCATTGACAAATTTGAGGTGTTAACCATTGAGGCCGCGCAAACATGGATGACACCAATCCACACATACCTTACGACAGGCGCGCTACCTGACGACAAGACACAGGCGAACAAAATACAAAGTGTCGCTGTGAACTATGCGATCATTGAAGGCCAACTCTATATGAAAGGTTTTTAACCCCCAAACTTAAAGTTTATCGCACAACCAGAAACGCAAAAGGTGTTAAAAGAGCTACATGAAGGAAAGGCAGCCAGCCATGAAGGAGCAAGGTCCTTAATTTGTAAGGCTTTACATCTGGGATACTATTGGCCTTTCATGAAAGCCGAAGTAACAAATATGGTAGCAGAGTTTGACTCTTGCCAACAATATTCGAGAAGCATCACAGCACCAGCCGCGGAGCTAAGCCCAATAGCAAGTGCGTGGCCCTTCGTGCAATGGGGTATCGACTTGGTAGGTCCTCTCCCAAAGTCCAAGGGGCAAACCAAGTATATAGTGGTTGCTATTGACTACTTTTCCAAGTGGATAGAAGCCAAGGCATTGGCAAGAACGACGGACGCCCAAATCATTGATTTCATCTGAAACCATATTGTTGCCCGATATGGCGTCCCAAAGGTACTCATAAGCGACAATTGTCCGCAATTCAAAAGTGGTAGGCTACAAACCTACTGCGAAACTCAGAACATAGAGCAACGCTTCGCATCAGTGCACCACCCACAAACCAATGGTCAGGTGGAATCAGCAAACAAGATCGTCCTGGACGGTCTCAAGAAAAGAATACACGCACTAAAAGGAGGATGGGCCGAAGAACTCGGTAGCGTCCTATGGGCGGTACGCACAACGCCTAAGCGAACAACGGGAGAGACACCATTCAGCCTGGTGTGTGGAAAAGAAGCAGTCGCGCCGGTAGAGATAGTCGTCTCAACATACCGGACAACTCAGTACGATACCCAGACAAATGAAGAAGAAGAAAGACTTCTAGATCTGGACTTGGCCGATGAAAAGCGTTGGAAACCAGAGGAGATTAAAGCAAGGATGTGCTTAATCACATCGAGATACTACAACCAAAAGGTCAAAGGAAGACAATTGCATGTAGGCGAAATGGTGTGGAGAAAGAATGAATTCACACAAGTTGACACAATCAACAAGTTATCGCCAAAATGGGAGGGTCCGTACAACATAGCATCGGTACCATACACCAACGCATATCGTTTGGAGGATGCAGATGGCAACATATCAACAACCACATTCAGTGGCGGACACCTCAAAAGGTTCCACGGAGGAACACACCACATACTTAACTAAAGAGTCTACGTATCAAACTCTTTAAGGCTTTTTATTATTTGCACTACTTGAAGGAGATGTAATAATTCCATATACTTGCAACTATGTAAGCATCGCATAACTAATGAAGCTAATGTATTCTCGTAGGTACATTACCCTCTTACACAACCTTTATTAGTGGACTATATGCATAAAACATGCATCAACAATACAAGCTATTATGCTAAACACAACAAACGACCTTTATTATATGCCACCAACCTGTCAATACTCGACAACAACAACGAATACTCAATAATCTCTCTCGCGCGACATCTATTATGTCTACTCTATTCAATTACATCCGGAAATTTTTTTTCCTAAAGATTACTTACAGATAACATAGCGCGACATCCCCGCTCGGGGGTAACCCCATGATTAGAACAACCATACAAGCTACTATGTGGTGCGACATCCTCTATACAAGTGCAACCCCACACATTTACATGGCGCGACATCCTCTTTACGAGGGAAACCCCATGACATCTTACTGAGGAAAATGACACCCTGTATACATTACTAAATACTTGGGCATGATTCACCCCCACAATACATGGCGCGGCATCCTCTATACGAGGGCAATCCCATGAAACATGGTGCGACATCCTCTTTACGAGGGCGACCCCATGAGAACTTACTACTACCCACAAGTAGCTTTCATTATTACGTACCACCTTTCTACGCCGGTAGGAGCATATCCTACCATCGCCGCAACGCACAACATAGCGAAAAACTCCTTAAATTTACAAGTCGAGTCTTGTAAAACGTTATCTTGTCCGTGAAAAAATAGCGGAAACAAAACAATTCAACCAAGTAAGTAGTGTCTTGCCACAAACGTCGCCTTGGAATGGCCCAAGAGACAGGAAAAACTACAAGTCGTGTAATGCGATCTTGTACAGCCCCCTGGAATAATCAGGTAGAGGTGTAGTAGCATCGCAAGGCAAGTAACTGGACTAGCCAGCAGAACGCCTCGCAACAACGCTACGACAGGGGTACCCAAAGTTCGGAAAATAAAACACTTTTAAATTGGCAAGTCGTGTCTTGCTACAACTTCGCTTTGGAATGGCCCAAAAGACGGTATAAACTACAAGGCGTATTACACGACCTCTATCACGCCCCTTTGATTAACAAAGTAGAGGTGTATTAGCATCACAAGGCAAGTAATTGGGTTAGCCAACAGAAAGCCTTACAACAACGTTACGCGGGGTGTTCCCAACTAACGGATGGACAACGTCGCATTAGCTCGGACTAAGAGACGGTAAAAACTAAGGTCTCGCCTCGTCGAGACGACACATTCTCGTGTGAAGTATGGGTCTTGTGCATTATTACTCACAAATGGCAAGTACCAGGACAACGGCCTTGCGCTTTACTACCCATAAATGCCAAGCGTCACTCTAAAGTATTGCGCGTTACTATCCATGAAATATGGCAAGCATACAATACATGTTTTTACCACATCCTCATTACGCCATGCCTTGGTATAACCAAGAGGGGCTAGCAACGCAGGGACATATGTCTCCTAACTACAACTACGGATGCTACATCCAATCAGAGGACGAGTCTTAGCTCTACTCAATAGTCCACACAACATGGACAATCATGAAAACAAAAGTATGAAATATTACTACCAAGTTATCATGCATTACTAAATTATTCAAGACAGGTTCATATGACAATGTCAAACATCAAAACATAAGCATAAAAGGTTCAAAGGGACAACACCCCAAAAGCAACATCAACCCGATATGGGAGCCAAAACTCTATATAAAGGGTTGAATATAAAGCCAACAATCAACCCGACGACACGTCAGGAACATTGACAGCATCTCTGCATGCCTCGGGAACGACATCATCAAGTGGATCACCCTCCACTATATTCAACTCTCCATCATCATCAAATATCAACTCATAATGACGAGTATCAGCCACAACATCATCAGAGGCATTCGCCTCAACAACCTCAGGGGCAGGCGCCTCAACAACCTTCTTCTGAAGGGCAACCACATAGGACTCGAGCGCAACAACTCGAGCTCGATGAGAGGAGACTCTTTCCTCCAAATCAGCAACCTTCGATCCCAAGAAGCGAGACTTCTCCTTTTAGTTCTCCAGCTCGCGACAAGTCATATCGCACCTCTCCTTGAGTGCCTTCTTCTCCTCTGTGAGTTCGATCACAAAGGAGGAAATGTTCGCCATTTGGATAGCAACCTATAGGAATAACATACAGATCAACAACAAACAAGTTGTAGCAACACACACAAACATACTTACAAGTTATTAAAGAGTAAGGATAAGTACTCACAGGCGCAAGGTAGGACAGTGCATCCTCAGCATACGAGTGCGCATCATCGGGTTCGCTGGGACGAACCTTCCGATCCCAGGAGGAATGGTCTGCTAGAAACACGCACTCCCACCTCAAGATAGTCAGGCTGACATCTTGGGAAAAACGTGCCCCCCCAACAGTAATAGCGTCCTTAGCAGGACGAACCAAGTCAGCTCGGTAAGGGCACCAAGAGGCACAACACCTATGAACATACACGAAGATAAACAACAAGGCCTAAACATAACAAGTATAGCAATAAGGTAAAGTCTAACAGTATACCTGTGCAGGGAGTACCCTCCTCCGACGTCCGGTCCCTCGACCGGGGGGCAGACATTTATAGGCTTACGAGCCTGACCTCCAACTTCCTTCCCCTTGCTAAGAAAAGGAGTCTTCGATGCCTCGCCACCTCTAGACTTTGAGCGCTTAGGATCGCTCGAGGGCCGCACGCCCGAGTCAAGACGCTTCGCCTTAGGCCGAGGCGGAGTGTCAGCAGCAGCAACAACATGCTCTGTCACAAGCGGGGGCCGACCTGCAAACAAGAAGCGAAACAAGATAAGAGCAAGGACGCGGAACATAAACAAAAAAGAATGATCTTACCAAAATAAAACTTACCTGCGCTTCCCTTTCCACGTCTAGGTAGCAGCACCAGGGATAATATCAAAGGGAAAGACCACCTCTACCAAGGGACAGAGTCCTGAATGCTCCACATAGCGCTGGTAATCCCCACGCTCCAACATATTGCCAGCAAATGTTTGGAGTAAATCTCCCGACTCCGAGTTATCCTCCGACTCAGGAGAAGAATACACGTCATCCTCTGTCTCCGACTAAGATGACTCCGAAGACCCCAAATCAGGGTCAGGGTCCGAATCAGGACGATATGTAACTAAAGGAGTAAGAAATGGAACTTACTCATCCTGATAAATCCAGAAAGTCGAGAAGGTAATCCTAATGATGGACGTGCCAGCTCTCCGCACTACAAGTCCTGCAAGGGTACAACAACAACCTACTCAACACGTGCACGTACACCCGTCACGTCGACAATTACTATGCAACGAACGTCCTCCGCTCGGGGGCAATATCATATTTACGAACCTATAAGTGTTTAACTACTAGATAGCGAACATCCTCTATACGGGGGAAACTCTATGTCAGTAAGGGCCTCGTCCCAACACTTATACGGTTTACATATGTCTACACACAACTACATATGCCTATGTGCATCCATATACCCGCGTGCACCTACGCGTGCTCGCGCGCGACTACATTTGTCTATGCAACTACATGTGCTTACATGCACCTACGCGCACCAGCGTGCCTACATGTGCTTACATGCACTTTCTTCCTCATATATGACCCAATGCAAATTCCTAAGGCAACAAATGCAAATATGTTCATAAGCACTAACATCTATACGCATATGTTGTCTAACATGTGCAGGATATATGTATATACATACATACACACAACGAGGAATATAAAACTCGACTATAGCTACAAGCATCATTATACTACAAAAATATATATGAACATGTCCCGACGACATATCCATCAACCAATGATGAAAATCAACATGGGAAGTAACACTTCTACTCTATGCATACTAGTGCTAAAACACTTAGCCATTTTCATGCTCTTTTTTCTATGCTAAACTATGCTAGGCATTTTAACAAACACTTGGTGGGCATGAATAATCAAGTTCCAATCAAGACAAGGATTAGCCAAATTGATGTAAACAAAGGCATCGTCATACCTGGAAATGGTTCCAATCAACTTCAAAAAACCGAATCACTACGAAAATCGATGTCGGAACACCGTCACGGTCGCTGGAAGCTTCACGTCGCCATCCGCCGCCTGCTGTCCGCCGTAGCTGCCGTCGTCCTCCTTGCCGTCGCCGGTGCTGCCACTGCTGGTGCCGCCGGTGAGTGGTGGCTGGCCGGTGTGGTATGGATGGGTGGGTGAGTGAGTGTCTTGGATACGAAGCTACTTACTATTCATGAAAATGGAGAAGACATTTTTAAAATGTGGAGACAAAGTGAGAAGAGGATTAAATACTCTCTCCTTTATATACACTTGTGGGTAATATCCTACCCTCTCCATATTTTTTCTAACTCTTTTGGGGGAATTCCCTAACATATGCATATGCTCACATACCCGCGCATACACGAATACGTCTATACATATACACACGTCCACATATCCATGTCACGTGTTTATTATTATAATCCTGATGCATGTATATTCATATCCATGTCATTGCATATAGGTATGCCCATATCTACATGTTTAATTTCATGACATCACATGTCGCGCGTTTGCTCACATACGCGCGTATACCATGTTTGCACACATGATAGTGTTTATATCCATGTTGCACATATAAATTCATATTGTTATATGTGTACTCATTGCATACGTATACTCGCTGCACTTACCATGTCAGCAGTTATAATTGGACGCATTAAACAAGAGACGGGATACGCGATGTCGAGTCCCACACGCCAACAGACAGTATGTCTACGCAAAGATAACACCCGAGCTTAAATCGAACGTATACTCTATCGAAAGTAGAGTCAAGCAAGGGCCACGCCACTACTTGACTTGGGGGCAAATGATGGGTATACGACCGATTCGGGTTCGTTTTATACTATTCGGACTTCGTTTACATGTAAAACCCACCAACGACTCAAAAATATTCACCCGCGAGTTTAAAACGGTCCGGGACATGTATGCGTGTGTCCCGGACCATAAACTTGTCCGGATTGTCACCACAATCCGGACCTCCAGATTGTTGCGACAATCCGGACCACACCGGATTGTCGTAATACCCCGGTGTGGTCAGGATTGCTCCCCGCGAAGACGCGCAAACCCCTATATATATATATACAACACGTGTAGGGCTTCCCGACGTCAACTTTACGCTCGTCTACGCCCGGTTCATATTTTACATTAAATCGGAGTCAGACCATTCAAAACTGTGTTAGAGTCCAAAGTTCCCTATAAATAGGAGCACTGATCACCCAAATTGGAAAACACTCCATTTGCAGGTTCGTTTTGTAGGAGTCGACCAAATTGGTGCTTACAACGTGATACTGGGTAGAACCACCCTCAACCCCAAACACATCGTACCATCGACTTTCTAACAAGTCATGAGGTTCCCGACTCACCACGGGTTAGGAGAAGTCTGGGGCGATCAGAAGATATCTAGACAATGTTATGTCGACCTCCTCAAAAGATCAAATCAAAGAGAAACCCTCTCTATAGTCACGGAAGAAGATCCGCGAGAAGAGAGTGGACCACCGGCCCCTATGGAGGAGTTGGTAGAGGTCGTCTTGGAGGGAACGGAAAGGAAAGTAAAAATCGGGGCCGCTTTAAACCCAGAACAGGCGAGGAGGATAACGACTCTCCTCAGAAATTACAAAGAGTTATTCGCCTGGGAACCCAGCGACATGCCAGGAATCAGTCCCGATATTATCTCCCATGAGTTAAGGATAGACCGAGCCATAAAACCCATCGCCCAGAAAAGAAGATCTATGGGGGCAGAAAAGAAGGCCGTGATCCGTCAAGAGGTGGGAAAATTGGTGGATGCAGGTTTCGTAAAAGAGATACGATTCCAAACATGGGTCGCCAACCCAGTATTGGTAAGAAAACCTAGTAAGAAATGGAGGATGTGTGTGGATTTTCGAGATCTTAATAAAGCTTGCCCAAAGGATTCCTATCCCCTCCCAAGGATCGACCAGCTAGTCGACGCCACTTCAGGACATGAGCTCTTAAGCTTTATGGACGCCTATTCCGGATACAACCAGATTCGAATACATCCCAAAGATGAGGCTCACACCGCCTTCTACGCAGACAGCGATATCTAACATTACACTGTCATGCCCATTGGTTTGATAAATGCGGGGGCCACCTATCAACGAATGGTAAATAAACTTTTCAAATCCATGATTGGAAGAAACATGGAGGCCTACGTCGACGACATGTTGGTAAAAACCAAGAAGGGGCACGACCACGTTCAAGACCTTGAAGAAGCATTTGCGTGTATGAGGTTACACCAAGTGAGGCTAAATCCTACCAAGTGCGCCTTCGGAGTTCAATCAGGGAAATTCCTAGGATTCATGGTCAGCCAAAGAGGAATAGAAGCTAACCCTGAAAAGATAACCGCCATAGAGAAGATGTCCTCGCCCACCTGTAATAGGGAGGTGCAGAGTCTAAATGGAAGGCTGGCCTCTTTGGGAAGATTTCTGGCCAGTTCGGGCGATAAATCCCTCCCTTTCTTTAAGATCCTAAGGGCTAATAAGACGTTCGAATGGACAACGGAGTGCGAAGAAGCCTTTCAGCAGTTAAAAAGGCACCTTCACTCACTCCCTGCCCTGGAAAAACTCTTACCTAAAGAACCCTTGTTCCTATATTTGAGTATCAGCTCAGCCGCAGTAAGCTCAATTCTCATCAAAGAAACTGATGGCGCTCAGATCCCTGTGTACTATGTTAGTAAGCTTTTTGGAGTAGCCGAGGCGAATTACATGGAAATCGAGAAGTATCTATATTCTCTATTGATAGCAGCAAGGAAGCTCCGACCGTACTTCCACGCTCATGAAATTACGGTACTCACTAATCAACCCTTGAAACAATTATTGCAAAAGCCCGATATTTCAGAAGGATGGTGAAGTGGGCAGTAGAATTAAGCGAGTTTCGCATCCACTTCGAACCACGGAAGGCGATCAAAGGCCAGGCTTTGGCCGACTTCATAGCTGAAAATGCGGTAACACCCGACGCCCCGCCTATCGTCCTTCCTCAAGAAGAGCATGTGAAGATTACCCCAGAGAATACGGCCAACGACACCTTACCGTGGGTATTGCACACTAATGGATCGTCTTCTGCTCTAGGATGTGGGGCTGGACTGGTCTTGACGCCACCAGAAGGAGAGCCACTTCGCTATGCCCTGGCTTTAACCTTTCGAGCGACCAACAATGAAGCTGAGTACGACGCTTTGCCCACGGGTCTTCGGATAGCCAAAGGTATGGGCATCCCAAATCTAAAGGTACGATGTGATTCTGAATTGATCGTCAATCAAACAAATGGAACTTACGTCGCCAAAGGAGAAAACATGAAGAAGTATGCTGAGGAGGTACGAAAACTCGTTCGGGACATGCCCCATTTCCAAATAGAAGCCATCCCACGAGAAGAAAATCAAGAGGCCGACGCCCTCAGTAAACTCGCGCTGGGAAAAGCTCCTTCAGTGACTGTACACTTTATCGAAAGCTCTTTCTATTCCACTGTGGAGGCAGGAGCAGAAGTTCTTAATGTCCAAACTCTCGACTCTTGGATCACCCCCATCCAAAACTACTTGGAAAAAGGGGTTCTCCCAGAATATACAACGGAGGCCACTCAAATTCGAAGGGTGACTGGACAATTTGTGATCTTAGACGGGTATCTCTACAAAAGAGGGTATTCTACTCCTTATCTCAGGTGTGTAGCAGTTCCTCAAACAGAAAGAATAATGGAAGACCTACACGGGGGAGACGCTGGATGTCACGAAGGGGCTAAAACCTTAGTCCTCAAAGCACTGCGGCAAGGTTTCTACTGGCCGACTATGCATAAAGAGGCAATGTCACTGGTACGCTCTTGTTTTGCTTGTCAAATCTATGCTCCCAGGATTACTAAACCGCCAGCAGAGCTCACCCCTATGATGAGCGCCTGGCCCTTCGCCCAGTGGGGTATCGATCTAATCGGGGCTCTACCTCAATCTACGGGGCAACGTACGCATATCGTAGTCTCCATTAATTACTTCTCCAAATGGATCGAAGCCAGGTCTCTAGCCTCCACAACCAGCTTCCAGATGATCAAGTTCATACGAGAACAGATCATATGCCGATATGGAGTCCCGAAGATCCTTATTAGTGATAACGGTCCGCAGTATGCTAGTGACGAGCTCGCCGACTTTTGTGAGGAGATGGGAATTAATCATCGATTTGGCTCGGTCCATCACGCCCAGACTAATGGATAGGTGGAGGCTGCCAATAAAACTATCCTCAATGGATTGAAGAAAAGGATCTTCGCCTTAAAAGGAAAGTGGGTCGACGAGTTAGATCAAGTGTTGTGGGCACTTAGAACCTCTCCTAAAAGGGCAACAGGTGAAACCCCGTTTAGCATGGTATATGGATCGGAGGCTGTATCACCTATCGAAGTGGCTAACATCTCCCAGAGGGTCGCAGCCTATCAGGTCGATCAAAATGATGAGCAACGGAAGATTGATTTAGATCTAGCTGGCGAAAGAAGATGGGCGTTGGAAGAAGTCCAAGGAAGGATGAAGCTCGCCACTGCACGATATTTTAATCAAAAGTAGGACGACGACAATTCTTCCTAGGGGAAAAAGTCCTGAGAAAGAATGAATTTCTGGTAGCCGACCAAAGGGGAAAGATGGTGCCGAAATGGGAAGGACCTTACATAGTCATTGGGATACCTTACGCCAACGCCTACAGGCTAGAGGATCCTCAGGGCCAACACCTTAATAGAACTTTTAATGCAGAGCATTTGAAGAAGTTCTACGCTTAGAAAAACAGGTCCTTTATATTGTATTTCGATAATATTTGCAAGATATGAATAAAGATCTATTTCCTCTTAAAAATGATTGAGAACAGGACTCCCCCGACTTCCGAAAGTCGCCATCTACAAAGGAGATCAATCATAACATTGACTCCTCTACTTCTTACACTCGGCGACGATCAAGGAGATCAGTCAAACACTGACTCCCCCGACTTCTGAAAGTCGCCATCTACAGAGGAGATCAATCATAACATTGACTCCTCGACTTCTTACAGTCGGCGACGATCAAGGAGATCAGTCATACACTGACTCCCCCGACTTCCGAAAGTCGCCATCTACAAAGGATATCAATCATAACATTGACTCCTCGACTTCTTACAGTCGACGACGATCAAGGAGACCAGTCATACACTGACTCCCCCGACTTCCGAAAGTCGCCATCTACAAAGGAGATCAATCATAACATTGACTCCTCGACTTCTTACAGTCGGCGACGATCAAGGAGATCAGTCATACACTGACTCCCCCGACTTCCGAAAGTCTCCATCTACAAAGGAGATCAATTATAACATTGACTCCTCGAATTATTACAGTCGGCAACGATCAAAGAGATCCGTCATGCATTGCCTCCCTCAATTTCCAAAAGGCCATCCATCGGGTAAAGATTAATTCGCCAAAAGATAGGTGGCCAAGAATGACTGAATCAAGGAGAAAAAGGTACTCGACCTAACTCCTTTCCCTTTTATTTTCAATAAAGAGAAATGACTCATGTCTCGGGGGCAAGTGTTGGATCAGGAATAAACCTGACATCGCAGCTTATAAAGTCGAGCACATTTTAAATATAAGTCGACGACCTTTCTTGTTCTTACTGATAAAGTAGAGATAAAATTTCGACAATCACTATTCGAGGAAATCGACTACATCACAAAGATCAGTCGACATAAGTTCAACCGGAAAAACGAGGGATCTAAATCGAGGAGACGGGTCGAGGTCGACTACAAAAACTTAGGGAAAACTTCTTAGATAGGCGGCGACCTGCTTCCAACCATCTCCGAGAAGAAACCTTCCCTCTTAAGTAAAGACAGGTGGCGACCTGCTTGTCACCTGCTTAAAAGGAAAACCTTCCTCCGAAGTAAACATGAGGCGGTGACCTGCTTGTCACCTGCTTAAAAGGAAAACCTTCCGCCGAAGTAAACATGAGGTGGTGACCTGCTTGTCACCTGCTTAAAAGGAAAACCTTCCTCCGAAGTAAACATGAGGTGTTGACCTGCTTGTCACCTGCTTAAAAGGAAAACCTTCCTCCGAAGTAAACATGAGGTGGCGACCTGCTTGTCACCAGCTGACTGACAACCGCTTCTATCAGCCAATCACAAAGGGCTGATTGCCGCCCCTAGGCAACCAATCAGAGGCCAGTAGCCGCCTCTACCAAGTCGGTAAACTTCTTCCTATAAATAGGGGGCTATCTCCTTCAATTAAAAACAATCTGCTCTGAATACTTATAAATTACACTCTCAAATACATTATAACTTAAGCTTCGGAGTGGAATCAGGGGCCATCCCCACCGCTTTTTTTAGGTGCTCGACCTTAAAAGTCTCCCGGAGGAAATCAAGTCCTCGAGAGAGCTACGTTCAAGGCGAAGCCTAGAAGTCCATTCCGTGAAGTTTGAGGCCACGTCATTTTGATCCCAACACAGAGGAAGGACCTTTTGCGCACTAACAATCGAGGGTCCGGTCCCGAAGATAGACTTCCCCACCCTTGACGATCCCTCTATCATCAGCTCCCCTGGAGACCCACCAGTTGGAACAACACATGTCGACACTAACAACAATCATCCAAAAAACGCAATGGAAGTAATACAGGGACGATTACAGAGATACCATGAAAAGAAAGAAAAAATAAACAGGGGAGCATACCTGAGGCTCCAGTTGCCTTCCAAGTTTCCAAAGACTTAACCTTTTTTGGAAAAATATGAGTAAATTCCCCCATCCTAGTATCAACTACCCGATCAATAGGATTTCTCCGCGCGCAATAAGTTTTCTTGTCAAACCAACCTACGAAGTGGAGAAAATGAAAGAAACAAACACAAAAAGATGTCGAGAAGCCACCGAAGATATGACCTAAAGTCAAAAAAGGAAAGACATGCAAATAGAGGAAGCGATAAGCCTAAACATGAAAGGACAAACAAAGGAGGTTAGAACAGGAAAAGCCTAATCATCCTTTTGAAAGGTCGAGGAACATTTTAAACTCGGGGCAACAACTTAAGAAGTAGATCCTGCAATATCTAGGAGGGATTGCCAAATTTCAAGAAAGACGCCCCACGCACATGCGGCACAAAACAGCTAGACGATCAACAAGCTACGAACCTAGTAACGATAGGGACTACACACAAACTCACTTATCATGGGTTCGAGGAACAGTATGCTCAGGGATTGCCTTCGAGCGGGATGACCCCTCATGCAATCAAGTGGAGAAGGAGAAGCAAAGATAAACATGAAAGTAAGTAAGCCAGACCTCCAGTAATCACCGTTTGATCCGTCACCACTCACTCCGCCCAGAACGAGATGATTATCCCAAAGCCGTCCGGCCACCTTCTCCCTCGCCCAAGTAACGCTACCAACCCAATCAACCACCTCCCCTCCTAGTCGTTGTAATTTAACAGGCCAACAATTCCTAAAAAAGCAGGAACCCAAGAGAGGGCCCGATCCCCAAAAAGGAGAAGAATGATGGGAAGAAAAAGGAATAGTGGTTACAGAAATGAGGTAATCACTTCTCCATTTATTGTAAAACAAGCTAGCGATTTTGAAATCCTTTAATTTCCACCCTTAATTTTATATAGGGAAATCTAACAGCTAAGATCAAAACTGACACATTGACCATTTTTAACCATGGTTATCAAGTTTATACTCATATCAACACTCTTTTGCACTCATATCACAAAATTTGATACTTAGAAATTTTTATGCATGATTAAGTACATTTTTTATACATGAAATTATTTTACGCACTCATATCACAAATTTGATACTTAGAATTTTTATGCATGATTAAGTAAATTTTTTATACTTGAAATTATTTTACACGTACACACTGGCATGAATTAGATTTTTACTTATCTATAATCATGATCACGTCATACCCCTGCCCGTGGGCATATTTATAGACGCATGCATGGATAAACATGATTTTTGTCATACCCACATTTTTCGGATACCTGTCTGAATATATACATGTTAACACTAATGTCTACATTTCCTTTATCATTGGGAAACAAAAACGGAGCGTTAGGATAGGCTTACGGATATGTGAAGAAGTCGTCAATAGGTAAAACAACGGATGCAATTTGAATGTATCGTCCCATCGTAAAATACAGTCAATCAAGGGTTAAGCCATAGTTTAACTCGGGGGCATGTGACGGATATATGTCCAATTTGAACCTGTTTTAGTTCGGATTATATTATTGCGATAACACCACACTCGATTATAAATCGAAACTTTGACCCGAGCACGTCAACCGCAGCAGAAAAAGGACCGGATGGGAAAAACAGTCGTACGGACCCGCCATTGGTCCAATCTCTACTAAGGGATATCGGACCAGCTGTCCGACCTCAGGTCTTGGAGGTCGGATTATCTAATCCGACCTCTAAGACCCCAGTACCACCTCCAGACGACGTGATACCCCCCACAAAGGGGTGTACACGAAGTCCAAGAGACAGTCGCCCGGGTCGCGCCTCGTCAAGACCCGGCGCCACTTTTCACGTCCAACCCTTACACAATATCACGAACTCTCCCATGCTTACAAGGGATTTAACCATTCGTTATCCACTATTAAGCAAGTTTAAGGGTTAACGGCGTCATTAACAGCCTTAATCCCCTTGGAGCCTATATATAGTGCTCAAGTTCTTCTCATTAGACACATGATATTTTATCACACATTTTGAGCTCTGCCTTCTCTCTAGTTTCTCTCTCTAGAATATTGTACTTACTTTAGCATCAGAGAGGGTTCGTCGTTACCACCCATGACTTACCCCTCGTACAGGTCAGCGAATGAGCGGAATATGAGAAAGAAGGAAGGCAACGGATCGAAGGAAGACATATTTCACCCATGAAACAAGCATTCGGGTCAACATCTAATTACCCCCGATACACACGTCCTAACAAAAATAAAAAGTGATTAAGACTTTAGTATGATCATATACGTCTAAAAAATGTGATAGCAACAGATTTCATCCAATTCGGATCTCTGAGTGAGGAGATATTGATAAATAAAAATATGGAAAAGTACCTTAGTAAGTACCTTATTCATAAACATTGATTCTGAGACTGAACTAAAAAGGATAAACACTTTGTATGATCATACATGTCTAGAATAAATGCGATAGCAACTGATTTCATCCTATTTAGATCTTTCAGTGAGGAGATCTTGATAAATAAAAATTTGGCAAAACCTTATAGGCAGTGGTACCCTATGAATAAACGGTTATTCTGAGACAGAAATAAAAAAGGATAAAGACTTTAGTATTATCATATACGTTTAGAATGAATGTGTTAGCAACTGATTCCATCCAATTCAGAGCTCCGAGTGAGGAGATATCGATAAATAGTTTTTTTGCAAAACCTTATAAGCAATACTACCCTATGAATAAACGGTGATTCTGAGACCGAACTAAAAATGGAATAAGACTTTAGTATGATCATATATAACTATTATAAATGCGATATCAGTTGATTTCATCAAATTCGAAGCTCCGAGTGAGGAGATATTGATAAATAAAAATATGGAAAAACCTCATAGGTAGTAGTACCCTATGAATAAACGGTGTTTCTGAGATCGGACTAAAAAGGGATAAAGATTTAGTATGATCATAAACATCTATAATTGGGATAGCAGCCGATTTAATCCAATTCAGAGCTCCCAATGAGAATATATAGATATAGGGAAAAGTATGTAAAACATGCAACATGTTTGAAAAACATGCAACATGTTTGAAAAACATGGTTTTATGGACCAATATGTTTTGAAATTTACAACATGCTTGAAAAAGATGGTTTTTTGGACCAATTGTAAGCATATGGTGATGGGCGCCGTAATTGGTAGCCCATAATATGTATAGTTTACCTAATGAACTTGGGTAAATGTCACATTAGGGTAATTGGGCCAGACCCAAATCCCAATTGACATGGGAGGCCCAAAATTGGGCCTCCCCAAATACATAGGCCGGGCGAATTATTAAGGTGGGGTAAAGTGGTCTTTTATCCACTTTACTCCTCCTATAAATAAGAGGTGTTAGGGAATATTTAGGGTTTATCATAATTCCCTCACAAGAGTGTTTTAGAGAGAAAACCCTCCTCCTACACCCACAAGGTTCGGCCGCACCAAGCTTAACACTAGGGGTGTGCCAAATTGCTTTCGAGAAACTCTCCGAAGATCTGTCCCCGTGTCAAGAATTGATCTGAGGCTCAGCTGTGGATCTGCACCATGTAGGGCTTCCCTAACAAGAACCTCTACGGGTCCCGACCGGAGGATCGAGAACTCCCTCGTTCAAAGGATCTTGGACTACGGTAACTGTTGAGGTATGTGTAACTCTTCCGCTACGTAATTTCGATTACATGGACGTACCATGTTTTAGTGTTTCCCTAGTGATTACTCCCCGTAATCTAACAGTGGTATCAGAGCCTGTGTTAGGAGTTCATGATTTTGATAAATTGGTGTTCTTGAAAATATAAATTTTGGACCGAATTTTTAAAAAGGAAAATTTAAAATTTTCGGAATTTTAAGTACAAGGTGGTCCGAAATTTTCATGATGTTCTTGGTTTATTTGATGTTCATGATCTTCAAGAAAAAAGTAATATTTATCAAAATCAAACTTTGGATTGAAGATCTTATTAAAATTTGATCTTAAAATTTGACCACTAGTTCCTAATTTGGTGTTTGTGCCGAACCCTAAGATGAATTAAAAGGTAAAATTTTTAAATTTCTTATGCACCAAGTTACAAGTTTCGGCCGAACCACCTAGGGATATTGTTTACCATATTTTAATTTTTAATTAAGGTAACAATATACCTATAATTAGGAACATTAGGATAGATTCACATTAAAATATACAGAAATATATAACTATCAATATATCTAAATATTTAAATAGGGTTAAAGATATTATTGATAGATTTTAGTTACCTAAAAGATTGAGAAAATATATTGTCAGTTATTTATTTCCCTATTAAAGATATAGACAGTAAATAAAATATATATATTATATATAGTGTCGAAATTTACATATATATATATATATATATATATATATATATATATTGTTGATTGATTTAATTTTAAAGATAGATTCTTAGCAATAAATATATATATGTTTATGTGTGTGCCGAAATATATATATATATATATATTTAATATTGGAAATTAATTTATATAATTAATGTTACTTGGTGGCTAAGTTTAATATTTTTAATGGATTTAAAACCATACTTGGGAAACAAGTAAACATTTCGGCTCAACTTTTCAAATTTTTATTATTGGGCCGGTCCAATATGTTAAACCGGGACGAAATTAAACCGAACCGGATTTTCTCAATCGGTTCGACCTATTCGGGTCGGACCGGGGTAATTAAGTGGATCTAACCGAACCGGTTTTTAGTGTTGAACTGAACCCTATTTTCTTGGACCGGTTCGGACCGAACCAGATTTTTAAATTTAAACCGGACCGAACCGAATTTTGCCGAACCGGATTTTCGGACCTGACTGAACCGGATTTTCTGAACCAGACCGAACCGGACTGAAATTGACTGAATCGAACAATGTTTTCCAAACCGAATTCAAGTCAATTAAAATAGGGAGGTCAAGTTTTGAAATCCAAATGTTTTCGAACCTCGAAATGGACTATACAGTGCTCATAGGGTTGCTATCCTTTATGCCTTGTTTCGATTATGGGGATGGATCTCGGAGATACATGTTTTTAGGACTGGTTAAATTGGTGGGCGGAATTGCAATTGTTTATTATTCAATATATATTAATGCATGATTAGAACTGTTGTCTTGACTAAGTCAAACTAGCTGGATATTACATGTTGTGGGCGGACCCCTGGTTAAATATATGGTTTGCGCACTAGAATAGACACGCTGTGATGGTTGAAAATGCCTAGGATTCATGTCTAGACGCTTGCGTGATTGAATATAAGCATGAATTGCAAATCAACCCCTAATGTTTAAATTATTTTTAAATCCGAAAACCAGCCACCAAATATGTATGATTGATGTGGATGTTACATGTTTGACACGTATGCTAGAATGTTAAGGATGTAGTTGCGTTTGATAATTTACTTAGAAGTAGAATTATGAATGCAAGCATGAGTTCCTCGGAACATTAGACGCATGACGCGTGAGCATGTGTGTGGTATGTGTGATGAATGTTACTAGCATATGATAATTTGCATGGATTGTAGAATTGTGTATGCATGAGTGAATTCGTCGGAATTATTTTTTCCAAAATAAAGGGCCTTGGGAACGCCAAGATCGGGCATGCTTATTTTAAAATTCCCGTTCCGGTAATTTGCGATTTAAACCGTTTTTAACAGACTGATCTATTGGATAGAAGACAACAATATTGTGAACTCTTTCACAGCCATCTTCCATTGGTTTACTGGTGGTCGGTTGGTTTAGATGACTGAGAAATCACAATATATATTTGATGTATGCAATTCTTTCTCAAAATGTTATTGTTTCCCTGATTTTGATTGATCATCGATGTAGTAGTTTTCATTGCTGACCCGGTATAGTTCTACCAGTCACGCAATCTGGACGGCATGGATTATGATTCTTGGAGAGATAATTTTATGGATCTTCTCATCGCTTCAGATCTTGACGATCAAGTCAATCCAACGACAGAGAGACTGAGACTGGACGGATATAAGGAACCATATGCAACAACAAGAAAAGCTTGAGGAAGGATCATAATGCACGAGAGTTGATCCCCTCACAGCTGACAATAGAAGTTGAAGGAGATTATATACAACTCAGCGCATTGCAACTTTGGTGTGCCATGTACCTTCGCTTCCGTAAGGGTAAGGCAGCCGAAGCTAGAGCCTTAATGGCAGAATACTACATTATTTTATGCGATGATGACGGCATAATAGCCATTCATGACCCCGCTGAAGAGTTGGACGTGTGGACACGGGCTCGGAAGGTAATGAAAATGTTTCCTCTTTCATGGTTTGTTAACGAAAAAGGCCTCACGTGTTTGATCAAATCGATTAAAACGACGATAGACCTATTCGAAACAGATGAGAAAGAAGGAAATTTTCCGAAGGAGCCCGAGACATTCGATGAAAGGTTCGTCGCTATGTGAAATTTCTTGGCAACTCCAAGCAAAAAGAAGTCTAAACAATAATACGGTTCTTTACTCACCATGATTACAGTACCTTCACTGTACATTTCGATTAAGACATCTTGTCCACAAAATTTCTTCATGATTACTTCAAAGTTTGAGATCTGAGACCCCAGTATTGTTATGTTGGTATGTTCTTATTTGTTCAAATTCTTTTCGTGTTTGGATTACAATGTTTCGGTTTCATTGAATAAAGTAGTTACCTTTCGTTTCGAAAAGTGTTCTTCTTATCAAGGTTAATCAACTCGGTTAAGAACGGGATCGATCCGAAATAAGTATATAACCAACATGCGATTGACATCAAATATCACATAATCAAGCAAGTCCATACCTTTCCTCCTACGTCTAAATCTATGGACTAGATCATGCCATTAAAATCCATTGATTGCGTAATTCCAAGAACGAACCGGGTATAAATCTTATCTTATTTTATTATTATCACTCCATTGAATGAAATAAACTGTAATGATAATCATGTTTGAAACCGTTAACACCGATTAAATTGAATTAATTTCAGAAATGAAATGATTTACCCAAGGGAACCCCAGAGTAAATTGCGCAACGCGCAAGTGGACCTCGATAGACGGAACACATCGTTTCATTATATGAGTTAAATATTTAATTGTTTATATGATGACGTGCTGAATTTTCATTTGCACTCCTTCGAAAATATGACTTACTGATAACATTTACATCGGTATGAAGTAAGCTACGTAAGCTACAACGACCTTGTAAAAGTATCAACTGACACATAAGATGAATACCTAAGATGCTCGGTTCGGAGATGGATGAAATCACTGAGATAAGTCGGCAAACGAAGAAGGATCAAGTCAGTTAAATGATTTTCCTTCTAGAAGTCTTGAACGATATGTCAGGCTAGGCATTCAAATCAAATGACACACTTCAAGAGACACATTTTATATATATATACATAATGTTTGAATCGTTCTATAAGACATTCCATATGGAAAGATGACAGACGATTCACATAATTGTAAAACTGTGTTCCATTAAGATCGGTAAGGTAGGTAACCATCTTAGCTGGAGGGTGAAAATGAGTTAAATCATATCACCATGCGACATTAATTTGCGCAATAAACACGCATGTATGAAGAGGGTACGCCGGTTACTCCTAGAAAATACCTGTTCCCAGCTTGGATTAAATGGTACCGTGGTCGAACATGAGGCATTACATCACTAAGAGGGCGAATTTTCCAAATGTATGAACAGTTTCAATAAACATAGTCATGATCAAAACGTAGCATAATAACGATGACGATCAGGTCCCACATATTCGAGTGGGAGAGACTTGAACCAGCAAATCAAGTGAATGATATGGTAAATGAGAATGGGGACATTTTCATTGTAAATCCTGTGGGAGGAATATGTTATGACGAATCAAGTCGAACCTGATGGTAAATTGCTGAACCTGGAGTGACACAACTACCTATATTACCCATTGTTCCCAGTGGGAGTGATCCAACCATACTTGGTTCCAGATCCTAGTGATCAAGGAATGCATCTCGGAAGTAAAACCCCGAGACCAAGAGGTTGTAATAGGAAAGTTATAGGTCAAGGTTCTAGCACTGTTGTTGTTCCCAACAGAGGCGATGCTCCGATGAGAAGCATTGTTGCGAGTGGGAGGATTCTTCCCAATAGAAATGATGCTGCGATAAGAAGCGTTATTCCAAGTGGGAGAAAAGATCAGACTAATAAATGCGACTCATGATGCCTAGACGAGAGTCAAAGGCAAGTATCCCATTGAGCAAGGTGAAAACCCCGCTCAAACTGTTGGCAAGCACTAGAAAGACCTCAAGTGGAGAAATGGAAAGAAATAATAAATGAGAGAGATCGCCTAAATGAAAGCTATTATAGTCTATAGTTGATTTACCTGTTAACAACAGGGGCATAAGGATAAGGTGAGCCCTGAAAGAAGGCTCACCACTGATGGAACAAGTAGGAGAAACCGACTCATTGCGAAAGGTCTTACCCTATGCTTCATGGAGAGGACATTGATAAGAGAAACTCAATGACTGTGCGTAAAACCACGGTTAGGGCCATTCATGGTCCTGGTCGCAAGTCTCGATCACGAGCTGCACCAAAGGAATGTTAAGACCGCATTCCTCCACGGAAACCTGGAGGGAGAGATCTACATGGAGCTACCAGAGAGTTTAATTACCTAGTAACGAACAAAAAGTTTGTAAACTCCAAAAAGGTCCCTCTACGGTCTTATACAGTCGTCACGGCAATGATACCGCAAATTCCATGAGGAAATCGTAGGAAACGGATTAGTGAGTTTTCACAAGAATCTGTGCGTGTATTATAAGACCTCCGAGTCTAAGTATGTCATCTTAACCTTGTACGTGGACGACATACTCATTTCGACAAATGACATGAGTTTCATGAATAAGTCAAAGTCCTGGTTGGCATCTGTATTTGAGACGAAAGACATGGGAGACGCCACATCCATCTTAAGCATTAAAATTGCCTGAGATCGGGCTACCCGGGATTTATGTCTATCTCAAGAAGCCTATCAAAGAACAGTTGAAAGTTGGTTCAGATTACAGGATGCCAACACCAGTGGATGCGCCGGTGGTTTTTGGGTGCGTACTGTTGAATCGTGACAGCCCCAAAAACCCGGCAGAGCATGAACAGATGAAGGGTGCAGAGGTTTTAAGCGTGGTTGGTATTTCGATATACACCGTGCAATACACCTATCCGAATATATGTCACGCCGTGGACCTAGTAGCACGTTTCCAATCAGATCCTAGCAATCAACATTTAAAAGACTGTAAGAAGAATTACTATTTATACCTAATTCATTATCTGAAAGGTACTGCCGACTATGCTCTGTGCTATGAGGGTGGGAAGTTGGAATTGACCGGTTACAGTAACGCCGACCATGGTGGCGATCCGGGTGATCGTAAGTCCACCACAAGTGGAGTATTTCTCCTTGCTAATGCCGCCATTTCATGGACGAGCAAGAACCAGACCTGTGTCGCGCAGGAAGCAGTCTGGCTGAAAAGGATTCTTACTGTGTTGCTTGGTGGTGACATCAGAAGTAAACTTGTAAAGGTGTTCTTCAACAGTCAGGCAGCTATTGCGGCAGTTAAGAATCCGAAGTACCATAGTAAGACCAAACACATTGATGTGAAATATTTCAATGCTAAATCGATGGTAGAACACAATATAATCACTATGGAATACTTTTCCACTGATAATATGATCGCAGACCCATTAACTAAACCACTGCGCAGGGATATATTCGAAAAGCATGTAAAATTGCATGATATGCGTAGGGTTTAGAAATGGCATGTATTTGTGATAACATTTTGATATTAGAAAGTTACATTTTGTAAGCGAAAGAATTGCAACTGAGTTTATGATCAATCGACGTCATAATATTTTGATTACATCAAATTTACGGTCTATAAAATGAGTCGTAGGAGGACGCAATCCTCTGCCAAACTATGTCGAATGTGGGCTTTACCTAGTCACGCAGGTACGGTCGTCTTGCGGTGGAGGGAGGCCTCTACTATGCAAGGCTGGCTAAGAACCAGGGGGATAAACCTAATTACACAGAACGATTATCTATTGTCGAAGTAACTCAGCATGATCTTCGTCCTGCAGATCACCGTGATGAACTCCGTTCGTCATAAATCCACATTCTGGACCAGATGATAATCTGTGATAGCATAATTGACATATCAAATTCCTGTTGACCCAAAAGGTTCAAGTATGCTATCAACGCGTGCTTCATACTACGCGTGCCATGTACGACCACGGGGTCACAGCTCGGTTGTGCTAGGAAAAGAATCCTTGTGATTCTGGCGGGCGCAAACTTCTTCACCTCGAGCGTGTTATTGATCCCGGGAGCCTTATGAAGAGCGCCCAAAGTATCCTCATGGACTCAAAACTCATACCCAAGGTCAGGCTCAATGCTCATTTCTCGGCGTACGAGCGTAGTACTGAACAAAAAGGCCCAGTGACCACGTCTTTGGAAACCGGTTGGGTTTGACTAAGGGTATGAGCGATGGGGATGGTCAAGTTCACCTATAATTCACCGAATCTTATATTCACTAGGTGGCCACCAACCGGATATTAGTCAAAGGTTGTGAATACTTGTACGGATGCCTTGGAGAAGCGTTCCTATGTGGAAACTAGGCAAATGGAGAATTATCAATTGATCTAGGATACAACGCAGTACAATATGTATAAGTGTTGTTTATAACAAGTTGATTGGAGAAAAAGAATCAACGTTCCGCGGGCGCTACAACACTCCTAACAGATGAGTAGCATGATGCCCGTCGTATCCGCCGGTCGCACGGAAAACCTCGTATGAACTATTCGGAAGCACGGAGCAGATCAAAGGGGAGAAATGTTGATGCGGATTTGGACAACAATACATTAACAGGCACCCTCCCATTCCGGCGAGTGGGAGCTGTAAGAATATGGTGATGGGCGCCGTAATTGGTAGCCCATAATATGCATAGTTTACCTAATGAACTTGGGTAAATGTCACATTAGGGTAATTGGGCCAGACCCAAATCCCAATTGACATGGGAGGCCCAAAATTGGGCATCCTCAAATACATAGGCCGGCCGAATTATTAAGGTGGGGTAAAGTGGACTTTTGTCCACTTTACTCCTCCTATAAATAAGAGGTGTTAGGGAATATTTAGGGTTAATCATAGTTCCCTCACAAGACTGTTTTAGAGAGAAAACCCACCTCCCACACCTCACTAGTTCGGCCGCACCAAGCTTTACACCAAGGGTGTGCCAAATTGCTTTCGAGCAACTCTCCGAAGATCTGTCTCCGTGTCAAGAATTAATCTGAGGCTTTGCTGTGGAGCTGCACCACGTAGGGCTTCTCTAACAAGAACCTCTACGGGTCCCGACCGGAGGGTCGAGAATCCCTCGTTCAAAGGATCTTGGACTACGGTAACTGTTGAGGTATGTGTAACTCTTCCGCTTCGTAATTTCGATTACATGCACGTACCATGTTTTAGTGTTTCCGTAGTGATTACTCCTCGTAATCTAACACCAATATGTATTAAAATGTAGAACAAGCTTACAAAAGATGTTAAAATGATATATCGTCCAGTTGTTATCAATAGTTTCATTAAGTGGACACGTGCGGAACACATTTTTAAAAAAAGTAATAATAATTAAAGCAATAAATTAATTTATACATAGTAATGATTATTAATGGGTGGATGTAGATACTAATAATAATTATTATTATTTTTTAAAAACGTGATCCACATGTGTCCACTTAATAAGACTAGTGACAATAAGTGGACGATACGTCATTTTACCATCTTTTGTGAGCTTGTTGTACATTTTAAAACATTTTAGTCCATAAAACATCTTTTTTCAAACATGTTGTACGTTTAAAAACATATTGGTCCATATAACCATCTTTTTCAAACATGTTGCATGTTTTACATACTTTTCCCTATAGATAAATAAAATTTTAGCAAATCCCCAAAGGCAGTTGAACCTTATGAATATACGGTGATTTTGAGACTGTATTAAAAATGGAGAAATACTTTAGTATGATCATATACGTCTTGAATGAATGTGATAGAACTGATTTCATCCAAATCAGAGCTCCGAGTGAGGAGATATTGATAAATAAAAATATGGAAAAACATCATAAGCAGTAGTACCCTATGAATAAACGGTGTTTCTAAGACCGGACTAAAAAGGGATAAAACTTTAGTATGATCATAAACGTCTATAACTGCAATAGAAACCGATTTCATCCAATTCGGAGCTCCTTATATGAATATATAGATAAATAAAAAATTTAGAAAAAACCCAAAAGGCAATGAAACCTTATTAATATACGGTGATTCTGAGACTGAATTAAAAAGGGATAAAGACTGTAGTATGATCATATACGTCTAGAATGAATGCAATAAAAACTGATTTCATCTATATCAGAGCTCCGAGTGAGGAGATTTTGATAAATAAAAATTTGGAAAAACCCCATTGGCAGTAGTATCCTATGAATAAACGATATTTCTAAGACAACACTAAAAAGGGATAAAGATTTTAGTATGATCATAAACGTCTATAAATGCGATAGCATGTGATTTCATCCAATTCGGAGCTCTGAATGAGAATATATAGATAAATATAAATTTAGCAAAACCCCAAAGGCAGTGGAACCCTATGAATATAAGCTAATTCTGAGACCGAACTAAAAAGGGATAAAGATTTTAGTATGATCATATACGTCTAGAATGAATGCGATAACATATGATTTCATCCAATTTGGAGCTCTGAGTGAGGAGATATTGATAAAGAAAATATGGAAAAGCCACTTAGGCAGTAGTACCTTATTAATAAATATTGATTTTGAGACTGAACTAAAAAGGGATAAAGACTTTGTATGATCATACATGTCTAGAATAAATGAATATCAACTGATTTCATCAAATTCAGATCTTCGAGTGAGGGGATTTTCATAAATGAAAATTTGGAAAAATCCCCATAGGCAGTATTACCCTATGAATAAACGATGTTTTAAGACTAGATAAAAAAGGGATAAAGATTTTAGTATGATTATAAACGTCTATAAATCCAGTACTGGCTGATTTCATCCAATTCGGAGCTCCCAATGAGAATATATAGATAAATATAAATTTAACAAAACCTATAAAGGCAGTGGAACCCTATGAATATACGTTAATTCTAAGACCGAACTAAAAAGGGATAAACACTTTAGTATGATCATATACGTCTAGTATGAATGCGATGGCAACTAATTTCATCCACTTTGGAGCTCCGAGTGAGGAGATATTGATAAATAAAAAATTGACAAAACCTTATAGGCAATAGTACCTTATGAATAAGCGGTGATTCCGAGACCGAACTAAAGAGGGATTAAGACTTTGGTATGATCATATACATCTAGAATAAATGCGACAGCTACTGATTTCATCCAATTCGGATCTTTGAGTGAGGAGATATTGATAAATAAAAATATGGAAAAGCCCCATATGCAGTAATACCTTATAAATAAACAATAATTCTAAGACCGAACTAGAAAGGATAAAGACTTTGTAGGATCATACATGTCTTGAATAATGCGATAGCAAATGATTTCAACCTATTTAGATCTTCCAGTGAGGAGATCTTGATAAATAAAAAATTTGCAAAACCCTATAGGCAATAGTATCCTATTAATAAACGGTGGTTCTAAGACCGAAATAAAAAAAAGGCTAAATGCTTTAGTGTGATAATATACGTCTAGAATGAATGCAATAACAACTGATTCCATCCAATTCAGAGCTTCGAGTGAATAGATATTGATAAATAAAAATTTGGAAAAACCCTATAGGCAGTAGCACCCTTTTAATAAACGGTGGTTCTAAGACCGAAATAAAAAAGGCTAAATGCTTAATATGATCATATACGTCTAGAATGAATGCAATAACAACTGATTCCATCCAATTCAGAACATCGAGTGAAGAGATATTGATAAATAATAATTTGGCAAAACCTTATAGGCAATAGTACCCTATCAATAAACGGTGATTCTGAAACCGAACTAAAAATGGATTAATACTTTAGTATGATCATATACGTCTAGAATAAATGCGATTTCAACTGATTTCATCAAATTAGGAGCTCCGAGTGAGGAGATGTTGATAAATAAAAATATGGAAAAACCTCATAGGTAGTAGTACTCTGAATAAACGATTTTTTCAGAAACCAGACTAAAAAGGGATAAAGACTTTAGTATATTCATAAACATCTATAACTGCGATAGCAGGTGATTTAATCCGATTCGGGGCTTCTAATGAGAATATATAGATAAATAAAAATTTAGAAAAACCCCAAAGGCGGTGGATATTTATGAATATGAAGTGATTCCGAGACTGAATCAAAAAGGGATAAAGACTTTAGTATGATCATATCTATCTAGAATTAATGCGATATCAACTGATTTCATCCAATTCGGAGCTCCGAGTGAGAAGATATTGATAAATAAAAATATGGAAAAGCCTTATAGGCAGTAGTACTTTATTAATAAACAATGATACTAAGAACGAACTAAAAAGGGATAAAGACTTTGTATGATCATACATGTCTAGAATAAATGCGATATCAACTAATTTCATCAAATTTGTATCTCCGGATGAGGAGATTTTGATAAATAAAACTTTGGAAAAACCCCATTGGCAGTATTACCCTATGAATAAACGATGTTTCTTAGACAAAACTAAAAAGGGATAAAGACTTGATGTGCCTCGATTGTCGACAAAAAGGGAATTGGAACTGAATAAAATTGACAGAAATGTATAGGTTAAGAAGGGTGGATGGTAGAACCGTTCAACAATGCTTGATAAGATAACTCGCCACAAGCAAACACGTCCGGGTTTTATTTGCCACACTCAAGGATGAGGGATAAGAATCGGATAGGTTTCGCCACTAAACAATTAGATTGCTTAGATAAGAAAGGGGTGCACTAAGGCAATAATCTCATTCCTCAAAGCTGCTGGAAATAACATATTAGTAGAGCTTATATAGTGCTCTTACAACAAAAACGAAATTCATACTTGAATTGGCTAACTCATGCATGGGGAGCAGACTTTATTGGAAAGAAAATACTAGAAAACATAAGCAAATTAATTCAGAACCCAAGTCTCAAGGTTATTTGGTTGTTGGGCGGATTAACATTGAATGCTAATTGACTTGAGTGTCTCTTGGGCCTTCTTGCATCTGCAACAGCATTTTGGGCCCTCCATTGGCCATGTTTGTGACTTGGGCCTTGGATCGAGTGATTGGACCGCCATTTCGTCATTTAGAGCCCTCAAATGGCCTTGGGTTTGAAGAAGCATCACTCGATGCTTATCTTGGGCGGCTTTGCTTTGATCCTCTATGCAATGTCAAGGTTGGAGCATCCCGAAGCACATCATTCTCCCCAAGTTGGTAAGGATTTGTCCTCATAGCTAGATCATCTCCATTTCTTAAGTGCAGCGCCAAAGCTTTCACATCAAAAGTTGCAAGGACACTATAATCATCGGGTGGCTTATTCGCATACAAAATGTAACTCGCCTTGTCTAACACACAGAAATGACCATCTGATCTTGGCATCATCTTGTTTCCTCGTATAAATGGAAACCTGTGTTCTAGGAGATGAATTAATACAGTGTCACATGAATGTATCATGGCTTGTCTCCTCGTCTTGTTGGCCGCTTGATCATGCTCTGCATTCTTCCTTTTGATTTCTCGTTGCACCTTTATAAGGAATCCCTAGATCTGTTCAGCCCTCTTCTTTCCTTTGGTGCAAGCTGGATCTTTAATTGAAAATGGAGTCAAGTCCATTGGCGTTAGTGGATTGAACCCATACACCGTTTTAGAGGGAGTCACTTTGATTTGACAATCAGTTTGGGGGTTACAAGTGTAGTTGAAGAGTAGTTCCCTTTCAAGCTTCGCCCATAGAGTCTTCCAAGAGTTGATCAAGAACTTCGATTTTCGGTCAGAGACAAACGTCCTTGGAACACTTTGCATCCTCGCCACGTCTCTGGATAACGAGACAGCAACACGAACATCATCTTCAAATATTGTCGATCTTCTCAACGGTGTAAAGTACATCATCCCTTCCGGGTTGGAAAGGATTTGACCTCAAATCTTGTTGCGCACTCTGATTAATCTTGTGGCACAATTGAGGAAGACACGAGGCAGCTTTTTTATAGAGCCTCGTTTGGTTGCAATCGGGTGTCAGACTTTCAAACAAGCCGCACAAAGGCATCACTTCAACACATCTTACTGCAGTCTTCTTCTTGGGGTATAAGTAGCTCCGCCACGTCTCTAACTCCCGGATAGGTGCATTGAACTATTGTTTGATGTCGAGTAGTTCAAGCAGGAACCACTAAACTTTTGGCTGAAATATATTTCTTAATCACTTAGGTAACTAAATCTATCAATAATATCTTTAATCCTTATAATTTAGCTAGATATATTGATAGTTAATGTGAATCTATCCTTATGTTTCCAATTATAGATATATTGTTACCTTTAATAAAAATTAAAATATGGTAAACAATAACCCTAAAAATTTTTGGCTGAAACTTTAATCTTGGTGCCTAAGATATTAAAAAATTTACCTTGTAAATCTCAATAGGGTTCGGCCGAAAAACACCAAATTGGAAACAAGTGGTCAAATTTCAAGATCAAATTTTAATAAGATCTACAATCCAATGTTTGATTTTGATAAAAATCCCCTTTTTCTTGAAGATCATGAACATCAAATTTTACTAAGAACATCATGAATATTTCGGCCCTAACAATTGTAAAAATCGAAAATTTTAAATTTTCATTCTTTAAAAAATCGGGCATCGCCTTAAAAAAGAAGAACGCCAATTTATCAAAATTAAGAACTTCTAACACAGGTTCTGATACCACTGTTGAATTACGGGGTTGACTACTAAAAAAATAAATAAGGCACATGCCTGTAATCAGAATTACGCAGCGGAAGATGTGCACATACCTTAAACCCTTTATGTAGTCCCAATGATCCTGCTGAGGGAGTTCGTGATCAACCGGATGGAACCCGTAGAAGTTCTTGTTAAGGAAGTCCTACGTGGTATTAGCTCCACAGGAAATCCTGAAACTGAGTGTTTTTGGTAAAACAGATGTTCATGATCTTCAAGAAAAACGCGACAAATATCAAAATTTAATATTGGATTATTGATCTTAGTAAAATTTGATCTAGAAATTTGACCACTAACCATAAAATTGTGTATATTTCTCCCGAATATTTTATCTAAAATAAAATTAAATATTTCGGCCCTTACATGAATGTATTTGGCCTAAATCGGGGCTAGATTCACAAGGTAATTGTGACATTAATTATCGATATATTCTAGCATGATTTTAGGATGTTAGATATTATTGATAAATATTAGTTTCCTAAAGATTGAGAAAATATATTGTTGATAGATTTATATCCCTAATATAGAATCTTGACGATAAATAAATATATATATATATATATATTACCTAAAAGGGCCGAAATTATATATATATATATGTGTGTGTGTGTGTGCAAATATATTTGGAAACTATATTGTAATACCCCATATGTTTGTGTACCACATCGGTTAGAAATAAAAAATTTGGAGCCTTAATAAGCCAGAGGGGTACTACTCAAGTCTAACAGGAATTCCTCCTTTTCAGGGCCCAAATGAGGACAACGGGCTCTGTTAGGCTGGGTTGGGCTTAGTGGGGACAGTCGCTCGGGCTTCGGGGCGTGACAGAATGATATCAGAGTCGACCTGGGACCGTGATCGAGCTCGCAGACCAAGGGCTATTGACCCCCGGAGTTCCGATCACCTACTGGGGGCAAACGATTCTGGTTTGGGCCGCGACGACGACGTCGCGCGCATTAAGGGTGGTAGATCTTAATACCCCATATGTTTGTGTACCACATCGGTTAGAAATCATAAATTTGGAGCTTTAATAAGCTAGAGGGATAGTACTCAAGTCCAATAGGAATTCCTTCTTTTAAGGGCCCAAGTGAGGACAACAGGATCTGTTAGGCTGGGTTTGGCTTAGTGGGGACAGTTGCTCGGGCTTAGGGGCGTGACATATATCTATAGTTAATATTACATGGTGGCTAAGTTAGATTTTTAGTGGATTTTAAAAACCTACTTAGCTCACAAGTAATCTTTCGGCGAATCCTTTAGGGTAAATGTACCGGTCCAATTTGCACATCCGAGTCAGGTCGACACACCCAGATAACCATGGGAACCCGAATAGGTCAAATTGGGTCAACTGAACCGAACCGGGTCGGGTTCCACGGGTTCAAACCAAACGGGTCAACCGACCCGGATTTTCTCAATCGAACCGACCCACCTCGGTCAGTCGGACAGGGAAACTAATGGGTTGAACCAAACCGACCCGGTTTGCGTGAAGAACCGAACTGAATTCTTATTTCAATTCAAACCGGACCGGACCAGTCGGCCCAAATTGACATGAACCAGACCGTTTTGGTCGGACCGAATCGAGTCCACTGAAAATAGGATGTTCAAATTTTAAAATCCAAATATTTTAACTTTAAAATTACCTAGACAACGCGAATAGGTTTGACATTTTATGTTTTAATAAAACTTGATGCCTAGTTTCGATTATGGGGATAGATCTCAGAAATGCATGATTATGGGACTGAATCATTTTGTGGGATGAATTGCAATTGCTATATAAATTGATATTATTGCATGATTAGAATTGCGTCTTGACTATGTCAAGCTAGCTGGATATAACATGTTGTGGGCTGAGCCATGGATTTCAATTAATGAGTTGTGCACTAGGATAGACATGTTGTGATGGTTGTTATTGCCTAGAATCCATGTCTAGAAGTTCGCATGATTGATTGTTAGCATGAATTGCATTTCAGCCCCAAATGTTTAAAATCTTTAGTCGCCAAATATTCAATTTTGATGTGGTGTGATCTCGCATGATGCGTATGCATGAATGTTGAGGATGTAGCCACATGTGATAATTTATTTGTGTAGTAGAATTATATATACTAGCATGAGTTCCTCAGAACATTAGACAAATGACGTGTATGCATGATTATTTGAGGATCCGACTGCATGTGATAATTTACTTGTGTAGTAGAATTATATGTGGTTGGATGAATTCCTCGAAACGTTTTAAAAAGGACCTTGGGAAAAGCCAAGATCGTTTGTATGTTAAAACTCCTCGTTCCGGTGAAAGCGATTAAACCGTTTTAAAAGACTAATCTATTAGAAAGGAGGCGTTGGCTGTGTGAACTCTTTCACGGCCTCCTTCCATTGGTTTACTGGTGGTCAGGTTGGCTAGATGCTGAGGAATCATTGTCGTTCGGCTTCAATCTTATAGATATCTGATGTATGCAATTCTTTTTCAAATTTTTATTGTCTCCCTGGTTGTCGCATGATTGTCAATGTGTAAATTTAGATGGCTGGTATAAGGCGGTTCTATCCTCGATGCTGCGATTGTTGATGATCGAATAGATCCAACACCAAAGAGGATGGATACGGATGAATATGGTAGTCCGTACTACAACGACAGTAAAAGGTCACAAATAGATCAAGTTGCGTGTGATTTGATTCGTGCAACCCCGACGGATTGTGTTGGATTAAGCCCGTTGAGGTTCGTCCGTAGAGTGCGCCTACGAGGTCCTGATCCGTGAGTGTGCTCGCCTTCTCCTTATGCTCCCGTGAGCATGCAAGAAGGATTGCGCCGGAGGGGGGTGGTTTCCGGCAAACCCTCTCTGATTCTTAAGTAAGAACTCGGTTTTAGAGAGATAAAGTAGTGAGAGGTCAGAGCTCTTAGAATCACGTATCTTGAATGAAGAATATGAGGGGGTATTTATAGGGTTTTGGGATTTGGCCACGTGGGCCCGCCGAAGGGTGGTAGGGTCCGCGGAATATTCCCTTTGGGGATAGGGAGAAAAGGTATACCCGTGGGTCGGGGATGTGTAATTCGGTCGTGTGGATGTCCAGATGTTTGTTGGCGTTACCCGGATCCAAGGGGCCGACTATCGGGATATATCGGCCCTATTTTGCCGGGCTAGTACGGTAACTCGGGATGGACTAGTCCGGCGTGTTGTGCCGGACTAGTCCAGCGTCTAGCGGCGGACTAGTCTGGCATTAGCCGGATTGGTTTTGGCCAGGGGTTTTGGGTCCTTTCGTTCCGGGGTGTCTGTCTTGGTTTTGAATGTGGGTGAGCCCCGATAAGGTCCTACAGGGTGTATATCCATCACTTGCCCCCAAGTTAAGGAATGGTGTAACCCTTTATTGACTCTATTTATGATTGAATTATACCCGAGATAAGGCCGTTTGGGGGTGTCGTGTTTTGATTTTGTGAGCTTTTCTGTCACTGTTTTTGGTCGTATATGTGTGCTATCTTATTTTATCTTTTGGCAGAAAATATTAAGTATAATATTCCTTAGATATCTACAAAGTGTTTTTACACTATTCATGATGTGACTACGTGCATGTAGTTCATGCATGTTGTGTATGTGTATGTATGTGAGTAGATATGTTGTTTATGCAAATGGTGTAAACCTATGGATTTTCCTATAGCCCTTAGATGTTGATATTTTAAAAATAGATGGTTGAGATTTCATCTCCTTTCCAAACCCTAATGTATTGTCTATATATATCCATGTTGTGTCTCACTTTTCCTTTGCTACCAACACTATTTCTACTTCCTTTCCTATCAAAATTTGAATTTTGCTATAGAAAGGGTTTTAGGTTTACCTCCATTATAGCTAAATAGCAAGAATTTTCCATGGAGTCAAGTTTTGGACCTTGAATCGATTTGGTTTGGTCCGATTTCAGTCTTGGTTTGGTCCGATTTCAGTATTGGTTCGGTCCCAAGACAGCTCGCCGCAGGGGGTGGCACGGGCGGTGGCAAGGCTCGCCGGAGAGTGGGTTCCGTGTTCGTCAAAGGGCTCCGGCGGCTCTTTTTGTCGTGGCACCGACGTGGAGAGCGGCGGGGAGGCCAAGCGCGGTGACCGGAGGTGGTGGTCTGGTTTTATCTTCGGCGGCGACGGGGGTTCCTCTGTTCGTTTTCGCTCGAAGACGGCGGCACTAGCGGTGTGTGGCGGAGCTCGTGGTGCGACTAGGGAGGCGGGGCTCCGGCGAGTCGAACGGCAGTGGTCCCGTCGGCGGGCGAGCAACTCCGGTGGCGATTGCGGCCGTGACGGAGGCGATTCCGGCGAGGCGGGTTTTCTGTGCATAACCGGGTCCGGTTCAGGTTGAACCGGCTCTATGTGTTGACCGGTTCGGTCCGTTCATCTCTGCGGCTTATTTTCCTGATTTTGACGCGTTCCGGTTTGATTTAGAAGGTCAGTTTCTTCGATTTTTTATTATTTCTTTTCGCATATTTTGCTTGAAATAATTTTTGCCGCTAATGGTTGTGTTAAGTTTGTTAGAATCAACCCGTAGATGCAATAAGGATGTTACCTTTACACTTATTTTGTGGGTGATTGCCTTGGTCGAGGATTTTGGGTCCATTTTTCTACGAGCGGAGCCTTGGCTTGCATGTCATGTAGCTTAATTAAAATTTGATCGGCTAGCTTTGTGCATGAAATATTTGCCCCCTTATTGAGTCGATTGGTACGTCACCCTTGGGTTGTTTTTCCTATGTTGTTGAAGTCTCGTGGCACACGCCTAGTCTTACCTGTAGCACAAAATAAAAAAGACGGGCTTTTTGCCCATGTTAGTGGCTTTGGTATTGATGACATAGGAGTTCACCTTTTTTGCTCGCCACTTATTAGTGATATAGTGTTGCCCCCGGTTTAGGGTTTATGCTTGTTGATGTAGAGAGTAACCCTTTCATTCTTGCCCCAGTAATAAGCTCATTGGCTATGCACATTGATGTTTTAAATAATAGGTATTGGTAGTGTCTTACTGCTTTTGTCGAATGGGTGGCATGTTGTTCTCCCTTTTATTATAGGGCATGGTATTTTGGTTCCGGATTTTCTATAGCCTTGACCTCGTACATTCTTAGTACTATCTTGTGGACAATGGTGGATGTTCCTACTCCTTAGTTAGGTTTGTGTTGTTGTCTTGGTAGTTGGAACAACGAGTCGCATTTGGTGGTAACTACTATTTGTTTTTGCAATGTAGGCTGTCTGCGCTGTGTTGATCTTCAGATTTCTTCTTCTACCCGTGGTTTCTTCTCTTATTGATTCCGGCTTATTTACTTCTTCATCATGAGTAAGTCTCCTTTTCCTAGAGATCCCTCCATTATTTTTCCCGATCATTATTGGACATCTGGCTCTAGCGAGGATTGGGATGCTTTGGTCACTTTTGATTCGGTATCTGGGTTGGGTTCGTTTTCGAAGACTGAGTTGAAGGATTTGAAGGAGTTGGGTCTAGATGTTTCTCCAGGGGGGGGATGCTGATTCTGAGTCAGACGGTGAGTCGGCTCGTGGGTCTGCCATTACGAGTGATGCTGAGTCGACCGATCATGTGGAGCATCTTGGGCGGGGTATGCAGGCAACTCCCTTCGGGCTAAAGAGTATCATGCCCATATCGTGCTTGCTGGCTTTACTGATAACGAATATGCTATGTATCCATTCGATCTTTATCAGAAATATAAGATTGGGGATGATACCCTGCCTCCCTCTGGTATGGCGAAATTATATGTCGTTCAAGTGCTTTGTGGTCTGCGTTTCCCGTATTGCTCGAAGCTTGTCGAGTTTGTCTCCTTCTTTAGGATTTTCCCATTGGATTTGTCTCCTAATTCTCTTCGAGCTTGGGTTGGGTTTCGGGTTCTTTGCTATCGTCAGGGCTGGACTTATTCCTTTGCTTTATTTCGGTGCTTCTTTCGCCTTCAGTATCACAAACTCATATGGATGTTTTCTATGATTGCTCGATTCCCCTACTCTCTGAGTCCTGACGGTGAAGATGAGTTTGTTTGGAACACCAGCTTCAGATTCATTGCCCTTACTGATATGTCAAGCAATCAATGGAATGGTCATTATCTGTTTGTTAGGGATGACCAGGTTCCCTGGCGCATGGAGCAATGTTCTGTCAAAGATTCTGCTCTGGATTTTTCTGAGTTAGCTTCTGGAGATAAACGGATTGTTAGGGCCATATATGCTCTCATAAGTCTCGGGGCTATCAGACCGTGAAGTCGTATTCGGAGTCCGATCTTCCTGGAGCGGCCATTATATACAGACCCCCCTTGGTATGCTTATCTATTTTGTATTTACATCTCCTTCTCCCTTCGTCTTGCAGATAGGTTTCTGACAAAACCTCATGCTCTCATGTGGGTGACTCCATCCCTGCTGCTGCTGCGTCTTCAAAAAGAAAAGCGCCCTTGGGTGATGCCTCCCGAGCCCCCAAGGTTTCCAAACCTTTAAAGATCCACGAGGCCCTGGGTATGTCTGTGTTTACTATCTTTGTCATTCTTATGTTATCTTATGATTTTTGTTGCTATGTTTTCCTTGTTATTGTTGTAGGTTCAACTGATGGCACAGGTGCGAGTTCTCATGTGTCGAATCCGAAGAAGCCTCTTCTGGAGGTCGGGTCCTCCCGGGATGGTTCCCGAACGAAGAAAAAGGTTATCTGCCCTGACGGGTCTCCCAGTTCTCCTTCTTCCCATAAAGAAAAGGTAGCTAGTGACTAGCGCTAAGGGCCTGCTATAGTTGAGAGGTCGGCTCCGGACGGGAGAGGTCCCCATGCGTCTCCTCCCACTACCCTTGGAGCGCCTACTGAATGTATGTTGTTTCTTCTTTTAATTCGCTATGTATTTGTACGTTTCCACTTATGTGTTTATCTTTGTGTAGGTCGCATTCGCCTGCCTGTGCTGTCGAGGGATGATTTTGTACGTCCCTTAGAGTGTGATGTTGTTGGGATGTCCAGGAAGCCTTATGCTTCGGTTGCCGAGTATCACTTTGATCATTTAACAACCGTCCGGACTCCCGAGGTTGGCTTGTGGATGCTGAACGCCTTTGTTGCACCTTGCGATCGCCGGGCTGTTCCCGATCATCGATTTGTGGCCAATACTTATGTTAGGGAGGCACTTTCGCGTTTTGCTCCTGTGAGTACATTGTTCCCTTACTTCTCGTATGTTTAGGTTGCTTGGTTTGATGTTATATTCTTGTTTTCAGGTCGATGCCGACATGGTGAATATGTCTTCCTTTGTTGTCGAGCTTGTTGAGAAGGTTGAGAATCAACAAGCAGAATTGAAGAGAGTTGCGGATGCTATGCGTGTCTTGAAGAGCAAGATTTCTCATCACGATTATGACATGGAGCTTTCGGAGGGGCGGGGTGCTTCTCTTGAGGCCGAAGTTATGCGCCTTCTCAAGGCGAAGGAGGATGCTGAGGCCATGGAGAGGGAACGTGTCGAGGCGGTTGTTAATGATGCTACCAAGAAGGTTGTTGCTTGTGTCATAGAGGAGTATAAGGCCTCAGTCGCCTTTACGACTAACTTTTCTGCGAAATGTCGTGGCATGCTGTATGACTTTGGCGAGGATCTTGTTTCCCGGATGTATGCGATTGAACCGGATTTCAACTTTGGTTGCCTTGAGGATTTTTCTGCCTTTGCACTTAGCCACGTTGATTCCCTTCGCCATGTGGCTGCTGTTGTGCCTCAGAACGGGAGTGGAGCTCAATCCACCTCCTCTTCTTCTAATGCTGCCTCCGGGTCTGCTCCTTCGTCTCATGAAGGGGAGGATGTCTTTATCTCCTCCGTTTGACTCTAGAATGTTTCTATGTTCATTGTTTATATCACCGTAATAGACTTATGCTTTCCTTTATGTTTTTTCTTGGCGTTTGTCATGTTTATAACCGGGAGTAGGTCCCTAAGCTCCATTTTGAGAATAGTCGTCTGACTTAGGAGTTTTGTTAGGTTTGAAGGTTGACTCCCGTCTCCTTCTCTAACGTAGTATTTCGGCGTAGGCCTCCTCATTGTCTTTGTGAGGAGTTGATATTGGGGACACATGTTCTTTTGCCCCCTCCGCTTTTGTGAGACTTATTCAAGATCTTGGCTACTATGACTGTTTGGGTGTTGATGGTGTTCACCTCCTTTGTATGGTTTAACATTTCGCGCGTTTGTTGTATATGTACTACTTTGTTGTTGATAGGTTGTGTTGTATGTTGCATCGGCTGTACTTTGATGATGCGAGGCGTCCCTTGGCGTGGCGACCTTAGTCTTTGTGGTATCCTGAGGTAATGGCAAGTCGCCACTTGCGTAGTTTATTGTATTCTAGGAGTGCAACTTTATACCAGACTTGCCCCCTCTTTCGGAATAGATCAAATGTCTGTTTGACATGTCTACCCATAGCTTATTATAGATATTGTCACTAATACCTTTCTTGCTATGATAATCCTATGCTCGATGCCTGGGTCTTTATTATTCTATCCGAAGTATTCAAAAGGGAGTTACCTGTAATTGTTGCGTTACTTGGTATCTTATCCAAGGTAGGCGTTACAAGGCCCGATCACGCTATTTGGTTTCTTATCCTAAGTAGTCGTGTCGTCCATGGTGTTATGGCTTACTCCTGGGTGATCAGTTCAGAGTATATTAAGGGTTACGTGGACCCTGGTCTTTTGACCGAGATGTTGGTACTAGCGCGAAGCTACTGCCGTGTATGGGGATCCTCTTACATCATAAATATCTACTACCAAGCCATTCATCATAAATACATACTGTGGATCACGGGTTCTGGTAGAATTGGTATTTAGGAAATTAGAAAGATATGCACGCAACAGAGTTGCTACCCTAGAGGGGGTTCATTGTTAAACTACGAAATTGAAAGATAGGATACAGATAGGGTGTCTGTCTGACACATTGCTTCTGGACGGGTCTTTCATGCGGGGCGGGGGACTTCGTACCTCTTAAGTCTCCCATGGCGGATCAAATCTTTTACTTCATCCTTCAGGGCCTTGCAGTCATTCGTGTGGTGTCCCCAAGTTTCGTGGTGGTCACACCAATTGTCCGTGTCCTCGCCGACGAATGCCTCCTCTGTTGGAGCCGATGTTGGAATAAAGCACCATAAGATTTCCTTCCTTGTGCAAAGCTTTTAGGCTCATGCTGAGAGTGGTGAATCCAAACTGGAAGTGTTCTTCTTCCCTTTCCTCTTCCTTAGCATCCTTCATCGGGGAGTTGGGTGTCAGTTCCTCTTCCTTGTACTTCATGGCTATGTCTAAACATTGCTTTAACTCCCCCATTGTTGTTGTATCCATTGTGACTCGCATGCCCCCAAGTGTTTGTATCTTGAAATTCTCATGTTTCTGAAGAAGGTTCCGATAGTTTCCCCTGTTTCTCCTCTCAAGTTTGCTGCATTGCTAGCGAACCTTGAGAAAGAGCTCCTTATGGTTTCACCTGGCCTTTGCTGGACATCATCGATGTGGTGATTCCCCCATTCCTTCCTTAGGTGGATCATTCTTTGAGAGCTTGGCTCCTTTTGTGAGTCTATGCTTGTCCTGTCTTGGTGCTCGGAAGATACGATATCTATCTTTGTGTGATGCTTGGAAGGGTCTGAAGGCCTTGTCTTGCTTTCATTTCTAGGGGCCTCTTGGTCTGTATCCTCGCTTCCTGTTGATGTTGACAGAAGTTTCTTGCTTAGGCTTAGTGATTGATGTCCCGCCCTTTTTTTGATGGTGGTCCATTTTTCCAAACCCAAGAAAGCCTCTTCTTGCTATGTGGTGTTGCCACCATTGAACAACTTGGCCCTTGTTGTGCTTTTCTTCTCATTGCATTGACATAGCACTTTCGTGCTGCTGTCTAATCCCCCTAGACTTCGCCTATTCCATGTGGAGTTATGAATTTCAGTTTTTGGTGCGCCGTTGATGCCACCATGATGTGGGGGTTTATCGTTGTTCTTCCCAGGATTGCATTATATGCTCCCAAAAGCTCTACCACCACAAAATTTACATTTATGCATATTTTTGTCCATCCTTGTTCAAGGGTCACTTGGAGAAATATGGTACCTAGTGGATATGTTGATGTCCCGCAAAGTTGACGAGTGGGAAGTCTAGTGGGGTTAGGTTGATTAATCCTTTTCCTAGTTCTTGCAAGAGTCGCACGTGGAGGATATCGGCGGAACTTCCACCATCAATGAGTATCCTTCTCACGTCATATCCGGCCACATTTGTTGTGATTACGAGAGCATCATCATGGGAAAATACTATATGTTCCATATCTTTATTTGAGAATTTGATTACCATGTCGTCCATATCCCTGTTTCTTTTTCCCCAAACTTATTTGTCCTCCTGCTCCTGCCCCCCCCCCCCCCCCATGGATTACATTGATTATGCCTTTCTTTGGTGGTGGCCCCATGTCGTCCATTTTTTCCTTCCCTTTGTTTTTAGGCTGTGGAGGTGGTGGGGAGCGGTCTCTCTTGCCCCTGCCATTCACTAAATGTCTAAGGTTTCCCATTTGCATTTCATTTTCGATCCTTTGCCTTAGGTCGTGGCATGAGTTTGTGTGGTGACCGCGAGCCTCATGGAAGTTGCAGAACTTGTCCATTTCTTTGCCCATCGAGCCTTTAGGTTTGATCGCGGGTGGCGACCATAAACCTTGCTCCTTCATTTCATGTAAGATTGTTGTCATGGTTGCGTTCAGGGGAACGAACTTAATAGCATTGATGCTATCTTCACTACGCGAGTTGTTGAAGTTCCTTCCTGCTCTTGGGGGGGGGGGGGGGGGGGGGGGGCTCTATTCCTCTGGTCTTATCCATTGTGGCCCCGGGGAGGGCTTTCCCTTAGCTGGTCGGTTTCCTCCATTGCTACCTGTTGGGGATGTTCCTTTTGCTCTTCTGATGGTTCTGATCCTTTCTAAGTCTATGTGTGCTTTGACCCGTGCAGCCAGCTCTTCAATTGTGTGAACGACGTCCAATGCCATGCTATCCGCCAAGGACGTTCCAAAGCGCCCCAAATTGCGCGGATGATTTCTCCGTTTGAATTTCTGCCAGGTTTTGATTAAAGCGCGTGTAATAGCTCGCTAATGATTTCTCGTATTCTTGGCGGACGTCATCGAGGGCATTTTCGCTCTTTGGGAGCTATCTCTCCCCTAGGTATCTTTGAATGAATTTTTCTTTTAACTGACCCCATGACGCTATCGAGCCTTTTGGCAATCTGAAGAACCAATGTGATGCTGGTCCTATGAGCATTGTTGGGAATGACAGGGCTATAAGTCTCTCATCACCCACTCGAACCATTAGGGATGCTTCGTGTTGTTGTATGTGCTCCATCGGGTCCCCTTTCCCATTGTATTTCTCAATCCTTTCGGGTGTAACTCCATCGGGGAAGCGCATGTCTATCAGCTCTTGTGTGAATGGGTGTGATGCATTGTCACTTAGGATATGCAATGTCTTACCTTTGGCTTCCATCAGTTTCCTTGTCACGAGTGCTTCGATATCTTCCATTGTCACTGTGGCTTGTGGGGGGTTGGTCGGCTCATTGCGGTTTGCTTGTTGGCCTGTCGGTAACTGGTGGGCTTGAGGTGGTTGATGGTGTTGGCTTTGTTGGTAGAGCTGCTCATTTGGTGGTTGCCCCCATGTTTGTGGTGGAGGTGCTTGGTCCTTGTTGGATCACGGGCGAAGCTCTGTTACGTCCTTGACGGAAAGCTTGGACTCCTGGGCTCCGCGTAATCCTGCAAAAGGGGATGACCTGGGTGGTGACCCAGAATCCCTCTCCGATGCTTAAATGAGTATATGATCAATGGGGTGGTAGCAGTAATCTAAGTGCGTATTAGAGAAACTCTGTTTCTGAGGTAACTTCCTCCTTTATATAGGAGGGGAAGTTACCCAGTTACCTGTTACTGCGCCTGGCAGTTTTACCCACGATTCCGCATATCTCGCCACGATTCCGTATATCTCGTTCGGGATTCCATATATTTCGCCCCACGCTCCGCGTATCTCACCCATACTCCGCGTATCTCGGGCACGCCCTGCGTATCTCGGGGGAATTTATCTATATCTTTAACCGTCTCCCACTACTCTATCTAGTAGGCGGATTTCTCGGTCTTATCCTCTGATCACAAGTCTCGACTCCCGTCGGGGACTCCAGAGTTATCTCATTCTAGGTCACCACCCAGGACCCCTTGTCTCACGAGACGGGTCCAGCCTCCGCGGGGCTTTATTATCGGGGCCTTCACTAAGGCATATCGGGGCCTTTACTAAGGCATATCGGGGCCTGCTCAGAGGCTTCTCGTCGGGAGCATTCAGCTCATATATCGGGACCGCTTAAGTCGGGACCCTTCATGCTGGGCCTCTGAGCCTTCCAGGCTTTCATGAGGCCCACTGGACCTACTCGCCGTCCATTGGCTGTTAATGGGGCTAACGATTACATCGGAACCCATCATTTGCCCCCAAGACATGGGGAACTTTTAGTTCGTCGTGTCTTCCAGTTCCAGACCTTTCGACCTCGTCGTCGGAGGCTTTTAGGTCCATACCTCCTGATATTGCCATCAGAGGCTTTTGTCTTCAGGTCTCCTGATATCTCAATCGGAGGCTTTTGCCTTGCGCGCAATTGTCATATGACAGGGTTTCTCACTCATGATTATCTTGGGCCCACTGGACTCTATGGGCAGTTGCCAAATCCGAGGAGACTCCTCGGTTATCATAGCATTAAATGCTAGGGATTATGAAACGACACTCACATCGGCGTGACTGTTGCTTTCTGAAAAAGCGCTTATTACGTCACCACGTCTCTTCCGTACCGTCTTCCCAATCTCAACGACCACGATCGAATCGTTTCATCTTCAACGGTCAAGATTAAGTCCTTCCAGTTGTCCTTTTGCTTATAAAAGCCAAAACCCTGGCATTATTCACTTCTTCTTCACCCTCTCAATTTCTAGAAGTTCTGCCATTCTTGCACTCGAAGTTTCTCCTCCAAGCTCCTTCTGCTGTCCAAGTGATCCAAGGCCTTCAACTCTCCCGATCCTTCTTCATCTTCTTTCAGCAATCATCAACCATGTCTGGTAAGGATTTTCTTCTCTGTTTTCATGATTTGCTGATGTTTGCTCCTCTTTTCTCAAATTTTCCTGTTTGTAACCGTTTTTAGACGAGGCTAGTTCTGGGGCCAGGATCCCTTTTACTTTTGAGTATGCTGTTAACGAGATCTCTGAGACCTCGTATGAGGTTGCTCTTCGAGAAGGCTGCATTACCTCGGAATGGGAGCCTCGGTTCCCCTACGAGTCTCAGCCTACTGTCAGGAGGAAGCATATCGTCACGCGTCCTCGAGAGGGAGAAGTGTTCATCTCCGCCGGGCAGATAAGTGCTGGGATTCGATTCCCCTTTTGCGGGAACCTGGTGGAGATGTGCAACTTCTACAAGACACACCCTTGTACCTTCTCTCCACACGCCATCCGCGTGTGGAATGCTTTCCAGCTTCTGTGCCTCCGCCAGCAGTGGACGTATAGTCTGCTGCTCTTCCGCACATTCTACGGGATGAAGTGCAATAAGGCTGGTGTTTGCTCCTTCTCCCCCCGTCTCCCCAAGTGGACAAAGGAGCAACTTTCACGTTTCGGCTGGGATAGCGAGACCTGGAAGTTCCACAAGGATCGGGTGCTGATTCGCGACTCGGGGTCTGACAATAGCGGATGGAAGAAGTATTACTTCTTCGTCCAAAACAGCTCTGTCCCATGGCCCCGATGGGAGGTTGAGGCGGACCCTGCCCCCAAGCTCGGGGTCTACACTGAGGATGACCTCAACACACTCCAGCTGGTTCAGCTTTACCGTTGGGGGGACTCATTCATACCCCTCGATGCCAACAAGCTCGTGGAGAAGGACTTGATTCATATCGGAGTCCGGCTCCTCGATTCTGTTTCCAAGGACTTAGTCATCTGGGTAATTCTTCTAACCACTTTGTCTTTTTATTTTTGCAGCCAAGAAGGCATCTCTGCTGACTCATCTCATGTTGAAGCAGGGTGAGACTGATGCCGTCCCAGGTGGCTCCAAGAGGAAGCGGAAATCGCTGAAGAAGGGAGCTTCCTCTTCCGCCACTCCTTCTGCTGCCCCTCCGACCGAGGAGCAGATCGTGGCCAAGCGAGCCCGGAGGGAGGAGATTGACCAAGCCTTCGGGGTCACTACCGCCGAGGAAGGTAAGCGTGTCCGTCGTGCTATTAAAAGATATAAAAAGCTGGTTCCCGAGGAGTTTATCCCGCTGATCGGGAATCGCGGGTTCGAGAAATCAAATACATCCTTCGAGGAGAAACCCCCCGCGTTCTCAAGGCGGGATACTACAACTTCTTCGGAAAAAACCAACATCTCGAGCGTCAAATCATCTGGTGCCCCCGTAACACCTTGCCTGACTTTATTCGTCCCGCAACCGCAGGTCCATCGGAGGATGTCACTCCGAGGGAGGCTGCCACTCCAGCCAGAGCCGCGACTCCGCAGGAGTTGATGCTGGAAGATGTCCCGACGGAAGCTCAGTTCCGTCAGGTGACTGATTTGGAGGCTTCTCCTTCTTCTGAGGAGCCCAATGAAGGTGGCCTGCTTCCCCGCCGTAGGCCAGGTCCAAGCAGCCTGAGGCCCCCCGTGGAAGACGTGTCCCGGAGTCCTCCTCCAGAGCTCCGCACTTCGACTCCCGAACCTCCGGCCGAGGTGGCTCCTCCCGCTGAAGATTCCAGGGTCATCCCTCCTCTCCCGGTGGATGAAAATCTTTACAAGATTTTTACCCCCGATCAGGAGACGGTTCCCTGGAACCCAATTGAGTCTCTCCAAGGGGTCCCACTCCAACGGGGAGACCTTCATCCTGAATTGGCCCTGCATCTGCTGGCAGGGTCAATTCCTCCAGCCTTGAGGCGGCCAATCTCCTTGGCGCGGGAGGACATCGAGGAGGAGCTCCGCGATATGGCTATCCGCCGGATGGAGGTAAGACTTCACCTTTACTCTATTCTCTTCATTATTCTTGTCTACGACTTCTGAATTTTAATCCTTTTTCCCTTGTCTTAAGACACCGCGAACCAGCAGCGCTGCTTCGGCCTCATCTTGGCTATGAAGGGTGCTTTGGAGGAGGCACAAGCCAAGTCGGACCCCGACGCGTTGGCCAAGCTCCAGGTGGATCTCGACGAGGCTGTGGCGGCCAGGAATAAGATGGCCAAGGAGAAAACTCTCCTTGACGAGATGGCTTCGGGCCTGCTCAAGCAGGTTCAGGATCACGAGGCTGTCATGTGTCGGGAGCGGAAGATGGTCCAGGCGGATCAGCAGCGGAACGAGTCGGAGAAGAGGCAGCTCATCCACGAGAAGGGTGTTCTCGCGGAAGCTCTCGCGGAGGCCAAGGCGGGGCTTGAGGCCAAACTGGCTGAGGCCAAGGCCCAGGGCCACGAGGAAGGTCGCCTACAGGGTCGCGAGGAGGGTCGTCTGCAAGGCCGCGAGGAGTATCGGAATTCTTTAGATTTCAAGGTGGATGCTGTAGGGTTCTGCAAGTCCGAGGTGGAGAACGTCTTGTTCAATGCCGTCGAAGAACTCTACACAGCCTACGAGGATTCCATCGACTTCAAGAAGTCCGAGACCCTCGCCCCTTTCGCGGAGAAGTACTTCAACCTCCCCGCGGAGAGTGAAGAGACTGATGCCGTGGACCCGACTTCGCGGGCTGCGGAGCCTTCTGCCCAGGCTCCTCCGAACCTTGCTCCCTCCAACGCTGCTGAGGACCCGACTTCCAACAAGGACCAAGCTTAATGCTCTATTCTTTTAGTCCTTGTAATTTTTTCTCCTTTATAAGAAGTTTCTTTCATCTGTTTTGGTCCCGATAATCGTTTGCGCTATTTAAAGCGACTTTAGACTCGTTACTTAGAACGTTCTGATGCACCATTTAAGATGACTTCATACGTCCTTCCGACGCTTTACTCGAGACTTTACCACTTAAGGTTTCTCGTCTATTCGGGACTTCATCACTTAAGGTTTCTCGTCCAAGTCACTCGTCGTAATTTCATATGTCTTTTCATGACATTTTCCTCGGGACTTTTCCACTTAAGGTTTCTCATCCCTGCTTTTCAAGGCAACTTTACACATCACCTAAGATGATTTTTCGCATCCCTTAAGGTTTTCATCGCGCCATTCTAGACGACTTATCGTACCCCCTTAGGGCTTTTACCGCGTCATTTCAGACGACTTAATTGTACCCTTTAAGGCTTTTGGCCGCATCATATAGACGACTTACGCGGACCCGTTAGGGCTTTTTCGTACCCTTTAAGGCTTTTTGCCGCATCATATAGACGACTTACGCGGACCCGTTAGGGCTTTTTCGTACCTAGGCTTTTGGTTGCATCATAAAGACGACTTACTTGTACCCCGTAGGGCTTTTGTCCGTACCTCGTAAGGCTTTTTGTCGCGCCATAAAGGCGACTTACTCATACCCCGTAGGGCTTTTGTCCATACCTCGAAATGCTTTTTGTCGCGTCCTTCAGGACGTCTTACTAACAGTTAGAGTAAATCTAAAAGCAATAGGTTCGAAGGCAACTTTTATTTATTAACAACTCCAAGCTGGCTTACATCGGATCTTTATTGATAGACAATTTGCGCCATTCGCGGCGACTTAATATCAAACATGATACTTCTTCAAGTGTGCGCCACTGAAGGAATGCTTCAACGTCTTGCCATCGAGGTCCTCTAGCTTGTACGCATTCGGGGCTGGCATCCCTACGATCTTGTAAGGTCCCTCCCATTTGGGCGATAGCTTGTTGATCCGATCTTGATGAATGAACTCGTTCCTCCGCCAAACAAGTTCTCCAACGAAGAATTGTCGGGACTTGACACGCCGATTGTAATATCGGGCTGTTGCCAGACGCATCCGAGCCTGAACTTCATCAGCCTTCCACCTTTTCTCCTCGAGCAAGTCTAAGTCCAGACGCCTCATTTCTTCGTTCGTTAGAGGCTCATAATACCTCCTGCGGTGGGATGCCACCGCTATCTCCACGGGGGCAACCGCCTCCGTGCCATAGACAAGGCCAAACGGAGTCTCCCCTGTCGACTGCTTGGGTGTTGTTCTAACAGCCCACAGCACGTTTTCGAGCTCATCCAACCAATGACCTTGCAAAGCATAGACTCTCTTCTTCAAGCCATCCATCACGATCTTGTTGGCTGATTCGACTTGGCCATTGGTCTGAGCATGGTGGACGGAAGCTGTCCGATGCTCAATGTTCAACTCCTCCAGGTACTCCTTCAACTGAGCCCCATTGAACGGAGGGCCATTATCGCTGATCAACACTCGAGGAACCCCATACCGGGATATGATCTGAGTTTGAAGGAACTTGAGGATCTGCTGCCCCGTCGTTTTGGCCAACGCCTTAGCCTCTATCCACTTTGAGAAGTAATCGATGGCCACGAGTAAATACTTGCACTGACCTTTCGCTTGGAGAAGAGGTCCTACCAAGTCAATGCCCCATTGCGCGAAGGGCCAGGCACTCCTGATGGACATCAGGTCCGCGGCGGGAGCCACGATATTCGGAGCGTACCTTTGCCATGCGTCCCAGGATTGGACCATCGCTGTCGCTTCCTTGTTCATCGAAGGCCAATAGTAGCCTAGATTCAACGCCTTCTTCACGATGGATCGGGCCCCTTCATGATAGGCCGCGACTCCCTCGTGTAGCTCTCTCAGGATCCGATTTGTATCAGGCTCCGCCACACATTTCAGGAAAGGCTTTACATGCCCCATCTTGTATAACTGGTTGTCCACCATCACGTAGTCGTTCGCAATTCGACGCAGCCTGACAGCTGCCACATCATCATCGGGGAGCGCCCCCGTAGTCAGGTATGTGACCATCGGGGTCATCCAGGTGGGTTTCTCTTCTTCCTCCAATCCTGCTTCCACAGCGCATACCTCCGATGGATCGATGGTTGAGATAATCACTCTCTCCAGAAAGTACACCTTCCGATTTTCCTCGAGGGCCATTCCCAAAGCAAACTTGCTTAAGGCATCTGCCTCCGCATTTTCTTCTCTCGGGATTGCCTCGATGTCGAAGCTTTTGAAGCTTTCCTTCAAAGTCTGCACCTCGTGCAAATACTTCCTCGTTGTTGGACTCTTGGCTTCATAGTTCCCCTGGACTTGATTCACGATCAAGCTGGCATCGGACTTCACTTTTAAGTGGTTGACTCCTGTACCCTTGGCGATTTTAAGGCCCGTGATGAGAGCCTCATACTCCGCTTCATTGTTGGTGGCCCTAAACGTCAAGGCCAAGGCATATCGCAGGGGCTCGCCTCCACCGGGCGGTATCAATACGAATCCTGCCCCCGATCCTTCTACACTTGATGAGCCATCAGTGTACATCTCCCAAGTGTTCTCCTCATTTGGCTGTTCTGGCTGTTCTGCTATCGGGACCTCCATGGTTGCCCCCTCTACAAGACCCGCTTCTTCCAGATCGGGTGCTGTAAATTCAGCTATAAAATCCGCCAACACCCAGCCCTTAATAGCGGTTCTTGGAGCAAAGTGGATACGGAACTCCGTAAGCTCGATGGCCCATTTCACCAATCTCCCCGACGCCTCCGGTCGGTTCAAAAATTGCTTCAGGGGCTGATTGGTTAACACCGTAACCTCGTGGGCATGGAAGTAAGGTCGTAGCTTTCGAGCGGCAACAATCAACGCAAAGAGATACTTCTCAATAGCGGGATAATTCATTTCAGATTTGGCAAACACCTTGCTTACATAATAGACAGGCACTTGGTTGCCTTTGACAATCTTAATCAAAACAGAACTAACAGCAACTTCAGAAACAACCAAATAGAGATAAAGCGGCTCGCCTGGAACCGGTTTCGCCAACGGCGGAAGGGTACGGAGGTGCTGCTTGAGCGCTTGGAATGCCTCCTCGCACTTGTCGGTCCATTCAAACTTCTTGTGGGCCCTTAGCGCATCAAAAAATGGCATGGCTCTGTCACTCGCCTTGGATAGGAATCGATTCATCGCGGCCAACCGGCCATTCAATACTTGAACCTCCCGATGAGTCTTCGGGGACTGCATCTCCTCGATTGCTCGCAGCTTCTCAGGATTGACCTCGATTCCTCTCTGGCTCACCATGAACCCTAGGAACTTCCCCGAGTTCACCCCGAAAGCGCAGTTGTCTGGGTTCAACCGAACCTGATGAAACCTCATCCGCTCAAACGCCGCCGCCAAGTTTTGGACATGGTCTCCTGCCTGTCGGGACTTCACGAGCATGTCATCCACAGAAGCCTCCATGGTCTTCCCCAACATGTCTCCGAACAACTTGTTTACCATCCGCTGGTAAGTTGCTCCAGCATTGATCAATCCGAAGGGCATCACGTCATAGTGATAGACGTCACTGTCGGCATAGAAGGCCGTATGGGGGGCATCCTCCTTCGCCATCTTGATCTGGTTGTATCCGGAATAGGCATCCATGAAGCTTAGCAACTCATGTCCCGATGTGGCATCCACCAACTGGTCAATCCTCGGGAGTGGGTAGCAATCCTTCGGGCAGGCCTTGTTCAAGTCGCGGAAATCGACACACATCCGCCACTTCCCATTACTCTTTCGCACCAGGACTGGGTTAGCGACCCATGTCTGGAATCGGAGCTCCTTGATGAATCCAGCATCGAGAAGTCTGCCCACCTCCTGCTGGATTGCGATCCTCTTATCCGCGCCCATCGGACGCCTCCTCTGCGCGATAGGCTTGATTGCGGGATCAATCTTTAGCTCGTGCACAATCACGTCGGGACTGATTCCTGGCATATCGCTCGGGGACCAGGCAAACAGCTCCCTGAACTCCTTCAGAAGCTCGATCAACTCTCGGGCTCTCTCATCCGACAGAGCAGACCCGATCTTCACCTTCCTTTGAGGTCCATCAATCTCAACCTCCTTCAGGTCCTCCATGGGGGCAGGACGCCCAAACTCCTCTCGAGGGTCGGCATCGGTCTGCAGGACAGCCATGGCTTCCCTCCTTCTCCTTCGAGTGGCGTTAACGTAACACTTTCGTGATGCCACCTGGTCACCCTTGACTTCCCCAACTCCGTTGTCAGTCGGGAACTTCATCTTCTGGTGGACTGTCGAGGCGACTGCCATGAGGGGGTTGATGGTGGTCCTCCCGATAATAGCGTTATACGTCCCCGCAGATTTTACCACGACGAAATCCACGTTCCGCCTTTCCATCTTCCAGCCACTACCAAACTCCACCGGTAAGGTAATCATTCCTAACGGATAGGAAGTCGATCCAGAGAATCCCACCATCGGGAAGTTCACCTGCGTCAGGTCCTTCTTTGTCTTTCCCATGGCTTCCAGAGTGTCCATGAAGAGAATGTCGGAGGAGCTCCCTCCGTCTATCAGGATTCGCTTCATCTCGAATCCGTCCACGTCTAGGGTCACGACCAAGGCGTCGTCGTGAGGGCTCTCCACGCCTACCAAATCTTCCGCCGAGAAAGAAATCACCATCTCTTCCTTCAGAGTCCACGACCGGGACCTCTTGCCTAGCACCACAGCACCAGAGATGCGGGAAGCATAATTCTCCCGAGAAGCGGAGGTGTCACCTCCCGCCGCCATTCCTCCGTGAATGACGTTAATGGTTACTCGTCTCTCCTTACGGGCACCCGAACCAGAGGCTTCCGGCTCAACCTTCTTCTTCTTTGGAGATCGATCACGGGACTTGGAACGGGACCGTGACCGAGTCTTGGAACGGGATCGGCACCTTCCCCTTCCGACGAACTCCTTGAGCTTCCCCTTCTGGATCAGCTTCTCTATCTCCTTCTTCGGCTCCCGACAGTTATCGGTGTCGTGACCATTGGCTCGGTGGTACCGACAGTAACGATCGAAGCGGCCTCCCAAGAACTCACCTTCTTTCCTCGGGGGGGTATCGGGCGAGACCCTGCCGATCCATCACAGCTAGCACGGAGGTCATCGAGCTGTTGATGGGAACACTACGACCCTCGCGGTTATCCTTCTTCGGAGGACGCCTATCCTCCCTTCTCTCGGGGCGTCCACGGTTCCTACTTCCCTCTAATTTATCGCCTCCTTTGCGATCATCCGACAGCTTGGACGATGGCTTTCCTCTTCCCGACTTCGGAGGATCAAGTTCTCCGGCAGCAATCTTCGACTCCTGGACGTCGATTTGCTGTTTCACCCTCGCTTGCAGGGCCTCCATGCTCCACACAGCCTTCGCGGCTACACTGTGCATCAAGTCGGAACCATACGGAGCAGTCAGGTTCCGAAGGAAAGTGCGGATGGTCTCTCCCTCTGATATTTCCTCATTGATCTCCGCGGCACTTGCAGTGAACCGTTGGTAGTCGTATGCCAACGATTCATCGGATCTCTGCACCACCTGGGTCAAGGACCTTACACTCTTCAGGAGACGCCTCCGACCTTGATATTGCTTGATGAAGCGATCGTGCATATCAGCCCAGCACGTAATGCTTCCCGGCGGTAGGCTGAAAAACCAAGTCATGGCCCTTTCTCCCAAGGTGATCGGGAACAGGGAACATATCAGGTCATCATTCGAAGTCCTACCCATACAGGCCTGGACATGTCTCTGAACATGGCGGACCGGGTCTCCTTCACCATCGTACTCCTTGATGGTCGGGATGCCTAGCCCTGGCGGGGCGACGGTATCTAGCAGCCGCGGGACAAAAGGGTGAGTGGATCGATCCCTTAACTCCGATGTCATTTGCTTCTGATCCCCCATGCAGATGTTGACAATCTTCACCACCTGATCGGGGGTGATGGGGCCATTCAGGGGAATGGTCCTGTGTTGCACCGGTCCAGGACCATCCACCACGAACTTCTCCGAATGCGCGGGTTCCTTACCCTTATTCCTGGGCTGAACCTCCTGTTCTTCTGGAACCGCCCTTGGGGGCGGTGGAGGCAACTCTTCTCGCGGGGGCAACGCCTCTGCCCTCCTGGCAGCTTCTCGTTTATCCAACAGAGCCTCCATGGCTGCCAAAAACATAGCATAGCATCTGCTACTGCCTTGGCCAACTCCGAATTTGAAGAAAAGCCTACTTCCCTTCGCGGGATTTCCTCTCTGTGCCCCACCGGGTTTGGGGGAGCATGCACCTCCCTTCGCGGGATATCTTGTCTGTTCAGCGTCGTGTCTCGGACTAAGACCTCATCATCACCATGCCCCCCTGTCTGAGAAACAGCAGGGTGCTCACCTTGTTCAGCAACATGTTCCAGCAACGGGGAATTCACAGTTCCAGCGGGGCGAGAACTGCCGGCCTGAACTTGCTTCTTCTTGCCACCACCGGCCATTGATCTGGTAGAAACTATTTTGGCTTTTTGTTCAGTTCCCACAGACGGCGCCAATGTTGGATCACGGGCGAAGCTCCGTTACGTCCTTGACGGAAAGCTTGGACTCCTGGGCTCCGCGTAATCCTGCAAAAGGGGATGACCTGGGTGGTGACCCAGAATCCCTCTCCGATGCTTAAATGAGTATATGATCAATGGGGTGGTAGGAGTAATCTAAGTGCGTATTAGACAAACTCTGTTTCTGAGGTAACTTCCTCCTTTATATAGGAGGGGAAGTTACTCAGTTACCTGTTACTGCGCCTGGCAGTTTTACCCACGATTCCGCATATCTCGCCACGATTCCGTGTATCTCTTTCGGGATTCCATATATTTCGCCCCACGCTCCGCGTATCTCACCCATACTCCGAGTATCTCGGGCACGCCCTGCGTATCTCGGGGGAATTTATCTATATCTTTAACCGTCTCCCACTACTCTATCTAGTAGGCGGATTTCTCGGTCTTATCCTCTGATCACAAGTCTCGACTCCCGTCGGGGACTCCAGAGTTATCTCATTCTAGGTCACCACCCAGGACCCCTTGTCTCACGAGACGGGTCCAGCCTCCGCGGGGCTTTATTATCGGGGCCTTCACTAAGGCATATCGGGGCCTGCTCAGAGGCTTCTCGTCGGGAGCATTCAGCTCATATATCGGGACCGCTTAAGTCGGGACCCTTCATGCTGGGCCTCTAAGCCTTCCAGGCTTTCATGAGGCCCACTGGACCTACTCGCCGTCCATTGGCTGTTAACGGGGCTAACGATTACATCGGAACCCATCAGTCCTCTCTTGTCATATATGGTTGTTGCCTTGCTGGGGTCGTGTGGTATGGGGGTGGAATGGGCTGTTGTCTAGCCTGCTAATCCTGAAATTGTCGTGGTGCAACATTGTTTAGTGGCGGTTGTCTAGCCGGGTGGGGGATTGGTGATTGCTCATGATACTGTGGAGCAGGTTGTTGCATGTCTTCCTGTTCTTGTGGATGCCTAGCATGTTGTGGGGTGTAAATTCCTTCAGCCCGTGTGGTGTATCCATTTGCCCCTGGGGGAGAAAAATAGCCTTGTCCGAAGGGTGGTATCCCGAAGCCTCTTTCTCTTATGGCCTCCCTGTAAGTCATCAAATCGTCCATGGCCGACATGTATCCTGCTGTGACGGGGTGTGCACTTTGGGAGAACAATGGACACCCAGCTGGCACATAGGTGTTCCTTTCAAACACTGGAGTGTTATATGACGGTATCTCATAGGAGGGCATTCTATATTGATGATTGTTGGGGGGCCTGCTATGAGATGGTTCCTGCTGAGGGACTTCACCTTGCAGGTCCTGCGTGCCTTCTTGTGGCTCTTTACGGTGTCTCCTCATTATCGGGGTAGAAGCCCTGGAAGACTCCTCTTGTGGAGTGTCCTGTGCGGTTACTTGGGTGACCGCCTGTGGAACTTGCTTCTTCATGGGCCGGGGTGGCCTTGAGCTCTCCGGAGGTGGGTCGTTCATTGCTGGGGGGGGTCTCCCATTGGATGCCCACTTGCCGTCATACTTCCTTCTATCGCCAATCTTTTGTACTCGAGTTGCTTGTAGGATATCGTGGTTTTTCGTTCTAATCCCAGAGGACGACGCCAATGTTGGATTAAGCCCGTCGAGGTTTGTCCGTAGAGTGCACCTTCGAGGTCCTGATCCGTGAGTGAGCTCGCCTTCTCCTTAAGCTCCTGTGAACCTGCAAGAAGGATTGCGCCGGAGGGGGGTGGTTTCCGGCGAAACCTATCTGATGCTTAAGTAAGAACTCGGTTTTAGAGAGATAAAGTAGAGAGAGGTCAGATATTTTAGAATCACTTACCTTGAATGAAGAATATGAGGGGGTATTTATAGGGTTTTGGGATTTGGCCCCAGGGTGGTAGGGTTCGCGGAATATTCCATTTGGGGATAGGGAGAAAAGGTATGCCCGTGGGTCGGGGATGCGTAATTCGGTCGTGTGGATGTCCGGGTGTTTGTTGGCGTTACTCGGATCCAAGGGGCCAACAATCGGGATATGTCGGCCCTATTTTGTCGGGCTAGTCTGGTAACTCGGGACGGACTAGTCCGGCGTCCCACGGAGGACTAGTAGTCCAACGTCTCGCTCCGGACTACTAGTCCGGCGTCTAGAGGCGGACTAGTCTGGCATTAGCCGGATTGGTTTTGGTCCGGGGGCTTTGGGTGCTTTCGTGCCGGGGTGTCCATCTTGGTTTTGAATGTGGGTGAGCCCCGATAAGGTCCTACTGGGTGTATATCCATCAGATTGAGTAAAGCAAGGATTAATTAACGTCAGTGCATTACATCTTTGGTGTGTCATACGCCTTCGCTACAGCGTAGGAAAGGTTGCTGAAGCAAGAGACCTGATGATTGAATATCATGGTATTCATTGCACATATTGTGGTGTTAGAGACGTTCATGATCATGCAGATGAGATAGACACATGGCAGAGGATTCACAAGATGATGATGATGTTTCTCCTTTTATGGTTTGCTGATGACAATGGGCTGCTGGAAATAGGATTTAGTTACTATGGATTAAAACACGTGTACATGCTAGGTAAACTAATTACGCAGCGGAATAGGGGCACATACTAGTTTCTTGCTTTCTGTAGAGCCTAGACATTGAAGGGAGTTTGCGGTTCACCTGGTTTCTCCTGTAAGGATTCTAGTTAAGGAATCACATACACGCAACGGTCTCCACAGCAAAACCTCTTTCAATTCAGGATGGATCTCCGGGATAATTGCTCGATGCAATTTGGCACCTTTTTGTGGTATATGGTTCGGCCAAAATATAGTGTTTAGGGAGGAGAGATTTCTTTTGTCTCAACACTTAGGAGGAAGAATGATTAACCCTATAGAATTCCTTAACACTTTCTATTTATAAGAGGAGGTGGGCAAAATCCACCTCACCACCAAGCAATAACTCGGTCGGCCAAATTTTGAGCTTCTCAAGTCAATTGGGATTTTAGGGAAAGCCCAAAATACCTAATTTGACATTACCCAATTACTTAGGTGTTGGGCTTATATTAAAGGGCTCCTATTACAAAAGCCTATTCACCAAATGCCAACAGCTCCCACTCGTTGAAATGGGAGGGTGCCTGTTAATATGTTTTCGACCAACATATCAACATTTGTTCTTCGATCCATTCCAGCTTCCGAATTGTTCATACGATATTTGCAGTGCGACTGGCAGACACAATGTACATCGTGCTACTCATCAGTTAAGAGTGTTGTAGCGTCCGCGGAATGTTTATTCCCAACCCGTTATCAACCTGTTACTTCTCTGTGCTGCGTTGTATCTCTGGTCAACTGTTATTCTCCAATTGCCCAGTTTCCACATAGGAACGCTTCTCCAAGGCATCCGTAAAGGTATTCACAACCTTAAACTAATATCTGATTGGTGGCCACCTAGTCAATATAAGAGTCGGAGAATTACAGGTGTACATAACCATCCCCATTGCTAATATCCTTGGTTAAACTCAATCGGTTTCTAGTACGTGGTCAATGGGCCTTTTTGTTCGGGCACTGTGTTGGTACGCCTAGAGGCAAACATTGATCCCAACCTTAGATACGAGTTCTGAGTGGTAAAGATACTTCGGGTGCTCGTTCAGTAAGAACTCGGGATAAGTCACACGCTCAAGGTGAAGAAGTTTTCGCCCATCAGAATATAAAAAGACTACACCTAGCACAACCGAGCCTGACCCCGTGGTCGAGCATGGAACGCGCACTATGAATTGCGCGTCGACAGCATAACCTGAACTGACGTATTTTCAGGAGTGGGAAATGTCATATGATATCGCAGATGTTCATCTGGCCCAGAAGTGGTTTCCGATGAAAAGAGTTCATCAAGGCGATATGCAAAACAATGATCATGTCATGTTACCCCGAAACCAAATGATCGTTTTGCAACTAGGTTTATCTTTCAAAACATCGTGGTTCTTAGCTGGTCTTGACATGGTAGAGGTTCCCCTTCCATCAAGACAACCGTGCCTGTGTGACGAGGCAAGGACCACATTTGACATATTTTATTAAGGGGTTTTACACTCCAACTAATAGTTTATAGACCGTTAATCCGGTGTAATTCAGTCGTCGTGACGTCGTAAAAATCATAAACTCAAACTCCAATTGTTTTATTTAAAAGCTCAAAAATGTTATTGTCACAATACAAGCCTCTTAAACCGTACGCAGTCCATGCACTTTGACATGCTATTCAAAAACTTCCCTGCGTAAAGGTTTGGTTAATGGGTCTACCACCATACTCTCTGAGGACAAGTATATGTTCACGCTCCGATTGGTCCTTTGGGCCCTCACGCTTCGACAATGCGCACCTAAATACTACCGGCGTATCCACAGGTTTGGCATCTTGGAGATTAAACCGTTTGTTGATATAGGCTTGTTGAGAAAGGCATAGTTTACGAGCAACCCGATCCCTAGTAATCTTAATGCCTAGGATGTATGTGGCTTCTCCCATGTCCTTCATCTCGAACACAGATACCAGCCAGGACTTTGATTCATTTAAATAATTCACGTCATTCGTGGCAATCAGTATGTCATCGACGTATAACCTCAATATAACGTACTTCGATTCCGAGGTCTTTGCGTACACGCAGGGATCCTCGTGAAGAATTACGAATCCGTTGCCAACGATTTCCTCGTGGAACCTGCGGTACCATTGTCGAGACGATTGTTTAAGACCATAGATCAATCTTTGTAGTTTACAAAATTTACGTTTGTTCCCAGGGGTTATGAAACCCTCCGGTTTCTCCATGTAGATCTCGTCTTCCAAGTTTCCATGAAGGAATGCAGTCTTAACATCCATTTGACGCAGCTTTAGATCGAGGCTTGCAACCACGACCAAAATGACTCGAACTGTGGTGTAACACACAGTCGGTGTGTATGTCTCATCAAAGTCAACTCTGTGGAGTTGGGTATATCCTTTCGCAACCAATCGAAAATTTTAGCGCTCAACATTTCCATCAACAACGAGTTTCAATTTCAGAACCGACTTTTCCCCTATAGCTCTGCTGTTAGAAGGCAAATCAACTAACGACCATACCGAATTGACTTTTCATAGAGGTGATCTCTTCCTCCATTGCTTTCCTCAATTCCTTCCCTTGAGGTCCTTCAAAAGCTTGTTTAACCAATACTGGTTCATCAAATGAAGTCAAGGTGAATAATTCACTCATCTTGATGGGATACTTATTAGGAGAAGTTCAGTGCCTCTGACTACATCTAGGCTCAACATTCCTAATCTTGAAATTGAGCTATACTCCCATTAGGAACGATACTCCCACTGGGAACAATGCTCCTACTCGGAACAATACTCCCACTTGGAACAAGAGCATTGCTTGAACCTTCACCTACAACTTTTCTTGGGCGACCTCTTGGTCTCAGGATTCTACCTCCGAGATGAATTCCACAGTCACTAGGACCAGGAACCAAGTTAGTTGTCCCACTCCCACTGTTACTAGCAGGTAGTTGAGGAATCATAGGATTCTCATCCAACGGTTCATCAACATGATGATCAGGTTCCATTTGATTCGCACCAGCATCAACAGCGATTTGCGTGGTTGGATTGACCCCTCCCACTGGATTTATTATGAAAATGTCTCCATTCTCAATTACCATGTCGTTCACTGGTGTAGCCGTCTCAAATCCTTTACTCGTAGTAAGTGGGACCTGACTATCATCATCTTGTTCTAGTTCAATCAAGACTTCATTTGATTTGATGTTACCAAGCTTAGGAAATTCGTCCTCAAGGAACGTAACGTCTCTGAACTCATGTTCGACCATGTCACCATTCTACTGAGCTACCATAAACACATATCCCTTAGAGTTCTCAGAGTACCTTATAAAGATACTTTTCGGGCCTCTATGTCCCAACTTGCTGAATCGGCTGTCGGTTTGGTGTGTGTATGCTGAGCAACCCCAAGGTCGCAGCCTGGTAAGATCCATCTCTTTACCAGTTCATAGCTCATATGGTGTCGTGACCGCTGATTATAAAGGAACAAGGCTTACTCCATGAGTGGCAGTAATCAACGCATCATCCTAAAAGGAGATCGGAAGTTGAGCTTGCGACTTCATGGTACTGCCATGTCCATGAATTGTGTGATTTAGATGCTCCGCCAATCTGATTCGTTAGAGGCGTATTAGGGATCGTCGTTAACAAACAATACCCCTTTTCATTGCGTACTCATATTTGAGGTTTTGTCCACCTCGGTTCGTGCATTAGGTTCTCACCTTTTGCTCATTTATAATTCTCTACGAGAAGTTATATGAGTAAGACCCGAAATGGGTATTTGTGCAAATGAAAATTTATTTCAAGCATCGAATTAACAATTTCACAATAAATTTGTACTTTGAATCGATGTGTCCCGTCTGTCGATGGACAAGCGCGCTAAGCGCGTGACGCCAGGTGTTACCTATGGCTTAATCGTTTTGTTTCCAAAAACTTAATGTAATCGGGTTCCCACATGTTTGATGTTACGATTTATTTATTTTATGGTGTACTATAAATATATTATAACTAAATCGTTCGTTTTAGTTATGCTATCGATGGGGGTTACAATGAATTGGAGTATGTGTAATCGTTTCATTTATTCGGCCTCTTGTCCTGACCGAAATGTTTTTCTTAATCCGTATATTAGTATTTTTCGAATTGATCCCGTTGAATGGGTCGATTATTTGATAATTAAATTTTACATCTAATCGATTGAATTCAATCTCAATAAAAATTACTTTATTCAATCATCTGAAATATAAATAACCAAATTCATCAATTCAAATGAACGATGAAAGATGAAACGACAATGATAAGGTTCTTGATCTGAAGGTCGCGTGTTCGATCCATGCTCATCGCATAGATAGTCGAGAACTCTGAGTCATGCAGAATGCCACATCTGAACAGATTCATGAGTGAATCATATCGGTTGATCTGTGTCTGAATAAAACTTTTCACAACTTTATATACATGACAAACGAGGCGTACTAGAGACGCACTTTATCAACGGTGCTTTGACCCACCGGATATTCGTTTGGGACCTCTATGGTCTGGTTCTCTCCATGACATACGGAAATCATGGTTGAATTCCCTCGATGTCATGTGGTGATTTGTGAAGTTGGTTTCCCTTTTGCCCTGGTTACCGCACTTGAATAGATTCATGGTACACTTAATTGATTCAATCAAGCAAGTGAGCCCCATCATCGACAGACAGCCAAATAAAGGGATACCTATTCAATGTGAGAAATATTCTCCTCCATGTTGACCTTTCATCCTGAAAGTCTCGAGTGGCTTTTACACCAGCATCCATGGGGAGGATATCATCATACTCAACCAAAACATTTCTAGCTTCAGCGTCCTTGCTTCCACTGAAGCGGATGCAAAGGAAACACCAAAGTTGTAATGTTGTGAGGTTGCAATTGAAATCTCCTTCAACCCCTTTGTCCAAGGTTGAAAATATCACCACTAACTCTTTTAGATCATCAAAGAACCTACTCCCATGATTAGGAAACGGATTACCACATTCATCCATTATCATTAAAGTAATATGGACTACCATATTCATCTGTATATGTCCTCTCCGCTTTCAAAATGCAGAAGAGAGGAGTTTAACACATACTTCTTCCATTCATCGTATCACACATCATCAAGATTGCGAGGAATATAGAAATGCACTCTACCAGCCATTGATACTAACACACATTGAAAATAATGCGACAATCAGGGAGACAATAACATTTTGAAAAAGAATTGCATACATTGGATATCTATGAGATAGAAGGTGAACGACAATGATTCCTAAGCCATCTAGCCAACGCAATCACCAGTAAACCAATAGAAGGAGGCTGTGAAAAGTTCACACTGCTAACCTCTTCTTTCTAATTGATCAGTATTTTAAAACTGTTTAATCACTTTCACCGGAACGGGGAGTTGTTACATACACCCGATCTTTACTTTCCCAAGGCCCTTTTTAAAAAGTTTCGAGGAATTCATGCAAGCACATATAAATCTACTTCACAAGAAAATTATCACATGCAGCCACATCCTCAAATAAATCATGCATACGCTTCATGCGTCTAACGTTCCGAGGAACTCATGCTCGCATATATAATTCTACTACATAAGTAAATTATCACATTCGGCTACATCCTGAACATTCATGCATACGCATCATGCGTGATCACACCACATCAAACATGCATATTTGGCGACTAAATATCGATTTTAAACATTTGGGGCTGACTTGTAATTAATGCTAACAATCAAACATGCGAACCTCTAGATATATATTCTAGGCAATAACAGTCATCACAACATATCTATCCTAGTGCGCAACTCATTAATTGAAATCCAAGTCTCAGCCCACAACATGCAATATCTACTTAGCTTGACATAGGCAAGACATAATTCTAATCATGCAATAATATCAATTAATATAGCAATTTCAATTCATCCCACTAAATGATTCAGTCCCATAATCATGTATTTTCTGAGATCCATCCCCATAATCCAAACTAGGCATCAGGTTTGATTAAAACGTGAAAATTTCAAACCTATTAACGTTGTGTACTTAATTTTAAAAGATCGAAAACATTTGAATTTTAAAATTTGACTATCCTACTTTCAGTTGACTCGGGTCGGTCCGACCAAAACGGTCTGGTTCAGTCAATTTCGATCCGACCGGTCTGGTCCGGTTCGGTATAAATAGAACTTCGGTACGACTCTTCACGTAAACCGGGTCGATTTGGTTCGATCCATTAGTTACCCGGTCCGATCCTACCCGGATGGGTTGGACTAATTGAAAATTTTGGTTCGATTGACCCGACTGATTTTGACCAGTGGAACCCGACCCGGTTCGGTTGAACCGGTTCAGCCGGTTCGGGTTCACTTGGTTATCCGGGTCAGGTCGACTGACCCGGATGTGCAAATTGGACCGGCTCATTAACCCTATAGGGTTCAGCAGAAATATACTTGTGCGCTAAGAAGGGTTTTAAAACCCACTAAAAACATAACTTAGCCACCATGTAATATTAATCATAAAATAATTTACAATATTTGCATATATATAACTCTTGGCCCCTTATATATATATATTGTCATGATTCTATATTAGGGATATAAATCTATCAACAATATATTTTCTCAATCTTTAAGAAACTAATATCTATCAATAATATACAACATCCCTATAATCATGCTAGAATATATCGATAATTAATGTCACAATTATCTTGTGAATCTAACCCAAAAATCCAGTCAAATACATTATTCATGGTGCCGGAAAAATTTAAAATATTTTAAACATAATATTCGGCTGAAATAACATAATTTTAGGGTTACTGGTCAAATTTCTAGTTCAAATTTTACTAAGATCAATAATCCAATGTTCAATTTTTTAAAAGTCACGGTTTTCTTGAATATCATGAACGTCAGTTTTACCAAAAACACTCAGTTTCATGAATATCAATTTTACTAAAAACTCAAGAATACCAATTTTATCAAAATCATGAACTCCTTACACAGGCTCTGATACCACTATTGGAAATAGGGGATTGTTACTACATATTAAAACACGTGTACATGCCAGGTAAACTAATTACTCAGCGTAATAGGGGCACATACCAGTTTCTTATTTTCCGTAGACCCAAGATCTTGAAGGGAGTTCGCTTTATGCCAAACGGCTCCTGTAAGGATTCTTCTTACGGAATCACCTACACGAAATGGTCTCCACAACAAAGCCACTTTCAATTCTTCGGGGGGATGGATCTCCGGAATAATTTCTCGAAGCAATTTGCCACCTCCTTGTTGTATAAGGTTCGGCTGAAATATGGCGCCTAGGGAGGATAGATTTCGTTTGTAACAATACTAAGGAGGAATAATGATTAACCCTAAAGAAATCCCTAACATTCTATTTATAAGATGAGGTGGGCAAAACCCACCTCACCGCCGTAAAGGGGAAACTAAATTTTGGGCATCTCATGTCAATTGGGATTTTAGGCAAAGCCCAAAATCCATAATGTGACATTACCCAATTACTTAGGTGTTGGGCTTATATTAAAGGGCTCCTACTACTGCGGCCCATTCACCAAATGCCAACATGGGCTTACACGTCTAATCAAATCGATCAAGACATCTGTAGAGCTATTCGAAGCCGACCATAAAGAAGAAAGTTCCTCCAACGAATCTGTTGAGTCGCAAGACATTAACACATGTCTGCGCGAGTTGTTGGGTAATTCCAGCAATAAATGGTCTAAATGATGATCTGGTGCGACAAACACCGTCGATGAAAGTGCGTCTCAGGTACTCCTCATTTTCCATATAAAGATGTAAAACACTTTATTGGACACATATCATCTGAAATGATTCACTTGTGAATTATCTCAGGTGTGGTGCTCAGCATGGCAAGGACTGCTCGTCTATTTTATTGTCTTTGTTGCATACTTCATTGTTCGTTTAAATCATTGAATTTTTGTTATTTGAGATTCGAAATTATTGAATAAAGTAATTGTTATTCGATTCAATGTAAAATTTACTTATCAATTATTGGCCAGGTCAAAGGGAACGATCCGAAACGAAAATCCAAACCTACGGTTTAGGAACAAAAATTTCGACCAGGACAACTGGTTGAGTAAAACGAAACGATTAACATACTCCATCATAATTGTTATAGACCCGTCGATTGAGTAGTTAGAACGCGAATAAATTTAAAATTAATTATTGTTAGTACTCCATGAAAATAAATAAATCGTAACGACGATCATTACGAAACCGATTAAATTAAATTTTGGAAACGAAACTATTACACCATGGGTAACACCTGGTGTCACGCGCGTAGTGCGCATGTCCTTCGATAATAGGACACATAGAATCGAAGTACAAATTTAATGTGAAGTGTTTTAATTAAATCTCGAAATAAATTTTCATTTGCATAAATTCCCATTTCGGGTCTTACTCATGTAACTTATCGTAGAAAATTATAAACGAGCAAAAGGTGAGAACCTAATGCACGAACTGAGGCTGACAAAACCTCAAATATGAGTATGCAATGAAAAGGGCATTGTCCGTTAAACGACGATTCTTAATACGCCTCTAACGAATCATATTGGCGGGGCATCTTAATCACACACTTCATGGACATGGTCAAAACCGTGATGTCACAAGCCCAACTTCGATAACCTTCAGAGATGATGTGTTGTTGACTGCCATTCATGTAGTAAGCCTTGTTCCTTCAAAATAGGTGGATTCGACACCATTTGAGTTGTGGACTGATAAATAGATGAATCTTACCAGGCTGCAACCCTAAACCCTTGGGGTTGCGCAGCATACACGCATCAAATCGACAGTCGATTCAGCAAGTTGGGACCTAGAAGACTTAAAAGTATGTTTATAAGGTACTCTGAGAACTCTAAAGGATACATGTTTGTGGCGGCTAAGGAGAATGGTGGCGTGGTCGAACATTAGTCGAGAGACGTTACGTTCCTTGAGGACGAATTTCCTAAGCTTGGTAACATCAAAACGAATGAAGTCTTAATTGAATTAGAACAGAATGTTTATAGTCAGGTCCCACTTACTTCGAGTGGAAGATTTTAGGCGGCAACACCAGCAAACGACACGGTAAATGAGAATAGAGACATTTTTCATAATAAATCCAGTGGGAAGAGTCGATCCAACCACGTAGATCACTATTGATGTGGGTGCGAATCAAGTGGAACCTAATCATCATGTTGTTGAACCGTTGGATGAGAATCCTATAATTCCTCAACTACCTGCTGGTAACAGTGGGAGTGTTGGATATAGGGGATATATACTACGGAAAAAAAAAACACGTGTACATGTTAGGTAAACTAATTATGCAGCGAAATTGGGACACATACCAGTTTCTTGCTTTCCGTAGTCCTAATATCTTGAGGGGAGTTCGCGGTCCGCCGGACGGCTCCTGTAAGGATTCTTGTTGTGGAATCACCTACATGGAATGGTCTCCACAACAAAGCCTCTTTAAATTCTTCGGCAGGATGGATCTCCAGGTTGACTGTTCGAAGTAATTTGGCACCTCCTAGCACAAGGGGTTCGGCCGAAACTTATTGGTGAGGGAGAGGGATTTCTTTAGTCTCAAATAAAAGGGAGAAAGTTATTAAAACTAAAGAAATCCCCGACACTCATTATTTATAGAGGAACCGGGAAAAACCCATATAATCCCTACACCATATTCGGCCTGCCTATGTGTTAAAAGGGAGGCCCAATTTTTGGCTTCTCATGTCAATTAGGATTTTAGGCAAGGCCCGAAATCCCTAATATGAAATTACCCAATTAACTAGGTGTTGGGCTTATAATAAAGGGCTCCTATTACGGCGACCCATTCACCAAATGCCAACAGCTCCCACTCGCTACAACGGAAGGGTTCCTGTTAATATGTTATCAACCAACACATCAACAATAGTTCTTCGATCCAGTCCAGCTTCCGAATTGTTCATACGAGGTTTGTGGTGCGACCGGCAGACACAACAGACATCGTGCTACTCATCGGTTAAGAGTGTTGTAGCGTCCGCGGAACTTTGATTCCCAATCTGTTATCAACATGTTACTTCTCTGTGTCGCGTTGTATCCATGGTCAACTGTTATTCTCCAAATGCCTAGTTTCCACATAGGAACACTTCTCCAAGGCCATCCGTAGAAGTATTCACAACCTTCAACTAATATCTGGTTGGTGGCCACCTAGTGAATACAAGATTCGGAGAATTACAGGTGTACATGACCATCCCAGTGCTCATATCCTCGGTTAAACTCAATTGTTTTCCAATACGTGGTCAATGGGCATTTTTTTTCAGGCACTGCGCTCGTACGCCTGGAGGCGAACATTGAGCCCAGCCTTAGATACGAGTTCTGAGTGGTAAGGATACTTCGGGCGGTCCTTCATAAAGCATCCGAGATCATTCACACACTCAAGGTGAAGCCATCAGAACCTTGGAAGATTCCATCTAGTACAACAGAGCCTGACCCCGTGGTCGAACATGGCACGCTCAGTATGAAGTGCACACCGATAGCATAACCTGTACTTACAAATTATCAGGAGTGGGAAATGTTATATATTATCGCAGATTTTCTTCTGGCCCGGAATGTTGTTTCTGATGAACATGGTTGGAAATGCCTAGGATTCATATCTATAATGTTGCGTAATTGATTATAAGCATGAATTGCAAATCAGCCCCTAATGTTTAAAATAATTTTAAAAACAAAAGCCAGTCGCCAAATATGTATGATGGATATGAATGATACATGTTTGACACGTATGCAAGAATGTTGAGGATGTAGCCACATTTGATAATTTACTTGGAAGTAGAATTATGTATGCAAGCATGAGTTCCTCGGAACATTAGACGCATGACGCGTAAGCATGAGTGTGGTTTGTTTGATGAATGTTGCTTGCGTATGATAATTTACATGGTTAGTAGAATTATATATGCATGAGTGAATTCATCGGAATATTTTCCAAAATACAAAGGGCCTTGGGAAAGCCAAGATCGGGTATGCTTGTTTTAAAATTCCTGTTCCGGTCATTTGCGATTAAAACAGTTTTAAAAGACTGATCTATTGGATTGAAAACGGCGGTAATGTGAACTCTTTCACAGCCATCTTCCGTTGGTTTACTAGTGGTCGGTTGGTTTAGATGACTGAGGAATCATTTTTTGATGGATTCAATCTTTATAGATATCTGATGTATGCAATTCTTTCTCAAAATGGTATTGTCTACCTAATTTGCATAACCATCAATGTGTTAGTTTTAATGGCTGACCCAGTACAGTTCTACGAACCACGCAATCTGGACGGCATGGATTACGATGCATGGAGAGATCTATGAACCACGCAATCTGGACGACATGGATTACGATTCATGGAGAGATAATGTTAAGGATCTTCTGATCGCTGCGAATCTTGACGATCAGGTCAATCCAACGGCGAATAAGCTGAGCTTGGACGAATACAATCCACATGAAAGCAACAGCAAGAAAAGGTTGAGGAAGGATCGTAATGCACGAGAGTTTATCCTCTCGCAGCTGTCAACTGATGTAGAAGAAGAGTTTACACAACTCAGCGCATTGCATCTTTGGTCTGCCATATACCTTCGCTTCGGTAAGGGTAAAGCCGCTGAAGCTAGAGCCTTAATGGCGGAATACTTCAGTATTCTATGCACTGATGACGGGATAATAGCCTATCATGATCCCGTTGATGAGTTGGACGTATGGCTCGGGCTCAGAAGGTAATGAGAATTTTTCCTCTTTCATGGTTTGTTAACGAGAAAGGCCTAACGCGTTTGATAAAATCGATCAAGATGATGATAGACCTATTCAAAACAGATGAGAAAGAAGGAAATTTTCCAAAGGAGCCCGAGGCATTCGATGAAAGATTCATCTGTATGCTGAAATGCTTGGCAACCCCCAGCAAAAAGAAGTCTAAACGATGATCCAGTAGTTTACTCACCAAGATAACAGTACCTTTAAGGTACATTTCGGTTAAGACGACTGGTCCATCAAACTTCATAATGACTGCTTCGAGTTTGAGATCTGAGACCCCAGTATTGTTCAGTGTTGGTTTTTCTATTTGTTTATTTATGATTTTGGAATACATTGTCTCGATTTCATTGAATAAAGTAGTTACATTTCGATTCGAAAAGAGTTCTGCTTATCAAGATTAATCGACTCGGTTAAAAACAGGATCGATTCGAAATAAGTAAATAACCAAAATGAAAATGACATCATAAATGACCGAATCAAGCAAATCCATATTTTCTCCTATATCTAATCTATGGACTAGCTCATGCCATTAAATCGACTGATTGCGTCGCTCTAAGAATTAACCGATTAAAAAAATTTCCTTATTATTATTACCCCGTTGAATGAAACAATTTGTAATGATAATCATGTGCGAAACCGATTGGATAAAATTGTATTAAATTCAGAAATGAAATGATTTAACCAAAGGTTAAAGTGGTAAGTTGCGCCTCGCGCAATTGGACCTCGAAAGAGGACTCACATCGTTTCAAAGTTTGAGTTTAATAATGAAGTGTTTAAATGATGATGTGCTGAATTTTCGTTTGCATTCCTTCGGAAATAACTTATTGATAACATTTACATCGGTAAAAAGTAGGCTTCGAAAGCTACTACGACCTTGTAAAGTATCGTCTGACGCATAAGGTGAAAACCTAAAATTCTTAGATCGGAGATGGGATAAAATCTCTGAAATAAGTTAGCAAATGAAGAAGAATGAAGTTGGTTAAACGGTTTTCCTTTCATACGCCTTGAACGATAAGTCAGGCTAAGCATTCAAATCAAATGACACACTTCTATAAGCATAGTTTGTAAACATAATTGTTGTTGTCATCTCGCCACTCGTTCCCTATGGGATGATGAGAAAATGATTCACATTAATGTAAAACTATGTTCCATTGAAATAGGTACCGCATGCCACCATAAAAAGGCTGAATAGTGATAATGAATTAAATCATATCACCATGCGACATTAATTTGTGCATTAAACACGTATTTAGGACAATAGTATGTTAACTACTCTTCGAAAATACATGTTTACAGCTTAAATACATGGTACCGTGGTCGAGCATGTGACATTACATACTTGAGGACAAATTTTCCGATGCATTGACGTTTTCAGTACAATGAGTCTTAATCAGACAGAAGAGGATATTACTGACATCAGGTCCCGCTTAATTCGAGTGGGAGAGATTTGAACCAGCAACTCAAGTGAATGACATGGTAAATGATAATGGGAACATTTTCATCATAAATCCAGTGGGAGGTCTAAACGCCTACCACAAGTAATCACTGTTGCTGTTTGGACGAATCAAGTTGAGCCTGATTATCGTAATGCTAAACCGGGGATGCCACAACTACCTATACTACCCATTGTTCCCAGTGGGAGTGATCCGACAAACTTGGTTCCAGATCCTAGTGATCAAGGAATTCATCTTGGAAATAAAATTATGAGACCGAGAAGTCGTAAAAGAAAAGTTGTCGGTTATGGTTAACGCACTCCTCTTGTACCCAATAGAAGTAATGCTCCGATGAGAAGCATCATCTCGAGTGGGAGAGTTGATCCCAATTTGAAGAAATGCTCCGATAAGAGGCATTATTCCGAGTGGGAGAGACGTTAAGCCTCAAAGACGGGATAATCAAGTCTAGTCGAAAGTCAAAGGCGTCGAACTTCTCCAAAGAAGTATCCCATCTGGATGAGTGATAACCTCACTCTATCGGCTGTCAACAAGCATTGGAAAGATGTCAAGTGGAGAAATGGAAGAAAATAATAAATGAGAGAGATCGCCTGAATGAAAGGCATTAAAGTCAATAGTTGATTTACTGCTAACCACATGGGCACAAGGAAAGGGTGAGTCCTCAAAGAAGGCTCACCACTGATGGAAAAGGTCGAGCGATATATAGCTCGACTCGTTGCGAAAAGGCTATACCTAACTTCACGGACTGGACTTTGATAAAAACATACTCACCACATGTGCTTAAAACCACGGTGCAGGGCCATTCATGGTCCTGGTCGCAAGTTTCGGTTAGGAACCTCACCAAATGAGTATTAAGACCGCATTCCTCCTCGGAAACCTGGAGGAAGACATCCACATGGAGCAACCAGAGGGTTTCATTACTCCTGGTAACGAACGTAATTGTAAACTCCAAAGGTCCATTTACGGTCTTAAACAGTCGTCTCGGCAATGGTACCGCAGATTCCACGAGGAAATCGTAGGAAAAAGATTTGTGAATCTTCACGAGGATCCGTGCGTGTATTATAAGACCTTCGGGTCTAAGTATGTCATCTTGAAGTGGATGACATACTCATTGCCGCAAACAACATGAGTTTTATGAATAAGTCAAAGTCCTGGTTGGCATCTGTATTTGAGATGAAAGACATGAGAGAGGCCACGCATATCTTAGGCATTGAGACTGCCAGAGATCGGGCTACCCGGAAATCATGTCTATCTCAAGAAGCTTACATCAACAAATTGTTGAAAAGATTCAGATCACAGGATGCCAAAATCCGTGGAAACGCCAATGTTGTTTGGGTGCGCACTGTCAAAACGTGACGACCCCAAGAACCTGGCAAAGCTTAAATAGATAAAAAGGGTGCAAGATGTTTTAGCATGGTCGGTAGTTTGTTCTACGCCATGCAATGCACCCGTCCGGATATCTGTTACGCCGTAAGCCTAGTAGCACGTTTCCTATCAGAACCTGGCCATCACCATTTAAAGACTACAAAACGAGTAACTCGTTATCTGAAAAGGTACTGCCGACTACGAACTGCGCTATGAGGGCAAGAAGTTAGAATTGAACGATTACATTGGCGCCGACCGTGTTGGCAATCCAGATGATCGTAAGTCCACCATAGGAGGAGCATTCCTCCTTGCTAATGCCTCCATTTCATGGACGAGCAAGAGGCAAACCTAAGTCGCGCTGTCCACAATGGAATCGGAATTCGTAGCTATCTCTAAGAATGCACAGGAAGCAGTATGGCTCGAAAGGCTTCTAACTGCACTGCTTGGTGGTGATGTTGAGAATAAACCTGTGAAGGTCTTTTCTGACAGTCAAGCAGCCATTGCGGCAGTTAAGAATCTGAAGTACCATAGTAGGACCAAACACATTGATGAGAAATAATTTCATGCTGAATTTTTAAGTAGTAGACAATATAATCACTATAGAATACATGTCCACCAATAACATGGTAGCGGACCCATTAACTAAACCACTACACATGGACATATTCGAAAAGCATGTAAAACTGCTTGGATTGCGTAGGGTTTAGAAATGGCATGTATATGTGATAACATTTTGATATTAGAAAGTTACATTTTGTAAGCGGAAGAATTGCAATTGAGTTTATGATCAATCGACGTCATGATGTTTTTGATTACATAATATTTACGGTCTACAAACTAAGTCGTAGGAGGACGCAATCCTTTGCCAAACTATGTCGAATGTGGGCCTTACCTAGTCACATAGGTACGGTAGTCTTGCGGTGGAGGGAGGCTTCTACCAAGAAGATTGGCTAAGAGTCAGGGGGATAAACCTGATTAAGCAAGACGATTATCTAGTTTCGAAGTAACTCGAAATGATCTTCGTTTTGCATATCACCGTGATGAACTTCGCTCGTCATTCAACCACATTCTGTGCCAGATGAGGTTCTGTGATAGCATGATCGACATATCCCTTTCCTGTCAAACCAAAAGGTTCAGGTATGCTATCAACGCGTGCTTCATACTGCGCGTGCCACGTTCGACCACGGGGTCACAGGTCGGTTGTGCTAGGAAGGAATCCTCGTGATTCTGGCGGGCGCAAACTTCTTCACCTCGAGCGTGTGATTGATCCCAGGAGCCTTATGAAGAGTCACCTAAAGTATCCTCATGGACTCAGAACTCATATCTATGGTCAGGCTCAATGCTTGCTTCCCAGCGTACGAGCGTAGTGCTAAACAAAAAGGCCCAGTGACCACGTCTTTGGAAACCGGTTGGGTCTGACTAAGGATATGAGCGATGGGGATAGTCAGGTTCACCTGTAATTCACCGACTCTTGTATTCACTAGGTGGCCACCAACCGGATATTAGTTGAAGATTGTGAATACTTGTATGGATGCCTTGGAGAAGTGTTCCTATGTGAAAACTAGGCAAAAGGAGAATTAACAGTTGACCTAGGATACAGCGCGGTACAATATAAATATTGATTATATCCGGTTGATTGGAGAAAAGGGAATCAACATTCCGCGGGCGCTACAATACTCCTAACAGATGAGTAGCACGATGCCCGTCGTATCCGTCGGTCGCACGGTAAACCTCATATGAACTATTCGGAAGCATGGAGCCGATCGAAGGAGTGAAATGTTGATGCAGATTTGGACGACAATAAATTAACAGGCACCCTCCCATTCCGGCGAGTGGGAGCTGTAACCATATGGTGATGGGCGCCGTAATTGGTAGCCCATAATATGTATAGTTTACCTAAGGAAATTAGGTAAATGTCACATTAGGGTAATTGGGCTTGACCCAAATCCAAATTGACACGAGAGGCCCAAATTATGGGCCTCCCCTATGCATGGCCGGCCGAAATACCTAGGGTGGGCAAAGTGGACTTTTGTCCACTTTGCTCCTCCTATAAATACATGGTGTTAGGGGATTTTTAGGGTGAATCACTATTTCCTCATTAGAGTGTTTTAGAGAGAAAAACCCTCAACCCCACACCACAGTAGTTTCGGCCGAACCCTTTGCTTCACCAAGGGTCAATTTGCTTTCCAAGCAAACACTCTAGAGATCTGTCCTCGTGCCAAGAATCGATCAGTGGCTTTGCTGTGGAGCTTGTACTGCGTAGGGCTTCTCTAACAAGAACCTCTACGGGTCCCGACCGGAGGATCGTGAACTCCATACTGAGAAGATCTTGGGTCTACGGATCATCTTAAAGGTATGTGCGAATCTTCCGCTGCGTAATTCTGATTACTAGCATGTACTTTATTTAAGTATCCGTAGTGATTACTCCCCGTTATCTAACAAACCATAACTTTGATTCATTTAAATAACTTACGTCGTTCGCGGCAATGAGTATGTCATCGACGTATAACGTAAAGATAGTGTACTTCAACTCAGAGATCTTAGTGTACACACATGGATCCTCGTGAAGATTCACGAATCCGTTGCCAAAAATTTCCTCGTGTAACATGTGGTACCATTGCCGAGACGATTGTTTAAGACCATAGATCGATCTTTGGAGTCTAAGAACTTTACGTTTGTTTCCAGGGGTAACGAAACCCTCTGGTTGCTCCATATATATCTCTTTCTAAGGGTTTCCATGGAGCAATGCAGTCTTAACAACCATTTGGTGCAACTCCAGATCGAGGCTTGCAACTAGGGCCAAAATAGCCTGGATTGTGGTGTAAAGCACAGTCGGTGAGTATGTCTCATCAAATTCCACTCCGTGGAGTTGGGTATATCCTTTCGCAACCAATTAAGCTTTTTAACGCTCAATTTTTGCACACGGTCTCTTCATGGGCCTTCTTTCTTTTAGTTCCCCCTCCTTTCCTCTCTTGTACATGCGAAGGGCACTGGGGGTTCCCGGTAGACCCACTCTGATGCTTAAATGAGTACGGGCTTAGAAAGAGAAGGTAAGCTTATAGAGATATTGATTACCTTCAAATGAGGGATGGTGAGTTCTATTTATAGAGTTCCTATTGAACCGCTCCGGTTCCGTAATTTTCCGGTCCGGTTATGGTAGTTTTGTAATATAAATCGGTATTGACCGTAAATATAGTGGATTAGACCTTGGTTTGACCACATATGAGTTTAATATAGTTAAGTGTTAAAAAATGGCCTCTAAGGGCGAGTCTCAGACGAATACTGGCGAGTGTCCGGGCAAGGGGTACCTGCCCTAGAGTACTACAGATGGGGTTACACTACTTGGGTGTGACACCCGGTATATACCGGGTGTCTATGGAACTCGGTGCCCAAGTGCTAGATAGCACTTGGCAGCCAAGTGCATTAAGCACTTGGAAACCAAGTGTCGTGTGGCACTTGGTAGCCAAATGCCAAGCACTTGGCCACCGAGTGCTATACAACACTCGGGATACCAAGTGCCATGCGACACTTGCTACTCACCCGAGCGATGTATGCCGCTTGGGTACCCCGAATGCTATACAGAACTTGGTGTTCCCCGAGTGCTTTTTTGGCAATTGGTGTTCCCCGAGTGACACGGGGTACCCCGAGTGCTTTTTTTGCAATCGGTGTTCTCCGAGTGCTTGTTTGGCACTCGGGATATGCCGAATGATTTTTGGTACTCGGTGCGCTTTGGTTCGGGTTGGATTACCCGTCCGAGCCGTATTTTTGTCCAAGAGTGAGTCCTTGGGTTTTGGGGTGTCCGTTTCATAAAGTTTCAAATTATAATCGAATGTGGCCTAATCATAGGGACTAATTTCTGATAGCTTTGGTGTATATCCAACATTTTCCCTCGAGTCAAGAAATGGTTTAACGTTTACTTTACTCTATTTTTTCGGAGTATCGCCCAAGCGATTTGTCAAATGTACCTTTATGACGATCCCAGCCTTTAACGAGTGCTCGAGGAACATCGTAATTTTCCTTGCCTCTTTTTTGAAAAATCCAGATACACAAAATGATATTGTTAACTTAACCAAATTTATGCCATGTATAGATATTGTATAAGGGTAAGAGTTACGAGCCATGGTCTCGTTTTACTTATCCTTAGGACGTGTCCCTTTATTTGCGTCTCCATTTTATTGGAGTTTCTTGGTGAAACACCTAACACATCTCTATATAAGAGACACTATAGGTCACCACCTGTTGGAAGGGTGTTCATACAACATATAAGTGTCAATTGACATGGATGTGGGTGCTAATACAAGTATGTACATAGACAATGTAGATGATTATAAGTATTAAATATGGGCCTTTGTCCCTTTTTACTTAGCCTTTAGGTCTATCTCCTTATTAGAGGGACCTTCCTTTTGGTTTCTTAGAACCGATAGGGCGCTTTGGAAGCGGCGTTGACCTCCGTTTACGAGAGTGTGATCTTTTAGCTTTGGCCTTCAATGGGCATGTCGTTTTTCTTCCCGTTTTTCGGAGTTTGGACATGGTCCTTTAACCTTACTCTTGCAATTAACTCTATATAGATGGAGGTGAGAATGGTTAAAGTTCCTCATCTTACCCTTCGTATAAAAGGGCCTTTATAAATATATGTAGAAGGTTGCTCCCTTCATATATGTTGGAGTGTTACTCCCTTTGTGTAGGCTAAGGGTTTCTTCACTTGTAAATGTACTTTGTAATTTGACATCAGGGCTTCTTGAATGGTGATTTTTCCTTAGCGGCTTTGTGGGGGTTGCCCTTTCTGTTAACCATGCTCTGTGACATGTGCATATAGAGTTGTATGTATATGGTTACCCCCGTAGTGGGCATGCTTCGGATGCGGGGGGGGGGGGGGGGGGGGGGGGGGCTTTAGCCCTTGCGGTGATCACGAAACCTACGCATATGAGATAGAATATGTATAGTTGTCCCTTCTAGTGGACGTGTTTGGCGTTACGGACGCGGGGTATTTTATCTCGAAATGGCTACACTTGGTAGCTCATGTATGTATCATTACTCCCGTAGTGACTATTTTGATATCTTTACATGTAGGAGTTTACCCTTGTGTTGGTTACACTTGGTAACTGATGAATGTATGAGTGCCCCCGTAGTGTACATGTTGTTGTTTGTATAGGGATACTTCTTGTATTGGCTACGCTTGGTAGCTCATATATAAGGTTGCTCCCCTAGTTAGCGTCTTCTGCATCTCGAGTGGGGATAATACATATTGGCTTGTAAGTTGGGGTGTTGTCCTCGTGAGAGCTGATGAGTTCCGTCATTACTGTAATTTTAGAAGTTGGTTTCTTTTTAGTAGAGATTGTCCATCCAAAAGATATCATTATGTATCTGTCTCTCCCTGTGTTGGTGTAGGGAGGTGGTTGTGACCGTGAGATCCTTCCTTATAGCTCGAAAATGGTGTTACCCTTGGTGGTGGGTATGCTTTGAATTCTGAGCAAGGGATGCTTGACCCATGCCATGCTTGAGTTGTTCTTCTAAGTGTTTCAAATTTTGATGTGTCTAATCCTCTTTCCTGCTTGAGAACCTTTATCTGAATGGATGAGCAAAATTGCGAGGGGTACCCTTGATGGCGAGACGTGCATCTAGCTTCGGTGAATGTTGATAGTTTATTTCCTTTTTACTTTTGATCCATCACAAGGTGAAGTCATGTACGTATTTAGGGGTGTCTTTAGTTGGTCGTTCTTTCCATACCACTAGTTGATACATAGCTTGTTGTAGGTGCTTGATACCTCCATTGACTACACTACGTAGCATTGGGTTTATTTTGTTTCCCCTCCCCCTCTTGTGAGCGTTTGTGATATTTTCATATGCATCATAGACTTTCCTCAAATAAGTACTTATCATCCATGCATGTGTCTTTTCTCCCGTAGTAAGCATTTGATCTTCATGCACTTTGGGATGTACTTTTGGGTAGATTGCTATTGATGGCTTGCATAAAACCTTATGGGGTGGTCGATGGTTTCAAATGTGTTATTGCTCCTCTTCATGGGTAATTGTTTTCTATGTGCTCCGTCTCCCTGGTTTGCTGTGGTTGACGGTCTCCTTGTGATTGATTGCTACTTCCTTGAAGTTTCCTTACTTGCTTGTGAGGTAGGTTGGGAGTTATCCACAGTTGGTTTGAATGGGCATGGCTTGGATTTTGAATATGAGGGGTTTGGAATTAGGAAAGGTCTGCACCAACCTCGCATGAGGGTGGTGGTTTCAAAGTTTTCGTTTTGCTGTACCCTAGGGTATGCGCTCAGTTCTTGCATTGAGGCTTTTTATCTTTGACGACTGGTGCTAATATCACCTTTTCCTTGGAACTACTTTCTTTTTGTATGGCGAACATCATTTGCTTAATCGTACGAGTATCCCGCATTTCCCCCGAGTTAAGCAATGGCTTTAACCTTTTCTTGACTGTATGATGGCCGGATAAGCGTCCGATTATCCTTAGTTTATCTCTTTGACCTTTGATGTTGTGATTGTTGGACTCTGTGAAATAAGGAGGATGTTTTCATGGTGATGGAGCCTCCTACTCGGCTAAATCGAGTATAGTTGAATTAAGGTAACGAGCCCTTTGATGAGTTGATAAAGTGTACTGGGTTTCTATTTATGTTGAACCTTTTTTCTGTGGACATGATAGCCACCTTTGCGGTATAAGGGTATGGTACCCCTTTTTGAGATATATTGACATGATAATCACTGCTGAGGTGTAAGGACATGATAGCCACTGTTGATGTATAGGGGTATGGTACCTTCCTTTGAGATATATAGACATGATAGCCATTGTTTAGTCATATGGGGATGGTATCATCCTTTGTGATATATGGACATGATAGTCACTGTTGAGGTGTAGGGGGATGGTACCCTTCTTTGAGATATATAGACATGATAGCCATTGTTGATGCCAACACTTGGTTTTTCCAAGATATGGCGTATTTCTCTGCCTCTACGTGGAGGATTTTAATTTGTGCCCTCTATTTGGTTTTTCCAAGATAGGGTGCGTTTTCGGGGTATGAAGGGTAGTACGGTTTAACGTTGACTCTAGTACTCCTTTTTTCCAAGTAGGGATGTTCCTCTTGATACCTCTTGAACTCATTGTTGTGGAGGATGTGGTCCTTATTGGTGTTAAGGGTGGCATGAATACAGTGTCCAAAGGCGTTGGTGATGGATGGGTGGTTACTGAGGGTATAACTTAGTAGGTCTCTTCTTCCGATGGTAGCGATGCATCCTTGATGTCTGGTTGGCCCCTGTTGTATTTTTATGTGTATGCAACTATCTTGTAGTAGTATATTCCCTTTTCTTTCAAGAATTATTGTTCTTGGCAGTTGAGTTTTATCTTCTATTTCTTGAATATATGCAATCATGCTTTTCCATTTGGTGCTGAACCTGATATTATATTCATATATCATAATATGTTTATTCGAGTAGTATCTCATACCTTTGAGTTGTTGGTTGTAGCTTTAGAATAGCCTTTAATATGACTGCCCTTTGGTTGGGGGACTTACACTCCATATCTTGTTGGAAGGGTTGCCCTTTGGTTGGGGGACTTGCACTTCATATCTTGTTGGAAGGGTTTCCCTTTGATTGGGGAACTTAAACTCTATATTTGTTGGAAGGGTTTCCCTTTGATTGGACGACTTACATCCCTTTAATTGATGATTGGGTTGCTCATCTATGTAAGGCTTATGTTCCCATATCATTACGAATAAGAGTTGCCCATTGGGTCTTACGTCCCTATAATGGATGATTAGGTTGCTCATCTATGTAAGTCTTATGTTCCCATGTCATTATGAGTAAGGGTTGCCCATTGGGTCTTACGTCCCTATAGTTGATGGATGATTTGGTTGCCCCGTGGGTCTGATGTTCTCATATCATTATGTGCTAGGGTGGCCCTTAAGGTCTTATATCCCTTTATAAGATGATTGGGTTGCCTTGTGGGTCTTATGTTCCCATATCATTATGTGTTGGGGTAGCCCTTCTGGTCTTATATCCCTTTATCATATGATTGGGTTGCCCTGTGGGTCTTATGTTCTCATTCATTATGTGCTAGGGTTTCCCTTTGGGTCTTATATCCATTTATCAGATGATTGGGTTGCTCATATATGTGAGTCTTATGTCCCATATTTTTATGTGCTAGGGTGGCCCTTTGGGTCTTATATCCCTTTATCATATAATTGGGTTGCTCATCTATGTGAGTCTTATGTCCCATCTTTTTATGTGCTAGGATGGCCATTTGTGTCCTATATCCCTTTATCAGATGATTGGGTTTGTCATCTATGTGAGTCTTATGTCCCATATTTTTATGTGCTAGGGTGGCCCTTTGGGTCTTATATCCCTTTATCAGATGAATGGGTTGCTCACCTATGTGAGTCTTATGTCCCATATTTTTTTGTTATGTAAGCGTTCGCATGTACGAACGACACCCTCTATTTTATGAGTAGTGGCGTATTCCCTCCTTTGCTTCATTGGTATGCATTGAAAGACATTCACTTCATTAGTTTATAAAATATTTACATTGATTAAAGTAAAGTGGAGTCTGTGGATCTCCTTCAAGTAGTAATAAACACAGCCAATAAACTTGGATACTCTTCTCCCTCGTTTTGAAGTTGATACTTGGAGAGGTTTCGTTTCAAGTATAAAACATCTTCATGTGTTCTCCACTGGATGTGTTGGTTGATATCTGCTCATCTACATCTTCTAGGAGGTATGTGTTGCTTGCTGGTATGGTTGTTATCTTGTAAGGCTCCTACCATTTCAGTGACATTATGTTTATCTGGTCAAGATGTGAGAAGTCGTTCCTTCTCAGTATCATTTCTACCACATGGAGTTTTCGTGTCTTCAAGTGGCATCACCTCATGATTTAGCAAGTAATGGCAGTTTTGCTTGATGCTTCCATGAACAACACTACTTCCCTATGTTTTGCAAGTATTAGTGTGTTTCTTCTATATATCTGTAATGGAACATCAAAGTCTACATTAGCCTTAACTTATTTATTGTAAAACTTACAAGGAGTGGAGATCATCTTATGAGTGCGATCCTGGTTGTCTCCAACATAGGAGTTAACCTATGTAGTGAGTTTATGTCGATCCCTCCTCTTGTAATTTCCTTTGGAAGGAATTATGTCGCGTATTCGCATGGTCGCCTATTTTCCAGTAGTAGTGTCACGCACTAGCTCATATGGTGTCTCCCTAGTTTCTTGGCAATTGCACCGTTTGTTCTTGTTTAGCCTGTGAAGGCTCATTCTTTCGTTTCTCAGTTTGGTGCCGAGCACTTATTCATTTGGTCCCCCCAAGTTGTTCGGTCTCCTTACTCTTTTGTGCTCCTTGAGCATGCCTTTGTTATATGCATCTTTCAGAATTGGTGGGGGAGTTTATTGCTCTTGGGTGGGTGCAATTTTGATTCTCTCTGCTTGATTTTTCTTCAAGGTTTCTTCATTTGACTCTTCATAGGTGTCGGTTCGGCGCGGTGCCCCCCATCTTGTGCGACTTGTGCTATGATGGTTGTTGTTACCTCTCGATGGGTGCCCCCACTTCTTTAGCTTATTCCACTCTTTGAGTAGAATGTTAGATTCCCCGCATCATAGATGTAATAACGACACCATCATTCGTGTTTGTCGAGTAGAGTTCATTTCTCCTGCATTTGTGGAAATTAAGAGAACGTGCACTAGTCGCTCTGATGATGCTAAGTTATTTTTTCCTTCTTCAAGGAATATTTTTGGTGTCCTCACATTTTTTCTGATGGGACGGTGGAAGTGAATTATATCACCACCTAAGTGCTATGCCCTTGATAGAGGTGTGCACCCAGCGTAGGGGTTGCTATAAGTCGTGGTATTCCTTTTCTCCCACAGAGCTTTTGTTGTCAATGTGGTCCTCAATCCCCATGCGAAGCACAGGACATATGTTGGTGTGATACCTCCACATGGTGTGGTGGTTGTATCATTTCACAATATTTGGCCCCTAGGATATTCATTCTTCCTTTCGGGGTGGTATGCTTTAATTGTGGAGGGTTCCTTAATATGGTTCTTCAGCTTCACATTCGAGGGGTTTGAAGGCGGCTTATAATTCCTTACTCTGGGTGTATGTGCTGTTGTTATGGCCTTTTGCTGGAATTTCTCAAGTTTCGATAGGATGTTCGGATGGACTCCATTTTCCTTGTTCATGTCTCAATTACAACATTGTCAACTTCTCGGTATTGATGCTTAGATTGTTGTTATGACAACCTCCTTGATAATATATGCTTTTTCCTCATGTCCATTCTGGTTGGGAAAGCCTTTTGTTACGTTGTCGTGGCGGATGTAGGGGGTGTAATATCTCTAGCCTCATTGGTAATGTCCATACGCTTCTATGTAGAAAGTTGGTTTTGCAAATCCAGTATCCTTTTAATGTTGGATTTGTTGATGACCCTCGCGATGAGCATAGATTTGGTGTTGCCCACTCATTTAGTGTTGCCCTTCTTTTGATGTAGAAGTGGCTTTTGGCTAAAAAAATTAGTATTGTGTTGGGTAGAAGGGGAGGTTTTTGCCTTGCAGGCTGGGTTGAAGGGGTATTTCCTACTTTCGCAGCGTATTGTCCCGTCCCTATGGGAGCGTAATAGTGTCGTTGTTGGTGGCGCATAACGACCCCTCATTGCGTTTTTATAAGTCAACAAGATGTCTATAATTGACATAAAACTTGATGTGACCGGCGTAGCTCCTTGGGTATATCTTGGGCGGTCGGGCGTCTCTTGAGTGTAACTGCTGTACATGTGTATATTGTAAGATGGGATTACACATGATGGTATTCCATATAGTTCTCCACGGAAGGCATACCGTAATAGAACCCCTTGGATGGCATTCTCTCAAAGTAGGCGCGACAAGCCCTACTGGTTGTAGTGGCCCTCCTTGTTTGGGGTTATTCTTTTGTTCATAGTGTGGGGAAGGTGTATGCGTGCACTCTCCATGTTATCATTGGTGATGTGCTTGCCAACAAGTGTATGTAGTTGCTCTTGAAAATTCCATATTCATCTGGAGTTGTAGTTATTACTTACCTCTCCATCCTTAATGTTGCAATATCCTTCATAGAGTGGCTGTTGTTCGGTGGTCACCTCCAGTTGCCCCCTATTGATGTGCTCTGGAAGAGCTACCATGGGTGCATTCTTGTTGTAATCACTCATTTGGCCTTCTGGCTTGTTCCTCGGTGTTTGATTGTTTCCCCCACTAGGGGTTTGTCTTTCGTTAGGGGTGGGGGAGGTTTGTTGATTGAATACCGACTGTGGTGCCTCAGATATTGATGTGATGTTATACAAGGAGTGTTGTTCTCCATTGGACGATGTTTGAGCATTTTTTTACTTACTTCCCCTGAATGATAGGCTCCTAGAGACCCACAGTTGGCATTTCACTACCGCCCCATTTTGTTTGTTCCCATCGAGCACAGGTGGTAGGCTACGTGCTTGTTGCTGGAATCTAGCTAACGACGCCAATGTTTGCACACGGTCTCTTCGTGGGGCTTTTTTTTCGAGTTCCCACTTCTTTCCTCTCTTGTACCTGCAAATGGGCACTGGGGGTTCCCGGTAAGCCCACTCCGACGCTTAAATGAATTTGGGCTTAGAGAGAGAAAGTAAGCTTATAGATAGATTGATTACCTTCAAATGAGGGATGGAGAGCTCTATTTATAGAGTTCCTATAGAACCGCTCTGATTCCGGTGCTTTTCCGGTAAGGTTATGGCCGTTTTGTAATATAAATCGGTATTGACCGTAAATATAGTGGATTTGACCATGTCTGATCACATATGAGTTTAATATAGTTAAGTGTTCGAAAATGGCCTCTAAGGGCTAGTCTCGGACGAATATTGGCGAGTGTCCGGGAAAGGGGTACCTGACCCGGAGTACTACAGATGGGGTTACAATACTTGGGTGTGACACCTAGTATATACCGGGTTTCTATAGCACTCGGTGGCCGAGTGTTGGATAGCACTTGGCAGCCAAGTGCATTAAGCACTTGGTAGCCAAGTGCCAAGCACTTGGTCACCGAGCGCTTTATAGCACTCGGGATACCAAGTGTCATATGTCACTTGGTACTCACACGAGCGTTGTATAGCGCTCGGGTGTCCCAAGAGCTGTATAGCTCTCAGATACCTTGTGTGCTATGCAACACACGGTGTTCCCCAAGTGCTTTTTTTTGGGCACTCGAGGTATACCGAGTGCTTTTCGATACTCGGTGCGCTTTGGTTCAGGTGGGATTTCCCGTCCGATCCGTATTTTTGTCCAAGAGTGAGTCCTTGGGTTTCGGGGTGTCTGTTTCCTGTAGTTTCGAATTATAGTCGAATGTGGCCTAATTATAGGGCCCAAATTCTAATATCTTGGGCGTATATCCAACACTAAACGTTTAAATCAGTAGTGAGTTTCAATTTCAGAACCCACTTAGCCCCTATTGCTATGAGGTTAGTAGGAAAATCAACTAACGACCACACTGAATTGGCTTTCATAGAGGAGATCTCTTCCTCCATTGCTTTCCTCCATTCCTTGGCTTGAGGTCTTTCCAACGCTTGTTTAACCGTCACCGATTTATCAACCGAAGTCAGAGTGAACAATTCACCCTTCTCGATGGGATACTTCTTATGAGAAGTTTAGTGCCTTTGACTACGTCTAGGCTCAATATTCCCATCTTGAATTTGAACTACACTCCCACTCAGAAAAACACTCCCACTGGGAACAAGGGCGTTGTTTGAACCTTCACCTACAAATTATCTTGGACGACCTATTATCTAGGGATTCTACCTCCGAGATAAATTCCATGGTTACTAGGACCGGAACCAAGTCAGTTGTCCCACTCTCACTATTTCCAACAGGTAGTGGAGGCATTATAGGGTTCTCATCCTTTGGTTCAGCAACGTTATGATTTGGTTCTACTTGATTCGCACTTGCAGCAACAGTGATCTGCGTGGTCGGATTAGATACGTCCACTGGATTTATTATGAAAATGCCTCCATTCTCATTTACCATGTCATTTATTCGTGTTGTCGCCTCAAATATGCCACTCGAAGTAAGTGAGACCTAACATAGACCCGACCGTACATTTCCCAAGGCCCTTTTAAAACGTTTTGAGGATTTCATGCAAGTATACACAATTCTACTACACAAGTAAATTATCATACGCAGCCACATCCAAGAAACAATCCAATCATCATGCATACGCGTCACGCGTCTAATGTTCCGGGGAACTCCTGCTAGCATATATAATTCTACTACTCAAGTAAATTATCACATGCAGCTACATCCTCCACATTCATGCATATACATCATGCGTGATCACTCCTTAACAAACATGCATATTTGGCAACATATTTTTTATTTTAAACATTTGGGGCTGACTTGCAATTCATGCAAACAATAAATAATGTGAACTTCTAGACATGGATTTTATGCAATAACAACCATCATAGCTTGTCTATCCTAGTGCGCAACTCATTAATTGAAATTCAGGGCTCTGCACACAACATGCGGTATCCAGCTAGCTTGACATAGTCAAGACGAAATTATAATCATGCAATAATATCAATTAATATAGCAATTGCAATTCAGCCCACTAAATGACTCAATCCCAAAAGCATGCATATCTGAGATCCATCCCCATAATCGAAACTAGGCATCAAGTTTGATTAAAACGTGAAAATTTCAAACCAGTTGGCACTGTAGGTATTTTTAAATTTCGAAAACATTTGGATTTTAAAATTTGACCATCCTATTTTCAGTTGACTCGGGTCGGTCCGACCAAAAAAGTCGGTTCACGTCAATTCGATCTGACCGATCCGGTCCGTTGAACTGGTCAGACCTGTCCGGTTCGGTAAAATAGGAATTCGGTTCGGTTCTTCACACAAACCGGGTCGGTTTGGTTCGACCCATTAGTTACGCGGTCCGACCCGACCCGGATGGGTCGGGCCGATTGAGAAAACCTGGATTGGTTGACCCGCTCCGGTTGGACCCGTGGAACCCGACCCGGTTCGGTTTGGTCGACTCGGTTCGGGTTCCCATGGTCTTCCAGATCAGTTGACCCGACCCGGATGTGCAAATTGAACCGGCCCAGTACCCTATAGGGTTTGGCAGAAATACTCACTTGTGGGCTAAGTAGGGTTTTAAAATCCAATAAAAACTTAACTTAGCCACCAAGTAATATTAATTATAGATATAATTTCCAATATTTGAACAATATATATATACATATATATATATATATATATATATATATATATATTTAGGGATATAAATCCATCAACAATATATTTTCTCAATCTTTAAGCTACTAATATCTATCAATAATATCTAACATTCCTAATATTGTGCTTGAATATATCGATCGTTAATATCACAATTATCATGTTAATCTAGCCCTAATTGTGGCCTAATTAATCTAACAATTTCGGCCAACAAAACTTTAATTAAAATTTTTTAAAGTTTCGGGCAAAACTAGGTAACTTGGGGTCTAAGAAATTAGAAATTTTACTTTGTAATTCCTATGCATGGTTCGGCCGAAACCTTAGAATAGGGCTAGTGGTCAAATTTCAAGATCAAATTTTACTAAGATCAATAATCCAATATTTATTTTTGATAAAGATCACGTTTTTCTTTAAAATCATGACAATCGAAACACTCAATTTCATGAATATCAGTTTTATCAAAAACTTCAACCACCAATTTTATAAAATCATGAAATCCTAACACAGGCTCTGATACCACTAAAGGATATTGAGGATAGTGACTACAGACAAAAACACTTGTACATGCCCGGGTAAACTAATTACGCAGCGGAATAGAGACACATACCAGTTCTTGCTTTCCGTAGACCCAAGATCTTGAGGGGAGTTCACGGTCCGCCAGACGGATCCTGTAAGGATTTTTGTTAAGGTATCGCCTACATTGAATGGTCTCCACAGCAAAGCCTCTTGTCGATTCCTCGCAGGGATGGATCTCTGGGGTAATTGCTCAAAGCAATTTGGCACCTCCAAGGTAAGTGGTGTAAACATCTAATTTTAGTACACGCGACACGTATGTAACATGTTAAAAATGTTATGTGTAACGCGTTTAAAAAAGGAAATATCTAAATATGGAAGGTCTTGGGGTTGCTAAAATAGGTTTAGCTTAAATTAGGACAGTAGATATGCATTAAATACTATGTAATATTCAGAAAATATATATTATATATTTATGGTAATATTCATAAATATATATATATATATATATATATAATTTTCGGAATTTTAGGTGTATATTGAGGCAAATATTGCTTTCCTAATTTGTGGGGCCTAGTTTAGCTATAAATAGGGTCCTTTGTTACATGTAAAAAGAGAACCATCAATAATATTACTATCAGATCTCGAAATCCGTGTAATTTCGTCTTTTTGTGCTTTGTAATTATTATTACTTTTTTTTTTTTTCCTTTCTTCTTCCTCCCGTGCCTTCCCATCCATCTTCCCTGGTGACCTCCAACAGCAGCCACACTCCAACCATCCACCTCGACGACGACCACAGCTCCGCCTCACGCAATCCTCGACCACCCACCGGAACGCTCCTTCGAAGCTCCTCCTCTCGCCGGCGACCTCCATGGCCAGACCTGCAGCACCATCACTCTCCACAGCTACTGTCTGCCGCTGCCGATCGCCGGAGCTCCGCCCAGCGCTGCCCTTCGTCGGAGTCGTCACCACCGGCTCACCACGTCGTTATCCACCGCCTGACCGGACCGGAGCTCCGCCGTCACGAATCCACCCTCCACGCTCCAACTCGACTGGAATTACCGTGCCCGACCTCGTTCCCAGTCGTCCCAACCTCGATGTCATCTCCGATCAATGTTATTGCCATCCACTCGCTGTTTTGATCCTCCCTAGTCTTCGTCGTAGCGATCGGCCATCCATGACCATGTTGGAATCGAGCCGCCTCATCCTCTGCTCTGTTGTAGACGATAATAAAGACGACTGCACTCTGGTAAAGCCAAAGACGCTATTTCACAAGTGCAGGTAAATCATATCTTTTTCCTATTATTTTATTCATTTTACACACTTTCTAATTTTTTTTTATAAGTTTACTAGTTTAGTTTCATTTTGTAGTTGTTAATTAATAAAATGAAAATAGTTGATGTTAGATTATTTCGGGTAGGAAATTAAAGATAAAATTGGCAAATAAGTGAATTGAGTACCGAAAGGGCCTAATTAAAAAATATATATTTTATTCGTAATGGAACCCCCGAACTTGAATTTCTGATCGTAGACCGATTTTATACCTAGGTGTTTAATTCGTTATTCACTTAGGTAATTTAGAATTCTAGTTGGCCTTATAATTAACTAGTGGCGACTCTTTCAAGGATCCAACGTTTTCAAAACATTTAATCGCCTTAGGTCAGATTTTAGGTCCGACAATTTGGCGACTCTCCTGGGGACTATTAAAGGGTTCGAGCTCATTATATTCGCTTATTGCCATGTTTTTTGAGTTTTTATATTTTATTATCTTCGTCATTCTAACTTTTTTTTTTTGTGTGACAGGTAAATATTTTTAGAGTTACAACTAACATTTTTCTTTTTTGTGCCATTATTTGAATTCGCACACACCCACTTTAGAATAATCTCCAAAACGCCTAAAGCCCAGGGCGACTAGGAACCCCGGAGGTTTAGTACGGTACGGTCGGAGCGGCTGGGCCGCCGGTACGGCTCGGAAAAACTCTACTCGATTGTGAAGGTCTTATGATCCCTATGATGTGGTGAGGAAACCACCTTGTCGGGAACCTATCAGTGGAACCTACCTTGTAGAGCAAAGCCACACATTTTTTTTACCCCCCCCCCCTAACATGATCTGTTTTTTTGTTGTAAATGTTATCATACAACTGTTTGTATAGCTTTTATTTCTCATGCATTCATCTCATTGCATTTAAAAAAAAAAAACAAAAAAAAACAAAAAAAAAAACTTTTTCAGCTAAGTAGCTAGTCATTTAGTTGTAGAATTTTTATTTTCAAACATGCATTTCGTATGCATTGTTTTTTTTTAAAGAAACTCTTACCTGAATTTATAATTTCAACATTGCGTTTCATACGCATTATTTTAAAAAACCTCTTCAGGTAAGTTGTAATTTTTTAGTGCATCATACATGCGTTGTTAAAAAAAACATTTTTGGAAATTTTAATTCCCCTTTAGCTATTAGAGCTTCTAATTTCGAACGTGCATTCCATATGCATCATTTCAAAAACTTTTTACCTGATGCATCCAGTATGCATTAATTTTTTTTTAAAAAAAAAATTAGATAAATTGTAAGCTCTCTTAGTTTTAGGGCTCTTTGTTTAAAAAACCTTTTACCTGATTTTTTTTAAAGATGTGCATCTCATATGCATTATTTTCGAAAAAAAACTTTTCAGGTAAATTGTAATTTTTCTTAGTTGTAGAACTTTTATTTTTTTTAATTTTGCATATTGTATTTAGTTTTGTGCATCTCATATGCATTTTTTAAAAAAAAAACTTTTCACTTGTTTTTTTCAATTTTGAGCAACTAGGATGCATTGATTTTTTTTCCCTCATTAAAAAAAAAAACGAAAAATTCAAGTAGCTTGTAAGTTTTCTCAAATGTACAACTTTCACCTCATGTACATCTCATAGGCATTGTTTTAGGAAAAACATTTTTTAGATAGATTGTAAATCTCTTCTTAGTTGTAGAGCTTTTAATTCCAAATATGCATTGCATTTGCATTTCTTTTTATAAAAAAAACTTTACCTGGATTTTTCATTTTGTATATATGTATCATTCAGGTAAACTGGTTGTAAGTTGTAACTTTTTTAACAGTTGAACTTTAACTTTCGAGCATGCATGAGCATTAAAAAAAACTCAAAGTGTCATTCATTTTTTATCCGAGGTGTATTACACTTTTTCGACAAGATCTTCATTTCAACCTTCGCATAAGCTAGCGTTTTAAAAAAAAGAGATTTGATTCTATTTTTTGAGAAAATAGTTTAACTGTGCCGTTGAGTGCGACTATTCAATTTTAAACAAAGGACGAGAAAACATTTTTGAAAAAAACTTCGTTGTGAACATCTGACCTGCGTTCGAGCCAGATAATGCACTCAACGAGCTCATTGAATGCCATGATTGTGCAAAAACCTTAGATCGTAAATTTTGATTTTAAAAAAAAAAAAGTAATCAAAATTATGAAATTAATGACATTAGAGTTTTAAAAAAATCATGCATGATTTCTCATATTCTCTACATTGATTTTTTCATTCACTCTTCGCAGGTACCCTTGGTTAGGTATCCTGTACGTATAAGTTCTGATGGTCAAATGGGGCAACGTAAAAAGAACATGCGGCCATCGGGTTGCACGGAGATCAAATTGCGCACTCGGGATATCCAACGCTCAGGTGCGATAAATTGTACTTGATTTTTTCCTTGAGATTTGAGTGTCCCTACTCTTTTTACAGATCAGACGACCACTTCGACGAGGTCGTAATCACATGAGACGTGACATCTCCAAAGAACTTACGTACCGAAATTCCACCTACCATTTTTGGAATTCATACGTGTCCCCGAACCAAGCTATACATCCGTCTTACGGTGAGGTCTAACCCGGTCAGTGGTAACCAAATGACATCTTTTGTTCAGATCGAGCACAACCGCCAGATGGAGAAAAAAGTCGGAACATGCAGCAGGTCCATTCACATATGGAGCAAATTTCCATTAAAGATGTCGGGCACCCAGGTAAGAGAAATTGTCATCAATTTTCTCCCCAAAATTTGAGTTTTTTCCTTACTCATTGTGCAGCTCGGATGATCATCCAAATAAAAGCCTCTGAAGAGCACATCTCGTGCACGACCCTTTGGTCGCCAACCATTCTTGTGTCAGCTGCCGAATTTATCTCGCGCAATATCTGTGCCCCAATGCGGACTACTCCACTTCATCCATGTGTGATCCTCAACCGAGTCATACATTCGTCATGCGGCGAAGTCTAAACTCATCAGTGCTAACTGTGGGGCTTCCCCAGATGAGATTGAGCAATAGCCGGGGCACTTGAGAAGCCGAGAGAAGAAATCATTGCCTATGTCATCCATTGTTGTAGGGTTAATTCAGGGCGTCGACACGACCAATATATTTTGACTCAATCACCTGAGTCCTTCTCAAGAAGATGTTTTGAACTAAAATTTTTCAATTTGCCATTAGGGGCATGTACATAATTATTATTGATTATTTTCGTTAAATTTTCTTTTTCAAAAAAGAAACCAAATAAAAGTAAAAAAAAAGAGCAAAAAAAAATCATTTTTCTTTAGGGTCACAACCGCCCTTTAATTGGCTACAAAAAAATAAAGAGAGTGTTCACACAATTCTTGTGAGAGCATTGAAGAAATAAAAGGGTCACAGTTGTCCCTAAATCAACTACAAATAAAAAGGGTCACAGTCACCCCCAAAACGACTACAAAAAAAGGGCCACAGCCACCCTTCAAATGGCTACGGATAAAGGGCACTCCCGCAACATCAAAAACGGGAAATAAGTGAAAGGTCCACAACCACCCTCCAAAAGGCTACAGAAAAAAGATTGACCCCACGAACCCTGTGAGGGCAGGAGAATAAAAAAGGGCCACAGCCACCCTTAAAATGGCTACACAAAAAGAGTGATCCCGCGAACCCGGTAAGGGCGGGAAAATAAAAGAAAGGGTCACAGTCGTCCCTCTAAACGACTACAATCAAAAGAGCGCTCCCAGAACATCGATGGTAGGTATTAAGTGAAAGGGCCACAACCACCCTCAAAATGGTTACATACAAAGAGTGTTTCCTGGATCAGAGACGAGGAATAAAGGGCCACAGCCACCCTCCAAATGGCTACAATCAAAAGAGCTCCCGCAACATTGAAGACGGTGAGAAAAGGGTCAAAGCCACCCTCCAAACGCTACAAATACTCCAGCATCGAGGCGGAAATAAAGAACGGGTTACAGCTACCCAGCAATTGGCTACTACAAAAAAGAGTAATTCCGCTAGGTTGAAAATCCGAAAGGGCGACCTAGGCAAAATCAGGAAATGAGAGGCATGGTTGCAAGTTCATAAATTGCAATCATGGCAAAAGGAGAGAAAATAAAAAACCGAGGGGCACAGTCGGATATCTCTCAATCGACCGTGGCAAAAGGAGAGAAAAAATAGAAATTCTCAAAAAAACAGAAAAAAAAAAAAAAACAAAACAAAACAAAACAAAGAGAGAGATCCCGCTAAGTTGTCGCACCATGCGCAGTTTAGGAAAAAATTAGGGACAAACATTCATACGCATGCGTATTTTCTACGATACAGCGTCTTCAAAGTCAAGCGCGACGGTTACAGTCTGCTCTCGCAAGTCACCATTCAAGGATGAGTAGGACTGTTACAATCTGTTCGTACGAGTCAACTTCATGACAGGCAGGACGGTTACAGTCTGCTCTCGCAAGTCACCATTCAAGGATGAGTAGGACTGTTACAGTCTGTTCCTACGAGTCAACTTCACGGCAAGCGGGACGGTTACAGTCTGCTCTCGCAAGTCACCATTCAAGGATGAGTAGGACTGTTACAGTCTGTTCCTACGAGTAAACTTCACGGCAAGCAGGACAGTTACAGTCTGCTCTCGCAAGTCATCACACAAAGGATGAGTAGGACTGTTACTGTCTATTCCTACAAGTCACAACCGACAATCAGGATCTGAAGTTTTCCAGCTTTCTGAGAGTCACCCCCGACGAACGAAGCCTTAGTATTCAGCCTTCGCAAGTCACGCCACTGGAGGCTTTACTTTTCCGCATGCCACTGGAGACTTTACTTTTCTGCACGTCACTGGAGGCTTTACTTTTCTGCACGCCACTGGAGACTTTACTTTCTGCACCGCCAATGGAGGCACCGCCAATAGGGGCACCGCCGACCGAGGTTTTACTTTTCTGCACGCCACTGGAGGCTTTACTTTCTGTACTACCAATGGAGGCACCGCCAACAGGGGCACCGCCGACGGAGGTTCTATTTTCTGCACTAACAATGGAGGCACCGCCAACAGGGGCACCGCCGACGGAGGTTCTATTTTCTGCACTACCAATGGAGGCACCGCCAACAGGGGCACCGCCGACGGAGGTTCTATTTTCTGCACGACCAATGGAGGCACCGCCAACAGGGGCACCGCCGACGGAGGTTCTATTTTCTGCGCTACCAATGGAGGCACCGCCAATAGGGGCACCGCCGACGAAGGTTCTATTTTCCGCACACCAACGGAGGCACCGCCAACAGGTGCACCGCCGACCGAGGCTTTACTTTTCTGCGCTACCAATGGAGGCCCTGTCAACAGAGGCATCGCCAACAGAAGTTTAACTTTTTTCGCATCGTTAATAAATTCAAAGGCTACCTTGGAGACTTGAAGACGGAAGAAGATATACTTCCTAACCAAAATTAGTGTTTACTCGTCTTTGGACAAACCTCCTCGAATGCGTTCTACGGGAGTCCGCCCAAAGAGGGGCAAACTATAAACACCTAAATTTTGTACGCGCGACACGTATGTAACATGTTAAAAATATCTAAATATGGAAGGTCATGGGGTTGCTAAAATAGGTTTAGCTTAAATTAGGACAGTAGATATGCATTAAATACTATGTAATATTCAGAAAATATATATTATATATTTATGGTAATATTCATAAATAAATATATATATATATATATATATAATTTTCGGAATTTTAGGTGTATATTGAGGCAAATATTGCTTTCCTAATTGAGAAAATCTTTAAAATGTGAAATTTCTTGTGAAATTTCAATAGAAAGTAAGAAAGAGAAAGTAAATGAACAAATGTATTGGTTCTTGATGGGACCCTATATCACTTTTAGGGAAATTTCACAACAAATTTCACAGGTTGTAGCATAGCCCTTCCTAATTTTTAGGGCCTAGTTTAGCTATAAATAGGGTACATTTATTACATGTAAAAAGAGAACCATCAATAATATTACTATGAGATCTCGAAATCCGTGTAATTTCGTCTTTTTGTGCTTTTAATTATTATTATTTTTTTTCCCTTTCTTCTTCCTCCCGTGCCTTCCCAGCCATCTTCCCTGGTGATCTCCAACAGCAGCCACGCTCCAACCATCCACCCCAACGACGACCACAAATTTGCCTCGCGCCATCCTCGACCACCCACCGGAAGGCTCCTCCGAAGCTCCTCCTCTCGCCGGCGATCTCCATGGCCAGGCCTGCAGCACCATCACTCTCCACAGCTGCTGTTTGCCGCTGCCGATCGCCGGAGCTCCGCCGAGCGCTGCACTTCGTCGGAGTCGTCACCATCGGCTCACCACGTCGCTATCCACCGCCTGACTGGACCGGAGCTCCGCCCTCACGAATCCACCCTCCACGCTCCAACTCGACTGGAATTACCGTGCCCGACCTCGTTCCTAGTCGTCCCAACCTCGCTGTCATCTCTGATCAATGTTATTGCCATCCACTCGTTGTCTTGATCCTCCCTAGTCTTCGTCATAGCGATCGGCCATCCATGACCATGTTGGAATCGAGCCGCCTCATCCTCTACTCTGTTGTAGACGATAATAACGACGACTGCACTCTGGTAAAGCCAAAGACGCTATTTCACAAGTGCAGGTAAATCATATCTTTTTCCTATTATTTTATTCATTTTACATATTTTCTATTTTTTTTTATAAGTTTATTAGTTTAGTTTCATTCTGTAGTTGTTAATTAATAAAATGAAAATAGTTTATGTTAGTTTATTTCGGGTAGGAAATTAAAGATAAAATTGGCAAATAAGTGAATTGAGTATCGAAAGGGCGTAATTAAAAAATATTTTTTATTAGTAATGGAACCCCCGAACTTGAATTTCTGATCGTAGACCGATTTTATACCTAGGTGTTTAATTCGTTATTCACTTAGGTAATTTAGGATTCTAGTTAGCCTTATAATTAACTAGTGGCGACTCTTTCAAAGATCCAACGTTTTCAAAACATTTAATCGCCTTAGGTCAGATATTAGGTCCGACAAGTGGTTCGGCCGAAACTATGGTGTATCGGGAGAGGGATTTCTTTTGTCTCAACACAAAGGAGGTAAAGTGATTAACATTGAATAAATCTCTAACACTACCTATTTATAAGAGGAGGTGGGCAAAACCCACCTCAACCCTATTAGGGTTTTGGCCGGCCATTATTGTGTAAAGAGGAGGCCCAATTTTGGGCATCTCATATCAATTGGGATTTTAGGCCTAGCCCAAAATTCCTAATATGACATTACCCAATTACTTATGTGTTGGGCTTATATTAAAGGGCTCATATTATGGCGGCTCATTCACCAAATGCCAAAAAATTCTGGTGGTCAACTCGTTGATAATCTCACAAAAACTCTTGGTGGCTCTTGTGGACACTATTTGTGCCAATCTTGGTGCACATGATCTATATGCTCGAGCTTGAGGGGGAGTGTTAGAGATATATTCTCTACTTATTATGATATATTTAGTTTTCTAATATGAAGGAGGATAAGCTCTTAAGCTTCCTCAGGAGCACTATTCAGAAGCTCTCTAGCTGATCCAAAAACTGAAGGCAAGTCACTGCTCTTGCAAACTCTCTCGTCGGTTATGAGCATGGAGCAACTCTTCCTCCAGCACAAGCCAAAGCACAAGCAAAAGCCAAATCCGGAAGCCCAACCACAGCGGATTGCCTTGTTCAACCTCGCCTTCATCCCACACTTCGACTTCGACACGCCAAATCGCGAAATCCACCCCACCCCTTCGCCCCCCGCGTCCTCCCCCCCCCCCCCCCCCCCCCCCCTCCCCCTACACCTACACCATCACCAGCATCCCCGAGCCTGAGCCCGCACAAAAACCCCCCCACCACCACCACTACAACCTCCACATGCCCCCACAAGCCCTCACGCGCTTCCACGCGTCTTCACGCGCTGCTACACGCGCTGCCACACGCGCTACACGTGCCGCCCACGCGCCGACACGCGCCGCCCAATCCCAATATATGCGCCCACTGCTGTGGCGCGTGTATATCACGTGCCGCCTTGCGCGCCTCCACGCGCGAGTACGCGTCGCCACGGTCCACATCCACCCCCGACATGCCGTGCGCCGGTCGCCTACGTCCCTCCACGCGCGGTTGTGGATGTTGTTCGCCGTTTTAAGCTCAAACTCGACTACATCTTGGCGGTACAGCCCACTAAACTCCCCCACCTACCCCTTCCAGCTGAACCCATGGTTTGTCAAACCAACGCTTCGTTCTCGGAATGAACCACTGCATGATCTTTTACCCCTCGGGGTATCCACGATACGACCGCCGTCGTATCTCATTTCCTTTCTCCATGCGGAGAAGCAGAGCATTTCTGTGGCACCCCCGAAGTGCGCTAGTCCTTCGCGGATGTTCCACGGGCAGGGGTGTTTCGGTAGAATGGTTTCATCCAGCCCCTACCACTCAGAAATCTCTGCACCGGTCATGCGGTCATCTTTGTTTGTTTATGGAGTTGTGTGTGTTTCCGATTCTATTATGGGTCCTGTCTGTTATCGCTTGGTGTGCAGGTCCTCTGTTAGCTATGTCACTCTTGAGGGTGATTCTTCTACCCTCCGAAGGGCTTCGAGTGCTGCTGTATAAGTGGATTTCCTCCTCCTCAAGCTTCTATCATTTGCCTGGGGTCATCTCTACCAATAAGCCGATCCGGTGTTTTTTTTACTATCATTTTCATTTCTATTTCATGCTCTGTCGTATTTACTTACGTTATTTTGTTAGTACCTGCTCTACTAGTTCGGGTCTTGGGGGTTAACCAATCCCCTCAGAGCAGGTATGCCCTATTTTGTACCGTGTGATCGTTCTTAATTCAATAAAGTTCGGTTTTGATAAAAAAAAAAAAAAATTTGAAGGAGAGCTACACCTATATATATACTCCTCCACAACAAGGAATCCTTAAGGAGAAGAAATTTGTAAGTTGGTATCAGAGCAACACTAAGTGTGCAACGGTCATAGCTCACTTGCTACGCTATTGGGTATTTTGGTCTTTATAACTCACCATACCTTGTATTTGTATTTGAGTTACCAAACATAAGTATTTGGGTATTTTTTCCAAATCTTTAGAGTCATTATGCTTTCACAAAAGGTTAAAAACCTATGAAAGGTCTGAACTATCACCCATATTAACGGGAGAGGTCTGAAATTTAAAATTTAATAACAGATGTCTGAAATTTCTGTTTTGTTGATAACAGCGGTCTCCGTTAGTTTTTTCCGTTAAAACTAACGGAAGTTGGTCACATGCTTGGCAAGTGACCGGAAATAAAATAAATTTCCAAAAATGCCCTTCTATCAAGTGTGCCCCTCACATGCTTGGAGTGAAAAGACCAAAATGCCCTTGAAGCCACCACGGTACTCTGGCGACCACCAATCGTACTCCGGCGACCACCACCGTACTCCGGCGACCACCACCGTACTCCGGCGACCACCACCGTACTCCGGCGACCACCACCAAGGCTCCGATTGGGCCAAAATCGGAGCCACCGGCCTCGATTGGGCTCCGATCGGAGCCACCGGCCTCGATTGGGCTCCGATCGGAGCCACCGGCCCCGATTGGGCTCCGATCGGAGCCACCGGCTCCGATCTGAGCTTTTTGGCCCCGATCGGAGCTTTTTGGCTCCGATCGGAGCTTTTTTGCTGAGGTGGTGGCCGGAGTCGGGTCGCCGGAGCCGAGGTGGTGGTCGTCGGAGTCGAGGTGGTGGTCGCCGGAGTCGGGTGGTGGTGGCCGGAGTCGGGTGGTGGTGGTGGCCGGAGTTGGGTGGTTTTAATTTGACTTTAGGGGTAAAATTGTCATTTCACATTTCCTTAAATAAGATATTAAATAAAACAAAATATTAAAGGGGCAAAAATGTCATTTCACACAATTCTGTTAAATTTAACCCTAAAAATGGACGGAAAACCTCAAATCAACAAAATTGAAATTTCAGACCTCTGTTATTAACTTTTTAAATTTCAGACCTCTCCCGTTAACATGGGTTATAGTTCAGACCTTTCATAGGTTCTTAACCCTTCACAAAACCTTCATGTCCTTAACTTGGAACAAGCTAAGGAACTTAGTTTGCATTGTTTTTTCAAAATTGTGCATGTGAGATAGTACCCCTTATACGGAATGTGTTTGATGGATGGGCTTTGGCCAATCCCGTTCCTGCAGGATGCGGGGACGTTCATAGTTGTGTCTTTGATGGATGCATTAGGAAGCACGTCAAGAGTCAAGACTCAATTTTGTACAACTAGTTGCCACTAGGGAGCAACAAGTCCTGCACACATAACAACCAAAAGGAAGTCGCGAACAATGCTGGAAACATGTTACAGATGAATGACCAAGATGAATCATTTAATCAACATCGATGTGACAATTAACACACACACACAAAAAAAAAAAAAAAAAAAATTGGCACAAACAGGGTTTGAAATCACCCTCTCTCATGTACACTACTACAGTACTAGTATATATACAACAACAACAATGCAATGCAATGCACTTTCCCATTACTAAATAATACCTGTGAATCGACAAAGAAATATCTAATTGAGATCTGCAGAAGAAGACTGCTGCATTTGCCACTCCATACAGCCTTCAAAGTCGAAGCTACTGGCACAATCCAGCAACGCATTCTGCTGATGCTCGTAACGACATATGTAATTCAACCCTACCAGCACCTCACATATTAACGACTCCGTCTTTCCTCTGTCTGCAAAATACAAGGTCTGCACCAGAAGAACATTTGTTCTCTTCACTATCTGGTGCTGCTCAAAGTTTCTCTCGCTCTGCCACCGTATCATGTTATGAGCAAGGGGCCCCAGCCAACTCAGTATCCCTTCAATCCTCTCTTTCCAATCCTGGGCCAAGGGAGCATCATAGATCCCCACGTAAGCCTTGAGCTTCTTCTTCAGACACAACCTCATACTCGTTGGCAACATTTGGTAGAGATCGTCCCGAGCTTCCTCACCCACCAGATGAGGGTACCTGAGGAGCTTCTCGATCACCATGATTAGGTTTGCGTAATGCAAGGCCAAAGCCGACCCTCCTACTGTCCAACCAGGAGCCTCCACTGTTATTATACTCCCACCCTTCCCCTTCTTTATATCTCTCCTCACACTACTAGTACTGCTGCAAAACCCTGCTGAAACTTGACTGCTTCGATCATCCTCGTAATACTCCTCCTCCATTCTCGAAGCAGACCCACTTAAACTGAGACAATCCATAAAAATCTTCCCGGGGCTTGTCACACAAGGAAAGTTGAAATCTTCAGCTTGGAATAACTCCACCTCAGCTCTGCGCGGCTGAGGATGCCTTGTAACTCGTTTCAATGGTGTTGAAGAAGAGACATCCGATCTCTTCAATAACACAACAGATTCCCCGAACACCGTGCAGATTCTTGCGTAGATTGTGCACGCTGTCCTTGCCAACAGTTCCACCACCTTATCGAATGTCTGGCTCCACAAAGAAACCTCCTTGAGATGCCTCACGTCCTGTCTCTGCCAAGCCAATTTCTGCTCAAACGCACGACGGCTCTCCTCGTGCTGGAACTTCTTGGTGGCCTGCTCCAATTCATTCAGTACCTCTAATTCATTGTACAGACTCGATGTGGCACCAACGTACCGCTCCATCTTCCTCATCATCCCTTCCATATCTTTCACTAGAAACCCTAACTCCTTCACATCGATGGCTCCACTCACTATATCACAGTACACATGTTCGAACCCCTGAAGTGCGGGTTCGCTACACTTCTTGCCAAACCTCGAAATTACGGCCGCAACTCGGTTTAATTCGTCCAGCTTCTCCACAAGGCCCAGCTCCAGGACTCGGGACTCATCTGAAGAAACCAATTTCACCACACCCACTGATTTTGAGATCTCATTCCGCAGCCTAGAAATCTCAGCATCGCTTAAAGACTTGTGCAGGTGTACAGTTTTGGACATAATGTTAGCTACTTCGAATGATAGAATGCCAAGAACGTGCCTAGGAGCCGTCGAATTGTTGGGTTTCTTCTTTCGAGAGGTTTCCAAAAGGAGAGCGTGCTTTAAATTGTTACTTACCTGGTTCCCCATCTTCAAAATCCAAGTCTCCGCAACCATTGCCTTCTTTCGCCTCGAGATTTCCAAGATCTGTACTTATCTTGTAGTAGGCAGTGGATACAGAAGAAGAATTCACCTCTAAAGCACGCAGGCATCGAGGAGGGTGTACGGCTGCCAGTTCATGGACAAAAATGGACGATGAGTAGAAGGAGAAGAAGGCTGAGCAGGAGCCATGAACGTGCTGGCCAGTGACCAAGGCGTGGGGAGCAAGTGGGCCGGTGTGAAATAGAGGCTGTAATTGATTGAATTCAATTGAATTACACAGGGAAAGGGAAGCGTCTGGTAATGCCGTATGCGTGGAGAGAGAGAAGAGTTTCCTTAAGTTAAATTGAAAGTTGAAACGAATGGCAGTTGGATTTGTTTTAAGCTGAATGAATGAAAGGGAAGCAGTTATATATTTATTTTGAATTTTATAGCAGAATTTATTTTGAATTTGGTACGAACAAAATGACAAATAGAGGAGGTTTGGCTTTGGAAGTGTATTATTAGGTATCCAGTCAACAGCTCATCAACTTTTACTCTTTTCAACTGTTTCTCTATAGCCACCAAAAAGAAAAGTTGCACATAATATTTTATATAAGATTTAGCAGTTGGACTTGGACCCTTGATAACGAAAAATATATAAAACTATCCACAATGCACCCCGATTATTTTTCTCTATATCTATTACATCCGTAATATTAGTTAAGGGTGATATCGGATAGGTCGGACCGGTTTTTTACTCGTTTCGGTTGGTTATTTATATTTTCGGGCTTGTTTTTTTTCTTTTAAAAAAATCCTACTAAAAAGCCATGTGAGGAAAAATAAATTGCCCATTTGCATAAAGATTTTTTCGGTCTGGTTTTTCGGTTTAAACCGAAAATTAAAAAATTAGCAATTATCATTTATAATGCTCATAATTATTATTGTTAGGTTCCAAGTCTAGGGTCAACGGGTGGTCGACCTAAGTCTCGTTCCTCACTGGAGATGTCGCGGATTTGGTGCTCTCGGGTTGTGTCATCCTAGCTTGTGTCTTTCTGTCCTTAGCTTCTCTTCTCTTCTCGCCCTGCAAGAGGGGCAATACCAGGCACAGAGGGGTGATGGGTTCCGATGTAATCGTTAGCCCCGTTAACAGCCACTGGACGGCGAGTAGGTCCAGTGGGCCTCGCGAAAAGCCTTGAAGGCCCAGAGGCCCAGCACGAAGGGTCTCGACTTCAGCGGTCCCGATGTATGAGCTGAACGCTCCCGATAAGAAGCCTCTGAGTAGGCCCCGATATGCCTTAGTAAAGGCCCCGATAATAAAGCCCCGCAGAGGCTGGACCTGTCCCGTAGAGACTTAAGGTCCTGGGTGGTGATCTAGAATGAGACAACTCTGGAGTCCCCGACAGTAGTCGAGACTTGTAATCAGAGGATAAGACCGAGAAACCCGCCTACTGGATGAGAGTAGTGGGAAGACGGTTAAGATATAGATAATCTCCCCCGAGATACGCAGGGCGTGCCCGAGATACGCGGAGGTACGGGTAAGATACGCGGAGCGTGGGGCGAGAAATATGGAATCCCAGCCGAGATATACGGAATCGTGGCGAGATACACGGAATCATGGGTATAACTGCCAAGCGCAGTAACAGGTAACAAGGTAACTCCTCCTTCTATATAAAGGAGGAGGTTACCTCAGAAAAACCCTACACTGATACGAACATATACTCTTGCTTACCACCCATTGATTACCGTACTCATTTAAGCATCGGAGAGGGATTCTGGGTCACCACCCAGGCCATCCCCTTTTGCAGGACCACGCGGAGCCCAGGAGTCCAAGCATTCCGTCAAGGACGTAACGGAGCTTCGCCCGTGATCCAACATTGGCGCCGTCTGTGGGAAGCTTACGAAAAGCCAAGATAGCTTCTACCAGATCAATGGCCGGTGGTGGCAAGAAGAAGCAAGTTCAGGCTGGCAGTTCTCGTCCCGCAGGAACTGTGAATTCCCCGTTGCCGGAACGCATCGCTGAACAAGGTGGTGAGAACCCTGCTCTCTCCCAGACAGGGAAGCAAGGTGATGGATATGAGGTCTCAGTCCGAGACGCTGAGATGAACAGGCAGGATGTCCCGCGTAGGGAAGTGGATGAGGCTCCCCCAAACCCGGTGGGCCGTGGAAGAGAAGGAGTCCCGCGAAGGGAAGAAGGGTCGTCTTCGAACTCGGAGTTGGCCAAGGCAGTAGCGGAGGCTATGCCCATGTTCTTGGCCGCCATGGAGGCCTTGCTGGATAAGAGGGAGGCCGCTAGGAGAGCGGAGGAGTTGCCTCCGCGAGAAGAGTTACCACCACCCCCGCCGAGGGTGGACCCGGAGGGACAGGAGGTTCCGCTCAGGAATAAGGGTAAGGAACCAGCACACCTGGAGAAGTTCGTGGTTGACGGCCCCGGACCGGTGCAGAACAGGACCATTCCCCTGAATGGCCCCATCACCCCCGATCAGGTGGTGAAGATCGTGAGCATCTGCATGGGTGATCAGAAGCAGATGACATCGGAACTGAGGGATCGGTCCAGCCATCCTTTTGTGCCGCGGCTGATCGATACTGTAGCCCCGCCTGGACTAGGTATTCCAACCATCAAGGAGTATGACGGTGAGGGGGACCCTGTTCGCCATGTGCAGAGGCATGTCCAGGCCTGTATGGGACGAACATCGAACGATGACCTCATATACTCATTGTTCCCGATAACCCTGGGAGAAAGGGCCATGACTTGGTTCTTCAGCCTTCCGCCGGGGAGCATCACGTGCTGGGCTGATATGCACGATCGCTTCATCAAGCAATATCAAGGTCGGAGACGCCTCCTGAAGAGCGTGAGGACTTTAACCCAGGTGGTGCAAAGGCCCGATGAATCGTTGGCATACTATTACCAACGGTTCACTGCTAGTGCTGCGGAGATTGACGAAGAAATCTCGGAGGGAGAGATGATCCGTACTTTCCTAAGGAACTTGAGCGCTCCGTACGGTTCTGACCTAATGCATAGCGTCGCCGCGAAGGCTGTGTGGAGTATGGAGGCCCTGCAGGCGAGGGTGAAACAGCAAATCGACGTCCAGGAGTCGAAGATTGCTGCTGGAGAACTTGATCCCCCAAAGTCGGGAAGAGGAAAGCCATCGTCCAAGCTGTCGGACGATCGCAAGGGGAGCGACAAGTCGGAGGGAGGAAGGAACCGTGGTCGTCCCGATAAAAGAGAAGACAAGCATCCTCCGAGGAAGGACAACCGAGAGGGTCGGGCTGTTCCCATCAATAGCTCGATGACCTCTATGTTAGCTGTGATGGACAGACAAGGTCTCGCTCGATACCCCCCGAGGAAAGAAGGCGAATTCCTAGGAGGCCGTCCCGATCGTTACTATCGCTACCATCGAGCCAATGGTCACGACACTGAGAACTGTCGGGAGCTGAAGAAGGAGATTGAAAAGCTGATCCAGAAGGGAAGGCTGAAAGAGTTCGTCGGGAAGGGTCGGTGCCGATCCCGTTCCAGAAGTCGGTCGCGATCCCGTTCTAAGTCCCGCGATCGATCCCCGAAGAAGAAGAAGGTCGAGCATGAGGCCTCGGGTTCAGGTGCCCGCAAGGAGAGGCGCGGAACTATCAACGTCATCCATGGAGGAATGGCGGCGGGAGGAGATACCTCTGCCTCTCGGGAGAACTACGCTTCCCGCATATCTGCCGCGGTGGTGCTAGGAAAACGGTCCCGGTCGTGGACCCTGAAGGAAGAAATGGAAATTTCGTTCTCGAAGGAGGATCTAATAGGCGTGGAGAGCCCTCACGACGATGCCTTGGTCGTGACCCTGGACGTAGACGGATTCGATATGAAGCGGATCCTGATAGACGGAGGGAGCTCCTCCGATATTCTTTTCATGGACGCACTGGAAGCCATGGGAAAGACGAAGAAAGACCTGACGCAGGTGGACTTCCCGATGGTGGGATTCTCTGGATCCACTTCCTACCCGTTGGGAATGATTACCTTACCAGTAGAGTTTGGTAGTGGCTGGAAAATGGAGAGGCGAAACGTGGATTTCGTCGTCGTGGAGTCCGCGGGGGCATACAACGCGATCATCGGGAGGACCACCATCAACCCTCTCATGGCAGTCGCCTCGACGGTCCACCAGAAGATGAAGTTCCCGACTGACAATGGGGTCGGAGAGGTCAAGGGCGACCAGGTGGCATCGCGAAAATGCTATGTTAACGCCACCCGACGAAGAAGAAGGGAGGCCATGACCGTCCTTCAAACCGATACCGATCCTCGAGAGGAGTATGGGCGTCCCGCCCCCATGGAGGATTTGAAGGAAGTGGAGATCGATGGGCCTCAGAGGAAGGTGAAGATCGGCTCTGCTTTGTCGGAGGAAAGAGCCCGAGAGTTGATCGACCTCTTGAAGGAGATTAAGGAGTTGTTTGCCTGGTCTCCGAGTGATATGCCAGGAATCAGCCCTGACGTGATAGTGCACGAGCTGAAGATAGACCCCGCAATCAAGCCTATCGCGCAGAGAAGGCGTCCGATGGGCGCGGACAAGAGGATCGCGATCCAGCAGGAGGTGGGCACTCTGCTCGATGCTGGATTCATCAAAGAACTCCGATTCCAGACTTGGGTGGCTAACCCAGTGCTGGTGCTAAAGAGTAACGGAAAGTGGCGGATGTGTGTCGACTTCCGCGACTTGAACAAAGCCTGTCCGAAGGACTGCTACCCGCTGCCAAGGATCGACCAGCTGGTGGATGCCACATCGGGACATGAGCTGCTGAGCTTCATGGATGCCTACTCCGGGTACAATCAGATCAAGATGGCGAAGGAGGATGCCCCTCACACAGCTTTCTACGCTGACAGCGACGTCTACCATTACGACGTGATGCCCTTCGGATTGATCAATGCCGGAGCAACTTACCAGCGGATGGTGAACAAGTTGTTCGGGGACATGCTGGGGAAAACCATGGAGGCATATGTGGACGACATGCTGGTGAAGTCCCGACAGGCAGGAGACCATGTCTAGAATTTGGCGGCGGCATTTGAGCGAATGAAGTTCCATCAGGTTCGGCTGAACCCCGACAAATGTGCTTTCGGGGTGAACTCGGGGAAGTTCCTAGGGTTCATGGTGAGCCAGAGAGGAATCGAGGTGAACCCCGAGAAGCTGCGAGCAATCGAGGAGATGCAGTCCCCAAAGACTCATCGGGAGGTCCAGGTGCTGAATGGCCGGTTGGCCGCGATGAATCGCTTCCTATCCAAGGCAAGTGACCGAGCCATGCCATTTTTTGAGGTGCTGAGGGCTAACAAGAAGTTCGAATGGACCGACAAGTGCGAGGAGGCGTTCCAGGCACTCAAGCAGCATCTCCGTACCCTTCCGCCGTTGGCAAAACCAATTCCAGGCGAGCCGCTCTATCTCTATTTGGCTGTTTCCGATATGGCTGTTAGTTCTGTTCTGATTAAGATTGTCAAGGGCAACCAAGTGCCTATCTATTATGTAAGCAAGGCGTTTGCCAAGACTGAAATAAAATATCCCGCTATTGAGAAGTATCTCTTCGCGTTGATAATTGCCGCTCGAAAGCTCCGACCTTACTTCCATGCACATGAAGTCACGGTATTGACTAATCAGCCCTTGAAACACTTTTTGAACTGACCGGAGGCGTCGGGGAGATTGGTAAAATGGGCCATCGAGCTGACTGAGTTCCGCATTCATTTCGCTCCGAGGACTGCTATTAAGGGCCAGGCGTTGGCAGATTTTATAGCTGAGTCTACGGCACCCGATCTGGAAGTAACGGGTCCCGCAGAGGGGGCAACCATGGAAGGAGTTCCGACAACGAAACAGCAGCCAGAACAGCCAAATGAGGAGAACACCTGGGAGATGTACACTGATGGTTCATCGAGTGTAGAAGGCTCGGGGACAGGATTCGTGTTGATACCGCCCGGTGGAGGTGAGCCCTTACGGTATGCCCTGGCGTTGACATTCAAAGCCACCAACAACGAAGCAGAATATGAGGCTCTCATCACAGGCCTTAAGATTGCCAAGGGTACGGGGGTCGACCATTTAAAAGTGAAGTGCGATGCTAGCTTGGTTGTAAATCAAGTCCAGGGGAACTTTGAGGCTAAAAGCCCGACGATGAAGAAATATTTGCATGAGGTGCAGACTTTGAAGGGAAGCTTCAAAAGCTTTGATATCGAGGCGATCCCGAGGGAAGAGAACGCGGAAGCGGATGCCTTGAGCAAGTTTGCCCTGGGAGTGGCCCCCGAGGAGAATCGGAAGGTGCATTTCCTAGAAAAGGTGATCATCTCAAACATTGACCCGGTGGAGGTCTGTGCTATTGAGACAGGATCGGTGGAAGAGGAGAAGCCCACTTGGATGACCCCGATGGTCACGTACCTAACTACGGGGGTACTCCCCGATGATAAGGTGGCAGCCGTCAGATTGCGTCGGATTGCAGACAACTACGCGATGGTGGACAACCAGTTATACAAAAAAGGGTATGTAAAACCTTTCTTAAAATGCGTAGCAGAGCCTGACACGAATCGGATCCTAAGGGAACTACACGAAGGAGCCGCGGCCTGTCATGAGGGAGCCCGATCTCTGGTGAGGAAAGCGTTGAACTTGGGTTACTATTGGCCCTCGATGAATAAAGAAGCGACCGCGATGGTCCGATCCTGCGATGCATGCCAGAGGTACGCCCCAAATATCATGGCTCCCGCCGCGGACTTAATGCCCATCAGGAGTGCATGGCCCTTTGCGCAATGGGGAATTGACTTGGTGGGACCACTTCCCCAAGCGAAAGGTCAGTGCAAGTACTTACTCGTGGCTATCGACTACTTTTCAAAGTGGATAGAGGCCAAAGCATTGGCTAGAACGACGGGGCAGCATATCCTCAAGTTCCTTCAGACTCAAATCGTATCCCGATACGGGGTCCCGCGAGTGTTGATTAGCGATAATGGCCCTCCGTTCAATGGGGCTCAGTTGAAGGAGTACCTGGAAGAATTAAACATTGAGCATCGGACCGCTTCAGTCCGCCACGCCCAGACCAATGGCCAGGTAGAGTCAGCCAATAAGGTCGTGATGGATGGCTTGAAGAAAAGAGTCTATGCCTTGCAGGGCCATTGGCTGGATGAGCTCGAGAATGTGCTATGGGCTGTGCGAACAACACCCAAGAAATCAACAGGAGAAACCCCGTTTGGCCTGGTTTATGGCACGGAGGGAGTCGCTCCCGTGGAGATAGCGGTGGCGTCCCACCGCGCAAAATATTACGAGCCTCTTACAAACGAGGAAATGAGACGTCTGGACTTAGACCTACTCGAGGAAAAGAGGTGGAAGGCTGATGAAGTCCTGGCCCGAGTGCGTTTGGCAACAGCCCGATACTACAATCGGCGTGTCAGGTCCCGACAATTCTTCGTAGGAGAACTTGTCTGGCGGAGGAATGAGTTTGTTCATCAAGACCAGATCAACAAGCTGTCACCAAAATGGGAAGGACCGTACAAGATCGTGGGGATGCCAGCGCCCAATGCATACAAGTTAGAGGATCTCGAAGGCAAGACGTTGAAGCATTCCTTCAGTGGTGATCACTTGAAGAAGTATCATGTTTGATATGAAGCCGCCACGAATGGCGCAAATTGTCTATCAATAAAATCCGATGTAAGCCTACTTTGAATTATTAGTGAATAAAAGAAGTTGCCTTCCAATCAAATTGCTTTCAAATATATTCTAAATGTTAATAAGACGTCCTGAGTGACGCGACAAAAGCCTTCCGAGGTACGATGAAAGCCCCGCAGGGGACGCGTAAGTCGTCTATATGGCGCGGCCAAAAGCCTTAACAGGTATGGACAAAAGCCCTACGGGGTACACGTAAGTCGTCTATATGATGCAACCAAAAGCCTAGGTATGAAAAGACCCTGATGGGTCCACGTAAGTCGTCTATATGATGCGGCCAAAAAGCCTTAACAGGTATGAAAAAGCCTTAACAGGTCCGCGTAAGTCGTCTATATGATGCGGCAAAAAGCCTTAAAGGGTACGATTAAGCCGTCCAGTAGAGACGCAGTAAAAGCCCTAAGGGGTGTGAAGATGGCCTTGAAAGGCAGGGACGAGAAACCTTAAGTGGTGAAATCCCGATTTTGGACGAGAAACCTTAAGTGGTGAAGTCCCGATTTTGGATGAGAAGCCTTAAGTGGCGAAGTCCCGATTTCGGACGAGAAGCCTTAAATGGTAAAGTCCCAAGTTAAACGTCGGAAGGACGTATGAAGTCATTTTAATGGTGCATCGGAACGTTCTGAGTAACGAATTTTAAGCCGCATTAGATAAAGTGCAGATGAATATCGATGCCAAAACAGATGGAAAGAAAACTACTTATATAAGGGCCAGAAGGCCAAAGAGGTTCGATACAGTAGACAAAGGAGAAAGACAACAAGGACTAAAAGATGTAAGCATTAAGCTTGGTCCTTGCGGGAAGGTGGATCCTTAGCAGCATCGGAGGGAACGGAGTTTGGAGGGACTTGGGCAGAAGGCTCCGCAGCTGGCGGAGTCGGGTCCACGGCAGCAGCCTCTTCACTCTCCGCGGGGAGGTTGAAGTACTTCTCCGCAATGGGGGCAAGAGTCTCGGACTTCGTGAAATCAATGGAATCCGCGTAGGCTGTGTACAGTTCCTCGACGGTGTTGAACAACACGTCCTCCATCTCGGACTTGCAAAACTCCACAGCAGCCACCTTGAATTCTTCAGAGTCCCGATACTCCTCGAGGCCCCGCTGGCGGCCCTCCTCGAAGCCCCGTTGGTGGCCCTCCTCGAGGCCCTGAGCCTTTGCCTCAGCCAGCTTGGCAGAGAACTCAGCCCTCTCCGCCTCAAACTTCGCCTTAGCCTCCGCGAGAAGGTCCGCGAAGACGTTTTTCTCGTGAATGAGCTGCTTCTTCTCCTCCTCATTCCGCTGCTGGTCCGCCTGGACCATCTTCCGCTCCCGACGCATGACAGCCTCATGATCGTGAACCTTCTTGAGCAGGTTGGAGGACAAATCATCAAGGAGAGTCTTCTCCTTGGCCATCTTGTTCTTGGCCGCAACAGCCTCGTCGAGTTCTACCTAAAGCTTGGCTAAAGCATCAGGGTTCGATTGGGCCTCCGCCGCTTCAAAAGCACCCTTCAGGGCCAGGATAAGGCCGAAGCAACGCTGTTGGTTCGCGATGTCCTGAAAGAAGGAAGGGAAAAGATCAGGACATAAGCAATCAAAGATAAGGGTAATGATGAAAACCAAACAAGGATAGAATTTTCACCTCCATCCGACGAATGGCCATGTCGTGGATCTCCTCCTCAAGGTCCTCCCGCGCGAAGGACAGGGGCCGCCTCAAGGCTGGAGGAACACACCCCGCCAGCAGATGCAGGGCCAGCCCAGGATCAAGCTCTCCCCGGCGAAGTGGAACCCCTCGAAGGGACTCGATCGGGTTCCAGGGCATCATCCCCTCGTCAGGGGTGAAAACCTTGTAAAGGTTTTCATCCACGGGGAGCGAGGGGACGAACCCTGAACCTTCAGCCAAAGGAGCCACCTCAACTGGCGGCTCGGGAGTTGGCGTACGAAGAACAGGAGAGGGACTCTTGGACACGTCCCTAACAGCGGGCCTCGCTTTCTTGGACCCTGACCTGCCGCGGGGAAGCAGGCCCCCCTCTTCAGGCTCCTCGGCAGAAGGAGAAGCTTCCAAATCGGTCACCTGGCGGAACTGAGCTCCCGCCGGGGCGTCCTCCAGCATCAGTTCTTGTGGAGTTGCAGCCCCCGCTGGAATGGTAGCCTCCGTCGGAGCAGGAATCTCCAAGGGACCTGCGGTGGCGGGACGAATGAAGTTAGGAAGAGTACCTTCAGGGCACCAGATGACTTGACGATCGAAATGTCTATTCTTCCCAAGGACGTTGTAGTATCCCGCCTCAAGGACGTGGGGAATTTCCCCTCGAAGGATGTACTTAATCTCTTGGACACGTGCTTTCCGATCAGCAGGGATAAACTCCTTGGGGATCAATTTTTTATATTGATTAATTGCACGACGAACGCGCTTACCTTCCTCGATGGTGGTGACCCCGAAGGCCCGATATATCTCCTCCCGCCTGGTTTTCTTGGCCCCGACTTGCTCGTCGGTAGAAGGAGCAGCAGATAAGGGGGCGGAGGAGGCAGTACCCTTCTTCACCAGTTTGCGCTTCCGCTTGGAGCCACTCTGGACGGCATCAGTCTCGCCCTGCTTCAGAATGAGATGAGTCAACAGAGAAGCCTTCTTGGCTGCAAAGGTAAAAATAAAATAGTTAGAAATATTACCCAGACGACTAAATCTGCAGAAACAGAATCAAGGAGCCGAACTCCGATGGCAATCAAATTCCGCTCCTGGAGCTTGTTGGCATCGATAGGTATGAAGTTGTCCCCCCAGCGGTAGAGTTGCACCATCTGGAGGGTGTTGAGGTCATCCTCGGAGTAATCCTGGAGCTTGGGGGCAGGGTCCGCCACGACTTCCCATCGAGGCCAGGGGACAGAGCTATGCTGGACAAAGAAGTAGTACTTCTTCCAGCCACTGTTGTCGGAGCCCGAGTCGCGGATCAGAATCCGATCCTTGTGAAACTTCCAAGTTTCGCTGTCCCAGCCGAAACGTGAAAGTTGCTCCTTTGTCCACTTGGGGAGTCGGGGGGAGAAGGAGCAGACACCGGATTTGTTGCACTTCATGCCGTAAAAAGTGCGGAACAACAGGAGGCTGTATGTCCATTGCTGGCGATGGCATAGGAGCTGGAAGGCATTCCACACGCGGATGGCGTGTGGAGAGAAAGTACAAGGGTGCGTTTTGTAGAAGTTGCACATCTCCATCATGTTTCCACAGAAGGGGAACCGAATCCCCGCGCTTATCTGTCCAGTAGAAACAAACACCTCCCCTGCCCGAGGAGGCGTGATAATGTGCTTCCTTCTACCAGCAGTTTGGGACTCGTAAGGGAAGCGAGGCTCCCAATCCGAGGTGATACACCCCTCTCTAAGGGCAACCTCATACGAACCCTCAGATATTTCGTTGACAGCAAACTCAAAGGCAAAGGGAGCCCTAATCTCAGAAGTAGCTTCGTCTAAAAACGATTACAGACAAGAGGAATTGAGAAAAGAAGAGTAAACAGTGAGCAAATTACAAAAACGTGGAAAGAAGTCCTTACCAGACATGATCGGTGGTCAAAGAAGTAAGAATAAGGAAGATCGGAAAGGTTAAAGGCCTTGATCACTTGAAACACCATGAGGAGCTGGAGGAGAGCTTCGAATGCAAGGATGATTGAAAGCGAGAGAGTGCAGAAGAAGTGAATGAGACCAGGGTTTTACCTTTTATAGGCAAAAGGACAATTGAAGGGACGTAATCGTGCCCGTTGAAGACGAAACGATTTAATCATAACCGTTGAGCTATGGGACGGTACGGAGGAGACAGCTGGATGGGCTTGATCTGCGCCGTTGAAGAGGAAACGACACGATCTTAATCGACGAGATTTTAGGCACGGAGGAGACGTGTGTGATGTCACAGTTACTTTTTCAGAAAACAGCAGTCACGCTGGTTTAAACGTCGTTTCTCTAGCCCTAGGCATTTAATGCTACAATAGCCGAGGAGTCTCCTTGGATTTGGCAACTGCCCATGGGGCCTGGTGGGCCCAAGGCAATCATAAGAAAGAGACTCTGATATATAACGATCACACGCAAAGATCAAAGCCTCCGACGGTGGTATCGGAAGGTATGAAGACAAAAGCCTCTAACTGAGGTATCAAAAATTGCAAGGATCCAAGCCTCCGACGGCGGTATCGGAGGGCATGAAAGCAAAAACCTTCGACAAGAGAGGTCAAAAAAGTTGGACTGGAAGACATGACGAACTAAAAGTCCCCCATGTCTTGGGGGCAAATGATGGGTTCCGATGTAATCGTTAGCCCCGTTAACAGCCACTGGACGACGAGTAGGTCCAGTGGGCCTCGCGAAAAGCCTTGAAGGCCCAGAGGCCCAGCACGAAGGGTCCCGACTTCAGCGGTCCCGATGTATGAGCTGAACGCTCCCGATAAGAAGCCTCTGAGTAGGCCCCGATATGCCTTAGTAAAGGCCCCGATAATAAAGCCCCGCAGAGGCTGGACCTGTCCCGTAGAGACTGAAGGTCCTGGGTGGTGATCTAGAATGAGACAACTCTGGAGTCCTTGACAGTAGTCGAGACTTGTAATCAGAGGATAAGACCGAGAAACCCGCCTACTGGATGAGAGTAGTGGGAAGACGGTTAAGATATAGATAATCTCCCCCGAGATACGCAGGGCGTGCCCGAGATACGCGGAGGTACGGGTAAGATACGCGGAGCGTGGGACGAGAAATATGGAATCCCAGCCGAGATATACGGAATCGTGGCGAGATACACGGAATCATGGCTATAACTGCCAAGCGCAGTAACAGGTAACAAGGTAACTCCTCCTTCTATATAAAGGAGGAGGTTACCTCAGAAAAACCCTACACTGATACGAACATATACTCTTGCTTACCACCCATTGATTACCGTACTCATTTAAGCATCGGAGAGTGATTCTGGGTCACCACCCAAGCCATCCCCTTTTGCAGGACCACGCGGAGCCCAGGAGTCCAAGCATTCCGTCAAGGACGTAACGGAGCTTCGCCCGTGATCCAACAAGGGGGGTGGTGCCTGATGAACCCTCTCTGATGCCTAAGTCAGTACGGTTTTAGAGAGATAAAGCTAGAGAGATGTCAGAGCAAAATTATGCAACTTGTCAAGATGATCAAATGAATAGTGGAAGAGTTGTATTTATAGGCAACGGTGTCATTAAGGTGGCTTAATGACATCGTTAACCTTTAAACACAATTAATTAACCTTTAAACACGTAATTAAGACCTTAGGGTACGGAGAAGGTTGGCGGAAATAAACCGAGTATGGGAGTCTAAAAACAGTGTCGGGGCCCTTGGGGGGGAGGAAAATCCGACCCCCAAGGGTAGGGGTTGGGTGTGGCCACCCAACCCCTCCTAGGGGAGATAGGGTTGGCCCACCCGATCTTCCCTAGGGGAGGTCGGGTGTGGCCACCCGACCTCACCTAGGTGAGTCTAACTTGTCCGGACGAGTATTCCGGCCTCGTCCGGACCGTTGGTGTTTTCGCGGGGTGTTCGGGTTGAAGTTTTGATTTACAATCATTAACGGGGTGATCAAAATGAAACGATTCGGAAGTCAACGGGTTCAAATTGGGCGTATATCCATCACATGCCCCCGAGTCAACCAATGGCCTGACCCTTGATTGACTCTATTTTAGGATGGTATGACACGCGCAATTTGAATTACCTTTCGTCTGAATGCTTACTTACCCATGGATGTGTGCCTCTGACTCTGCCCCCTGCCTTATAAGATAGAGGAATTGTAAACGTCAGAATAGTACGGACACGTGTCCAAGCACGCGTCCGTCTGAGGTGGAAATAGTAAATCTATCCTTGCTACGGGCGTATACTCGAAAAATACACGCTCGCATAGGGATGCAATACGAATACAGCTAAGCGATTCATACTTCAATTTCATGCCGGGATTTATCTAAGTGGAGAAAAATTTAATTTTGGTCTAAAATTTTTCTAAGTATGGGATGCTTAAAAATAAACCCATGGGATGTTAACTTGAGTGGAGATATGCCTAACCATAGTCTAAGGGAGGTAAAGATGATAGTTTTCCTTTAACCCTTAGATCTCATCTAATTCTAAATGGAGGGTTGTGATTATGTCACTTTAAAAAACCCTACACCTTTTCAAATATATAGAGGAGTATAGAAAATACCTCACTTAGCCACCATTGTCATCTTTTTCCTTTTTCCTCACACTTGGAGACCAAGGGAGGCATTCTTGCACACCAAGGGAGGGGGGCCGGCCAAAATTCCGGTGGAGGACCAGAAATTCCGGCCAGCAACTCGAGTGAGGAGAGGCCACCGGCACGGGACGAAGGCGGCAGCTGCTGATTGGGACGGCGGCTTGGATCGCGGCGGCGTGGAGAGCAGTTGAGCCAGCAGACCAGGACGACGGTGGCGCTGGGCTGAGGCGTGGCTGGCGATCGACGGGGCACGGCGGAGGCGAGGTCCGACGCGGGCGATTCCGACCAGCTCGCACCGGGACGTGGCTGAGGTGGGGCGACTGAACTCAGCTCCGGCGACAGCGGCGGAGGACAATTTCCGGCGAGGGGCTGATTTCTGGCGGTCTTCCTACTTGAAATCCGGACCCGTTTATCACATCGGGTCGGGTTTTCCGAAGGTCCACCCTTTTCCTTCCCGTTACCGTGTAAAATGTTGATTTTTGAATTGTCGATATTCGATTGCCGATACTTGATTGGATATGTGATTGCCGTGGATAGCCGTAGCTAGTCGTGGATTTAGGGAAAAAAATTTGGCCAGTCGTCCGGAGATAGTTTTTTGTCCGATTAGACTATTCCCGTTTTGAATTTGATGTCGAGGCGCCATTTGTGTGTTGATTTCCGTTGGAGGGCGTAATTGTAATTTTGCCCGGGAACTGACTTTTGGTTCGGACAAAATCGTCCGATTTGGTTGTCGTGGTGTCCTTGGCGCATGTTTGTTACCTTTGTTGGATGTCTTCGGATCTTTGGTTGTTGTTGTTGGTCGAGTACCGGGGTACTCCCGCTTTTTCGAAAATTTTCTTGTTTTGACATCTATCATGCCGTGGCAGGTACTGTATTCCTGGTGGTGTCCCCGTACGCAAACTCTGCAAAGGCGTTACATCCTTCGAAGGATGAGTAAGTCTCTCTTCTCTTCTATTCGTCGCATTACTTCCTTTCCTGTCATTAGCTTAGTGTCGCAAACTGAGCCGGGGTGTTAGTCGAAACTTGATTCGAACTTTGGGATTTCCTGCTACCTTTGACTTAGGTCTCGCTGCTTTGTCGGAGAACCACCTGACTAGGTCTGATTATAACGAGCACGTTACTTTAGGTGATATCTGCCCCTTAGATGAGCCTCTATATCCTTTCCTCCCCTCCTTGGGGAATACCCGCCAGACAGTGACAGAGCCTCCCAGGGGGAAGGTCGTTGTTTACCCTTCCCAGATTCGATTTGGATTGCAGCTGCCTTACTGCGATGATCTTGTAGAATTGAGTAGGTTCTTTAGGATTCCCCCTGTGAACCTTGCTCCTAGTGCTATCCGTATCTGGGTGGGCTTCCGGGTGTTATGCCACTGGTACTCCTGGAAGTACTCACTGGTTTTGTTCCGCTGCTTTTATCGATTCCAATATCAGAGGAAGGTAGGCTTTGCGAGTTTTGTAACTCGGTACCCATCCCTCAAAGATTCCCGGTTTGCTGACTTTGGGTTGAGTGGGGTTGAGTGGAATACTTCTCTTCGCTTCGTGGCCCGGAGCGATAACTCAGCGAGCCACTGGGCCAAACATTATTTCTTCATTACGGATCGGTATGTTACTTGGTCAGTCTTGAATGAGGATCGGTCAGACGGCTGGCCTGCCTTCGGGGAGTTCTCTTCCGCGGATTTAGAGACTATGAAGGCCATCTATGAGAGCAACAGGACCCAGTCATACTGCCCTGTGTCCTTAGTGACTGAGACGGATCTTTATGAAGCAGGGATCAGTTTGACTCCTGACTCCGGGGGTTCGGTATGTTACTTAGTCTTCTCATCTGCATTTACTTTCTGCTTTTTCCTTGTAGGTTGGTTTCACGGGAAAACATATAACGTGCAGGCGGCACTGGTCGATCTGAGCAAGAGGAGGGCTCCATCTAGCTCTACCCTGAAGAAGTCCCCCATGCTTGGGAAAACTGCTGGGGCCTCTGGTATACTTCCTTCTCCTTGCCTCTTTATGGTATACTTGTGTTTTTCTTATTCTTGTTTTTCTTGCATTGTTAGGGCACTCTCCCCTGGTGACCGAGAGGGTTGTCTCCGTAGGCAAGGGCTATGGACCTTCGAAGTCCAAGTCACAGAGGTCTGACTCTGAGGCCGGGGCCTCGGCTGTCAAGAGGAAGAAAGTTGCAGATCCTTCTCCGCCTGTTGTTCGTCCTCCGACCCTGTCTCGTGACAAAGAGATGGTGGTCGAAGAGGTGCCTTCCCGAGCTGATAAAGGGAAGCGACCTGTTGGTGATGGTTCCCCTGCCCTCCAGCCGAGGGCACGGTCGTCAGGTTCGACCTCCTCCCTGTAATCGACGCTTCTATGTTTATGTTTTTCTGTATCTTACTTTTTTTGTATAGGTGGGCCTCCGGCTTTGAGTCGGAAGGATTTCGCACGCCTTACTGACGAGGATATCGTTGGGTCTGAGTGGACTCCTTTTGCTGGGTTGAAGGAGTTCCACCTTGATAGCGGGTCTTCATTGCGCACTCCGGAGGTTGGTATCCGTGTGCTTCGCGGTGCCATCCCTCCTGGTGATCGTGTTGCTCAGCCTAAGTCTCCTGGGGATAGGGCTGGGCATGGTTCGGTTCTTGGCCGAACCGGTTCAGAACCGAACTGGAACCAGATTTTAGGTTCAGTTGGTTTTCTGTATCAGGTAAGAACCGAACCAGATTTTAGGTCCTAGAGCCGAACCATAGGAGAACCGGTTTTGAACCGGTTCGAACCGGTTATGAACCTTTTTTCTTTTTTTTTTTTACTAAAATTCAAAATATACACCTTTTTTTTTACTAAAATTCAAAATATACAGCCAATATAGAACTATTCCTGAGTTAAGTTTTGAGTTCAAAACTAAACTCAATTGATTGTAGAACTGATATGAGGTAACATAATTAGGGATGGCAACGGGGCGGGTCGGGGCGGGTTTTCGCAGCCCCGGACCCGCCCCGCGGGTCAGCCTGGCTGACCCGGACCTGGGTAAGTGTACCTCCCGGGTCGGGGCGGGGCGGGTCAAATATCCCGCGGGTCGACCCGCGGGGCCCCGACCCGCCGTGAACAATTTTTTTTTTTTTTTTCACTTCTCAATATTAAATACAATTTTTTTTTTGCCAAAATATTACATTATACATAACTTCAAACCATAAATCTAACATCAATCAAATACAAACACATCAAATTCATCACCAAATACAAATTCAAATCCAAATTAACAAATCCTAATAATCTAAATATACATCTATTTATAATTTTGTTCATATTATTTATATAGGTACTATATTAACCATATTGTTTAGTAAATGTTACATTATACTAACATTTAAAAAAAAAATTAAAAAATATATATATAGGCATTTCGGGGCGGGTCAACGGGGCCCCGTGTCCCTAGACCCGGACCCGACCCGGGTCCGCCCCGCCCCGAACCCGACCCGTGACCCGCGGGTCGGCGGGTCCTCGGGTCAAAACCGGGTCGGGGCCCCGCGGGTCAGCGGGGCCCCGAGACCCGTTGCCATCCCTAAACATAATATATAATAACTATATATAAGTAAACAAACCTGCTACGTATGAACCAAACCCAAATAGTGAAAGATCTACCTATGGGTGTAAACGATTCAAGCTACTCGTGAACTTCTCGAGATCGGTTTGGTCGATATTCAAATTCGAATCGCTAAATTTCGAGTCGAGTTAAACTTTTTTTGATACCGAGTCGAGTTCGAGTTCACTTGTACTCGAATCGAGAGGCTCGCGAGCTTAATCGAGCTTTTTTGTTTTGCATATTCGAGTCGAGTTCGAGTTTGAGTTTTTCGAGTTTTACGTAATAATATTATATATGTATATATTGAGTCGAGGAAGAGTTCGACGTCGAGCTAAGATGCACCATTTATTATTTAATTGAATTTTTAACCTTATCGAGCCGAACTCGAACATGTCAAGTATGGCACCGAGTCGAGCTCGAGCTTGAAAAATTAAGGCTCGTTCGAGTTCGAGCTCGAGTAAACTGAGTCGAGTCGAGCTTGCCGGATACTCGGCTTGTTTATAGCCCTTTTATCTACAAAAAAAAAAAAAGATGCAAGAGTGTGTTACTATTTAATAATTTAGGCTTTATGTAATAAAAGTGGTTCTGAAAAACTGGTTCAAAACCGGTTCGGAACCTGTTTTGAACCAGTTGAAAACCGCTCCATATATTCCTTATCAAAACCGAACCATTTAAGAACCGGTTCAGTCAGAACCGGTTTGTATTGGTTCGGTTCCGGTTTGGTTCCGGTTCGGTTCGCCCGAACCGGTTTTTATGCCCAGCCCTACCTGGGGAAACCCGGCGTTTCGTTCAAGGTGTACTATCCCGTTATTTGCCTGTGAGTGGTTCCTCGCTTTCTCCTTTTTACTTTCATGTGGTTGCTTTTCCAGTTACTCATCTCTTGTTTAAATTTTCAGGGTATGTCTGACATGGTGAACATGTCATCCCTTGTGCTCGAGCTATCCGACGAGAAGAAGGCTCTTGTGGACAGCCAGGTGTCCCTGAAGGCGGAGCTTGCCACTGCCACTGAGAAGGCACGCTTGTCCGATCTGAAGATGCAAGAGCTCAGAGACCAAGTGTCTTTACTTGAGACTACCGTAGGTAGCTTACGCCGGGAGTCTGAGGTCGCATCTTCACTCCATTCTGAGGAGTTGTGGAAATTAGAGGCAAGGTGCCGGGCAGAGGAGAGGACTATTGCAGTGTCTGAGTACAAGGCTTCCTCTGCCTTTACTGCTGACTACAGTGTGCGGCTTACTCAAGAGATGAACCAGTTTGGTGAGTATCTCGTTGATCATATTTTTCGCATTGATCCTCAGTTTCCGGTTGGCGATCTTGGTGATTTTGGACCGTACGCTACCGGTTACATGGTTGTCCTTAGGGGTCAGGCTGCTGTTGCAGACGAGCCTGCCCCTACACAGGTGGATGCTACGCCTGTGGATATTGACACTTCAGACTCTTCCTCCTCTTCCTCCATCTCTGCTGGTGGTTCGGCCTCAGGGGGTCAGGGTGACAAACCAGAGGGCTCTGGTTGATGTATTGACATCTTACTATCTTTGTATATACGACCATACTCTTTCTCCCCTTTGATGGGTTGAGTATCTTTTGGGGTTGCTGTGGGATTTCGTGTTGCTTTCCTTTGTCGTATTGTGTCGTTGGCTGTGTGGTTCACTTGCCTTTTCATGGGTACTTCATATGCTTTTGTACGTACTCTTTTGATTATGGACTCTTCTCTTGGTGTGTTTCCTTTACTTATCCTTCTTTTGTGTTTTCCTTCACTTATCCATCTTTTGTGTTTTCCTTCATGCCATACCTGCTATTTCATCAAGAAAAAACATTATGTGTTCTTCATACCACTTTACTTTGAAATTACTTTCTCATGGGATCCTTCTTAGTATGGTGTAATGATCTCTTCTGATACCTTTTGAATGGTATGTATGGTATTGCTAGACCAAAGATACGCTCTTGGTGGGCGTTGAATACTGTTCACGAGATACGCTCCCGGAGGGCACCAGTAGTTAGAACAAAGATACGCTCTAGGTGGGCGGTTAATACTGTTCACGAGATACGCTCCCGGAGGGCACCAGTAGTTAGACCAAAGATACGCTCTAGGTGGGCGGTTAATACTGTTCACGAGATACGCTCCCGGAGGGCACCAGTAGTTAGACCAAAGATACGCTCTAGGTGGGCGGTTAATACTGTTGATACGCTCCCGGAGGGCACCAGTAGTTAGACCAAAGATACGCTCTAGGTGGGCGTCGAAGCTGGTAGTTTGAAATCTACCTCAAGATACACTCTTGGGGGCGTCGAATCTGGTAGTGTTTTTTCTACCTCAAGATACGCTCTTGGGGGCGTCGAATCTGGTAGGTTGCAAATCTACCTCAAGATACGCTCTTGGGGGCGTCGAGGGTCGTAGTTTTAGAAACCACTCTCAAGATACGCTCTTGGGGGCGTCGAAATTCGTAGTTTTTGGAAACCACTCTCAAGATACGCTCTTGGTGCGTCGAAGGTCGTAGTATAGAAACTACTCTCAAGATACGCTCTCGGGGGCGTCGAAGGTCGTAGTATGAATACTACTCTCAAGATACGCTCTTGGGGGCGTCGAGGGTCGTAGTATAAAAACTACTCTCAAGATACGCTCTTGGGGGCGTCGAAGGTTGTAGTATAAAAACTACTCTCAAGATACGCTCTTGGGGGCGTCGAATCTGTTCGCGGGATAGGCTCCCGGAGAGCACAGGGTTCGTAGTTTTTGGAACTACTCTCAAGATACGCTCTTGGTGGCGCTGAAGGTGTTGTTGACTTGACGTCATATCTGTGCAAGGATAACTCAATGATTATATCATCTCCTTCTTTAAAAAATACTTTTGAGTAACTTCTACTTCATTAGGAGCATTCAAGGCTTTATGTACACATGGGATGCCTTGGGTGGATCAAGGCACCCTTTGGAGGAAATCAAAGATAGTTGTAGAGTTGGAGTAACTTCGTGAGCTCTCCTTCTCAAAAGTTGTTTTTGGAAAACTTAGAAAGCTTGAACATGTAAAGTGCTAAATATGAAACTAAGGATATGGGGTGGTCAGTTTGTCTGTTGCCACGTACTCCTTTAGGCCTCCATTGTAAATCATCTCCTTCACTTCTATCTTTAGCACCATGCAGTTGTTAGTCTGATGCCCCCAGGTCCCATGGTACTCACACCATCCCTGTGCATCTCTTCCTAGGAAGGCCTTGCCCTCTTCTCTGCATGTGGGTAGCTCTTCCTTGAGGTACTTCTGAAAAAGTTCTTCTATGCTCACTGTAAGGGGTGTGAATTTGAAATTTACACCTCCTTCCAGTGTGTCAGTCTCTCTTTCTTTCTCCGGGACTTCCTCCGGCTGCTCCATCTCCTTTGCAAATGCCTTGTCTAGCTTTTCCTTGAGCTCTCTCATCGTGCTTGTCATGACCATCTCATAAAGGCCTCCATACGCTTCAAATGAGTTTGGATGCATGTTTCTAGTGAAGGCTCTGACGGCTTCCCTTCTTGTGATGTCCATGTTAGCACCATAACTGGAGAACCTTTCGAAGTAGCTTGACATTGGCTCCCTCGGCATTTGCTTGATGTCATCGATGTGTCGGAAGCCTCTTATGATGGAGTCCCTTGTTCTTTTTCCTTGTGCGCTTTCTGGTTGCCAAGGTATGCTTGTTACCTTTACAGCCTTGCTCATGTGTTTCTTCTTAGCCATTCTTTGAAAAAACTGCTTGCTCAGGCGGAGTGTAACTCCGTTCTTCATCTTTCTTTGCCTTTGTCTCTTCATCACCTTCTTGTTGCCTTGGTCGGTCCCTACCATGACCATTGCCACTGTGTCTGTCCTGTGTGATCCGCGTCTCATGGAATTGACGTAGCACTGCCTTGCAGTGCACTGGTCACCCAGGACTTCTCCAACTCCATTCTCAGTGATGTACTTCAATTTCTGGTGTACGGTGGATGGTACGATTTCGTATGGATTTATGGTTGTTCTTCCTAGGATCCCATTGTAGGCTCCAAGGCTTTCAACCACCAAGAAGTTAACGTTCACCTTCAGCTGTGTCCATCCTTGGCCCATGGTCACTGGCAGGGTTATCATTCCCAGGGGGTAACTTGTTGCCCCTGAGAAGCCAACCAGAGGGAAGTTGACTGGTTTGATGTCTGCCTTCGTTTTCCCTATTTCCTCTAGGACCCTTAGGCTTAGGAGGTCTGCCGAGCTGCCCCCATCTACCAGTATTCTCTTTACATCAAAATTATCAATGTCTATTGTGATGACTAACGCATCGTCATGTGGGAAGACAATGTGGCTCTTGTCCTTCTCCGAGAATTCAATCTTCATCTCCTCTCCTTCTCTTGGCCTTTTCCTCCACCTTGGCGCTGAACACAGTTTGGATGCGTAAACCTCCCTTGCATTAGCAGTTGGGCCACCTGATGCCACTCCTCCGTGTATCATGTTTATGGTTCCCCTCTTGTTAGGTGGAGGATTGTAGTCTACCTTGCTTTTTCCTTTGTCCCTGTATGATGGCCCTAACTGTATGCTGTTGCCCCCATGATCCACGAACTGCTTTAGTTCTCCCCTTTGGATGACATTGTTGATGCTTAGCTTTAGGCTGAAGCATTCGTTCGTGTCATGCCCGTATGCTTCATGGTTATCACACCATCTGTCCTTGTGCGTCCCCACCATTGGGGCTCTCCACCTTGCAGGGGTGACCAGAGTTTCTGATTTCGCATCTCTTTTAGGACAGTTGCTGGGGTGGCGTTCAATGGGATGAACTTGATGATGTTGATTTCCCTAGCCTTCAGTGGTTCGCCCATCTGATTTCTTTGGTAGGGCGGACGCCATTCCTGCTGCCTTGTGTGTTGAGGTGCCTGAGGTGGCTTTCCTCTGTTCGGCTTTGCATTGTCTTCCTTAGCTGCTTGAATCTTGGCTTTCTTACTTGCCCTGTGCCTCTCCAGGTCTATATGAGTTTTTACTCTCCCTGCTAGCTCCTCTAAGGTGCTTGCTGGTTTCTTGGCCATCTTTTCTGCCAGCGTGGACCCGAAGCGGCCTAGGTTTCTAATGAAGGCTCGTATTATTTCCCCCTCAGTGATGTCGCCCTGGATGTCTGCTATGTTTTGGTTAAACCTAGTGTAGTAATTGGCCAGAGATTCATCATTTTCTTGCTTCACGTCATCGATGGAGCCTGTTCCTTTGAGGAGCTTCCTTTCTCCTAGATATCTCTGAAGAAATTTCGCCTTTAGCTGCTCCCATGAGTGGATGCTCTCTGAAGGTAGGCTAAAGAACCAATGTGAAGCCACCCCCGATAGGGTGTTTGGAAATAGGAGTGCCTTGTATCTTTCATCAGTAGTTCTCCCGAATAGGGAGGCTTCATGCTGTTGAATATGCTCTAAGGGGTCTCCCTTGCCATTGTACTTTGCAATCTGGATTGTATGCAGGGAGTCCGGCACCTTGCTCATCTCCAATTCCCTCGTGAAGGGGTGGTTCGTTTTATCACTTAGACAATGTAAGCCGTGTTTCTTTGACTCATTCATTTTCCTTGTTATCATTGCCTCTATTTCCTCCGGAGTAATCAATGCCGGTGTCGAAGTGTAATCTCTCTGATAGCCTCCGTAGTTATAGATTGGGCTTGCTAGGATCCCTTGTCCGTGTTGGTACGGACTGTAGGTGTATCCTTGGTGTCCCTGCTGGGGTACTTCGTAGAATTCTTGCCTCCTTGGAGGTCTTGCTTGTCTGTCTGCCCCCAGCGGGGTGTAAGCCCTGGCATTCTGTTGTTGCCTAGGAGGCACGTATTGCTGTCTTCCCTCTGGGGGTGGCTCTTGGTAATTTCTTCTTTGCTCTTCTCGCTGCCCTGCTCGAGGGTGCGAGTGGCGTTCTTCTGTTGGGATTTGCTCCTCCTCATGAGTCGCTGTATGTGCCCCCTGTGTGTATGCCGGCCTTGTGTTTGTTGTGTGGGCGCGGTTGTCATTCCTTTGGGCCGGCATCCCATATGGATATCCTTGGGGTTGCGCCTCATAGTAATATCCCTCAGGAGGTGCCGTGTATTGGTATGGCACTCCCTGTTGCTCCCTCTCTCTCTGTGGCCTCCTTGCCAAAGGGGTTGAGGCTGTGGAAGACTCAGCCCCAGCTGGGCGTGAGGGTCCTCCTTCTTGGTTGTTGGGTTGGGGAGCCTGTGGGGTTACTTGAGGCTCTGGTTGCACAGGCAGTTTCCCTGGGTTAGGCTGCCTTGCTGGAGGTATAGGCTGTCTCCATCGCCTATTGCCCCCAGGTGGGCGGTGATGCCTAGACACCATGCTGTTCGTCATTGCTCTTGTTATTGCCAGGCTTTCTGTTCGAAGCCCACAGACGGCGCCAAGTGTTAGGTTCCAAGTCTAGGGTCAACGGGTGGTCGACCTAAGTCTCGTTCCTCACTGGAGATGTCGCGGATTTGGTGCTCTCGGGTTGTGTCGTCCTAGCCTGTGTCTTTCTGTCCTTATTTTCTCTTCTCTTCTCGCCCTGCAAGAGGGGCAATACCAGGCACAGAGGGGGGGGGGGTGGTGCCTGATGAACCCTCTCCGATGCCTAAGTCAGTATGGTTTTAGAGAGATAAAGCTAGAGAGATGTCAGAGCAAAATTATGCAACTTGTCAAGATGATCAAATGAATAGTGGAAGAGTTGTATTTATAGGCAACGGTGTCATTAAGGTGGCTTAATGACATCGTTAACCTTTAAACACAATTAATTAACCTTTAAACACGTAATTAAGACCTTAGGGTACGGAGAAGGTTGGCGGAAATAAACCGAGTATGGGAGTCTAAAAACAGTGTCGGGGCCCTTAGGGGGGAGGAAAATCCGACCCCCAAGGGTAGGTGTTGGGTGTGGCCACCCAACCCCTCCTAGGGGAGATAGGGTTGGCCAACCCGATCTCCCCTAGGGGAGATCGGGTTGGCTGACCCGATCTCCACTAGGGGAGGTCGGGTGTGGCCACCCGACCTCACCTAGGTGAGTCTAACTTGTCCGGACGAGTATTCCGGCCTCGTCCGGACCGTTGGTGTTTTCGCGGGGTGTTCGGGTTGAAGTTTTGATTTACAATCATTAACGGGGTGATCAAAATGAAACGATTCGGAAGTCAACGGGTTCAAATTGGGCGTATATCCATCAATTATGGACTAAATAAAACTGAAATGATAAATAACATTCATTAATCTAAATAAATTATAAAATAAAAGTAGAAAAACAAACTTCATAAGTACCACTTTTATAATTTATATTAGACTAATTAATTAATTATATTTATTAATATTAACTAACATAATATATTTGTATATATTTAGTTTACATAATGGTCGGTTTGGTCTCCACGGTCCTCTAAGCTCAAAGTCTGAACCGAACCGAAAACCGAACTAGAGTAGAAAAAAATACATATTTAAAACTAAACCAAATATTTCGGATCCTGTTTGGTTTTCATCGGTTTTTCAGACCAAACAGGTTTTGGTTTCACCCCCTAATATTTGTTTCGGCGCCTAGATGTTCTCTGTTATTTATTTCTACACCATTTCTTCAAACTATAAAAATATTTTGTTAGATCGCCACATGACACACGTGGGTTTACAAATTCAAAATCTCTGTTGGATTTCGATCTCCCGTTGTTAACTTGAGCTCGACCTACCGCGCGTCTATACCTGCACGAAGGGATGAACCAGGGTTTATCCCAGTGATCCCCCTCAGAAGCTTAAGTCAGTCCTCAGAATATAGAATATAAGAACTGAGCAATGTAGTAAAAAATATATGAGAGTGCGTAAAAACATTAGAGAAGAGATGCATTTGTTTTTATAAGGAAAGACCAATAAGGTAACTGGCTTATACATTATATTAGCATTTGGACAATGGGCCGCCGTAATTGAGAGTCCATTAATAAAGTCCATGAACCTAAGAAATTAGGTTAATGTCACATTATGGATTTTGGGCTAAGCCTAAAATTTCAATTGACATGGAAGGCCCAAAATTGGGCCTCCCTATAGCATGGTCGGCCGACTTTTGTAAGGAGGGGTAAAGTTGATTTTTGTCAACTTTACACCTCTTATAAATAGAGACTTTAGGGTGGGTTTTCATAACACTAATGCTATTCTCTTCTCCTAAGTGGTGAGATTAAAAGAAAACCCTCCTCCCTAAAGTCCTAGAGTTTTGGCCGAACTATCACACGCCAAAGAAGGTTTCAAATTGTGTCGAGCAATTTACTCCGAATAGATCCATCCTGCGAAGAATCGACGGAGGCTTTGTTGTGAGGCATAATCCGCCTAGAGCTTCTCTAACAGGAACCTCTACGAGGAACCGTCCGGCGGATCGAGAACTGCCCTCAAAGGTCCTGGGCTACAGGAAACAATATAGGTATGTGCACATTCTTCCGCTGCGTATTAGTTACCATGCACGTATATAGGGTTTTGTTTCCGTAGTACTAATCCCCTAAATCCAACAGTGGTATCAGAGCCTGTGTTAAGGAGTTCGTGTTTTTGATAAAATTGATGTTTTTGGTTTTCTTAGACATGACCGAAATTTTATGGGTTTTAACATTTAAAATTTTCAAATTTTCTAGGTGATTTTCGGACTGGCCATGGTTTTTCATGATGTTCATAGTAAAGTTTGCTGTTCATGATCTTCAAGAAAAACAAGACTTTTATCAAATTTAAACTTTAGATTCTTGATCTTTGAAAGATTTGATCTTTAAATTTGACCACAAACCCTAATATTGGTGTTTTTCGGCCGAACCATTCGTATAGGTGCTAAATGTGAAAAATTTAATTTCTTATTCCACAAGTAACCCTAAAGTGACCTAAAATATGTTGTAAATATTTTGTATATTTCGGCCAGAATATTTAATCTTAAAGATTATATCAAAATTATAACTATATTCACAAGATAATTGTGGATAGTAATTCAGAATATCTAGCAAAATATTAGGGAACTAGATAATACTGATAATATAGTTTCCTAAAAGATTGAGAAAATATATATTATTGATGAAATACATATCCCTAAATATTGAATATTGAAAATTATATATTTTCTAAAAGATATGTATATACAGTGTTGCCAAACATATATATATTGTTTATTGATAATATATTTTTAAATATAGAATCTTGACAATAAATATATATATATATATAATATATGTGCAGAAAACTAGACATTATTTAATAATTAATTGTTACTTGGAGGCAAAGTTAAGTTTTTAGTAGACTTTAAAACCCTACTTGACCCACAAGTAATAATTCGGACCGAACCCTATGGGTTATGGACCGGTCCAATTTTAGCACATCCGGGTCGGGTCAACCAACCCGAGTGACCAAGGGAACCCGAACCGGGTCGGGTTCCACTGGTCCAAACCAGAACGGTCAAGGGCCGGGTTTTCTCAATCAGTCCGACCCATTCGGACCGGGACAACTAATATGGGTCGAATTGACCCGGTTTTTAGTTACAAACAGAACCGAATTCCTATTTTAAACCGAACCGGTCCGGCCGAACCCTTTCACTGAACCGGGCCGGTCCGAACCAGAATTAATTAATATGAAACGAATTAATTAAATAAAATAGGATAGTCAAATTTTTAAATCCAAATATTTTCGAACTTTAAATTACCTACACAGTGCCCAAAGGTTTAATATTTCATTGATTTATTTAAACATGATGCCTAGTTTCAATTATGGGGATGGATCTCGGAAATGCATGACTTTGGGACTGAATCACTTAGTGGGCTGAATTGCAATTGCTGTTTAATCGATATTATTGCATGATTAGAAGTGTCGTCTTGACTATGTCAAGCTAGCTGGATTATGCATATTGTGGGCAGAGCCCTGGTTTTCAATTAATGAGTTGCGCACTAGGATAGACATGTTGTGATGGTTGCTAATGCCTAGGATGCATGTCTAGAAGTACGCATGATTGTTTTATAGCATGAATTGCAAGTCAGCCCCTAATGTTTTAAAAGTATAAATCAGTCACCAAATATGCATGTTTGAATGGTTTAATAACGCATGATGCGTATGCATGAATGTTTAGGATGGATTAGCTTATGATAATTTACTTAAGCAGTACAATTATATATGCTGAGCATGAGTTCCTTGGAACATTAGACGCAAGACGTGTATGCATGAGGTGTGTTTTGTTTCTTGGATGTGATATGCGCACGATGATTTACTTGTGTAGTTGCATTACGTGTGCAAACTAGAAATCCTAGAAAAACGTTTTAAAAAGGGCCTTAGGAAAGCCAAGATCAGGTGTTTTAAAAACCTCCAGTTCCGGTAATAGCGATTAAAACCGTTTTAAAAGACTGATCTATTAGAATGAAGACGTTGATAATTTGAACTCTTTCACGACCCCCCTTTCCTCAGTTTACTGTCGGTCGGTTGGGTTAGATGTCTGATGGATCATTATTAGTCGTCATCTATCTTATAGATGTCCGATGAACGCAATTCTTTTTACAAAATGTCATTGTCTTCCCGCTTATGCATATTTGTCAATATGTTAGTTTCAATGGCTGCGATTAGCAATGTCATCTCCCAATTAAATAAGGGAGTAAGATTGAATGGTAAGAACTATATGATCTGGAATAAGCGTGCAAAGATGGTGATTACTTAAATGAAAGGGTTGGACCATTTAACAACTAAGGAAGTTAGGCCAGACGGAGACCTCGGTGATGAACATAAGGCATTCTATGATCAATGGAATGCCAAGGACCTGGAAATTCGTTTCGCCTTGATGTCGATGCTGGAAGATGACATACTCTACGAGTATGATCACAGTGAGTCTGCTAAAGACCTATGGAATGGTCTCGAAGCGGGGTTTGGTGTTTACACCATGGCCCAAAAGCGATCGTTAAACATCGATTTAGACTCATACAAAATGAATCCTAAGCATACGATGCAGGAGCACATTAGACAAAGGTCGACATGCTTGCTGAATTCAAGGAAGCAAGAGAAATCCCGTCTGTGGAACAGAAAGTTCAGTGTGTCACCCGCTCTATACCAGATTCTTGGAGCAGCATGAAAATGCACCTTACCCATGTCACCCATCTCGATACCCTCGAGAAGGTGCGAGCCCATCTTGAGCTGGAAGAGGATCGACTCAAGGCTGAAAAGCCTAGAGCTGAGATGCACTTTGCATCATCCTCTCCAGCTATGCAAAAGGGTAAGCACAAGAGAAAGGGTAAAGACCTTCATATAAATGCTAACAAGTCATTTTGTCCAAACCCACAGAAAATGTTCAAATCTAAGAAAATTGGTGGTAAGAACAGGCAGAAAAAGCGCTCACATCGAGAGGAATCTCGAACGTGATTCACGTGTGGAGTAAAAGGACACATGGCCGCTGCCTGTACCAATCCTCCTAAGGTACATTAAGAGAAACAATGATGGAAGTCATATATTCTCATCGAATTCCAAATTCTCGAGAGTAATTCAATTTTTTTTTTGAATTACAGAACCGAGAAGACGAATGAGCGTACAATTGGAGGAAAGGCCCCAACATAAATAAGTATTGGATGAGAAGACCATATTGAGCTGCTTAAACCTTTATTTTTTTTTCCTTCCGTAATAAATAAATACTCTTTGATTATAGGATTCCTTGTGATAAACGGTAACCTTAAAATTTGGTCATGTAATGAATGCTTGAAATGAGTATATATACATTATTCATCTTGAGTTTCTAGATCTTATAGTTACTATCCAATACATTGCTAATCTGAGTGCGATATTATATAATCCTTATTTGTTAATACTCTATTATGAAACTATAATTGTAATGATGAACATGTACAAAACCGATTAAAACTGAATTTTCGAAAATGAAACGATTTCACCAAGGGTTACACCTGGTGATACGTGCACGTAGCGCAAGTGTTCCTCGAGAGACGGAACACATCGATTCGAAGTACAAAATTCAACATAAAATGTGTTCTTGATTTAATGCTTGAAATAAATTTTCATTTTCACGATTACCCATTCAAGGGTTATCACTCATACAAAATTCTCGTAGAGAATCAGAACGAGCATAAGGTGAAAACCTAATGCACGATCCCTGGTGGATAAGACCTTGGGATATGAGTGAGCAATGAAAAGGAACGTCTGATAATGATGTCTCCCACTATACACCTATAACGACAAAGGATCAGTGAAGCATTAAGACGAAACACACTTCATAAACAAAGTCAACACCATGATAACACAAGTTTGATTTATGACTTTCTTTTTTCAAAAGAAAGTTTTGGTTAATGCAAATCATCTAATGTACCTAGTTAATGTATAAATCGGTTACATAACACCATGTGAGCTATAGGTAATGAGTGGAATCTTACCAGAATTGCGACATTTATATGGAGTGCTGAAAAGCATCTCGATCATGTGTGCAATAACTTGATATTTTGGTGATGTGGTCGAACATGAGACGTTGCAATACTTGAGGTTATATTTCCATAGTTTATACATCAAAACAAACGAAGACTTGATTGAACTAAATGATGATGATAATCAGGTCCCACTCTCTTCGAGTGGGAGATTTAAGGCAGCAACACAAGTGAACAATATGGTAAATGAAGATGGGGACATTTTTACAATAAATCCAGTGGGAGGGATCAATCCAACCACACAGATCACTATTGCTGCAGGTGCGAATCAAGTTGGACCTGATAATCATGTTATTGAACCTATGGATGAAAATCCAATCTTACCTCAACTACCTACTCTAACCAGTGGGATTAGTACGACCAACTCGGTTCCCGGTCATCGTAGCCGTGGAATTAATCTCGGAGGTGGAAAACCGAGACCGAGAGGACGTCCAAGAAAAGTTGTTGGTGAACGTTCAAGTAACTCTCTTGTTCCCAGTGGGAGTATTGCACCGATAACGAGCATTATTCCTAGTGGGAGCGTAGTTCAAACACAAGATGGGACTGTCGAGCCTAGACATAGTCTAGGCACCGAACTTCTCCTAAGAAGTATCCCATCGAGAGAGGTGAATTGTTCACCCACACTTCGGTTGATGAACCGGTAACAGTTAAACAAGCTATGGATGGACCTCAAGAGAAATAATGGAGGAAAGAAATGGAGGATGAGATCGCCTCTATGAAAGCTAATTCGGTATGGTCTTTAGTTGATTTGCCTGCTGACCGCAGAGCAATAGGTGCCAAGTGGGTTCTGAAATTGAAACTCAATGTTGATGGATCTGTCGAGCGATACAAAGCTCGACTCGTTGCGAAATGATATACCCAACTTCACGGGGTGGACATTGACGAGACATACTCACCTACTGAGCGTTACACCACAGTAAGAGCCATATTGGCTATGGTAGCAAGCCTCGATCTAGAGCTGCACCAGATGGATGTTAAGACTGCATTCCTCCATGGTAATCTGGAGGAAGAGATCTATATGGAGCAGCAAGAGGATTTTATTACTCTTGGCAACGACGTAAAGTTTGTAAACTCCAAAGATCTATATACGACCTTAAATAGTAATCACGGGAATGGTACCGCAGATTCCACGAGGAAATCGTTGAAAATTGATTCGTGAATCTTCACGAAGATCCTTGCGTGTACACGAAGACTTCCGAGTCTAAGTATATCATCTTAACATTATATATAGATGACACATTAATTGCCGCGAATGATGAGAGTTACATGAATGAATCAAAGTCCAGGCTGGCGTCTGTGTTTGAGATGAAAGACATGGAAGAGGCCACCTACATTCAGGCAATAAAATTGCTAGGGATCAGGCTGCTCGCACACTATGTCTATCTCAAAAATCCCATATCAACAAATTGTTGAAAATGTTTAGACTACGGGATGCCAAACCCGTGGGTACGCCGGTTGTGTTTGGGTGCGCACTGTCGAAGCGTGATGGCTCGAAGAACCTGGCTGAGCGTGAACAGATGAAAAGTGCAGAATACTTAAGTATTGTTGGCAGCTTAATGTATGCCATGCAATGCACTCTTCCAGACATCTATTACGTTGTGGGCCTAGTAGCAATATTCCAATCAGACCCTGGCATTCAACATCTAAAATCTGTGAAACGAATAATTCGATACCTGAAAGGTACTACCGACTACGCATTGTGCTACAATGGTGGAAAATTAGAATTGACTGGGTTCAGTGACGCCGACAACGGCGGCGATCCGGATGATCGTAAGTCCACCACAAGAGGACTATTTCTCCTTGCTAATGTCGTCATTTCATGGTAGAGCAAGAAGCAATCCTGTGTCGCGCTGTCAACGATGGAATCCGAATTTGTGGCCCTCTCTAAGAATGCACAACAAGTGGTCTAGCTTAATAGGCTCTTAACTGCGTTGCTTAACGTTGAGGACGGGAGTAAACCTGTTAAGGTATACTTTGATAGTCAAGCAGCAATAGCAGCAGTTAAGTACCCTAAGTACCATAGCAGGACGAAACACATTGATACAAAATATAATTATGCTAAGAATATGGCTGAGGAAAAAGTAATCACATTAGAATACTTGCCTACTAAAAGTATAATGGCGATCCGTTAACTAAACCTTTACGCAATGATGTTTTCGAAAAGCATGTTAAAATGCTGGGACTGCGTAGGGTTTAAGTAGCTTGTATTGTGATTGCAACATTTTTTAAACTTTGCTGAAAGAATTGCAATTTGAGTTTATGATTTTTACGACGTCATAATGTTTAAAACTTCATCGGGCTTTTACAGTCTATAAACTAGTCGTAGGAGGGCCAACCTCCATAGTAAAATAATGTCGAATGTGGGCCAAGCCTCGTCACACAGGCACAGCCGTGTTGACGGAGAGAAGGATCTCCATTAGATCAAGACTTGCTAAGAACCATGGTGGCAAACTTGGTTAAGCAGAACGATCATTTGGTTTACAGAGTAATACAATATGATCTAATTTCTGCAAATCGTCGTTACGAACCTCTTTCGTAATAAAACCACATTCAGGGCCATATGAAAAATCTGCGATAGCATATGAAATTTCTCACTTCCTGACTAAACTCAAGTTGGATATGATTCGAGGCAACATAGTACGAGTCGACAGAACAAAAGTCGAAGATCTCAAAAGAATGTATGATCGACCATTCGAATCCGCAATAAGGAGATAAAAATGAATGGTCGACTACCCTACAAACAGAAGTCGACTTTCTGGACATAAGTCATAAAGAACAAGGCGAGAAGCTCATTCAAGGATCCTCTTGAAGTGTAAGTCGAGTCGAGGACCAAAGCTTCCCTACTAAAGTACGAGTCGAGTCGACCATCAGATACTTAGAGGAAACCTTCCCTCTTAAGTAAAGGACAGGTGGAGACCTGCTCGCCGCCTCTAAGAAGACTTCCCTTTGAAGGATGAGGTACCAGCTGGCAACCTGCTCGCCGCCCCCTATGCCACGTAACTTTCCTCTGAAGAAAGAGGCACCAGCTGGCGACCTGCTCGCCACCCTCTATACCACGAAACCTTCCACTTAAGGAAGTGGTATCGGCTGGCAACCTGCTTGTCACCCGCTTATGCCGACTCAGGACAGAAACCCTCCCAAGAGGGTAGCCGCCACTAAAAGTCGGTAATATCTCCCTATAAATAGGGGCTCACTTTCATTATTTAAAAAGAGTTCTATCATATACTTTACAATATTCTCTCGATATCCATTACTGACTTAAGCTTCGGAGTGGAATCAGGGGCCTTCCCAACCCCTTTTCAGGTCCTCGCCCAGCACAAAGCCACCAAATGAAACTAAGTACCCACGAGGTCAAGAAAGATACTTGAGTGAGCTAGCTCCAGGCGAGATCTCGAAGTCCGTTACCTGAAGTTCTAGAGCCACGTCATTTTGATCCCAACATTTGGCGCCGTCTGTGGGAATCAGGATCAAAAAGCCATGACCTCCAAGAAGAATAAGATGCCAAATCCCGGGGTAGAGGAGGTGGGAAATACCCAAGTAAATCCCACTACCTCAAGTCCACCACCCAGAGAAGACCCACCCGTGCCTCAACATAACGACACCGGTGGTGAAGAAAACCTCAGTCATGCCAAGTCGCTGACCAATCTCGAGGAAGCAGGAAGAGTTCCTCCGGCTGTCTCTCAGGAGATAATGGCGGCCTTAAGCCTTCTGGAATCAAACCCAGGCGGGAACGGTTCCTGACAAAAGGGAACCAACTTGAGAAGCCTCCCAAAAGGAGGAGGTGGCCTCTAGTGTGAAGGTTGTGGAAGAAAATCCCCTGGAGAAAAAGATCCCCAAAGCTCCACAAGTCGAGATGGTGAGCAAGAGCCCTGTCCTATTCACTATTGGATAGGTAGAGAAATTATTGGAGAAGAATAGAAGAGGAGCGAATGATTTACTTATCATTCACGACCACACTTCTCACCCTTTCTCCAAGAGGTTATTCAATACTCGAGTTCCTCCACAAGACTTTGCGAGAACCATCGAGGACTACACAAGCGAAAGAGACCCGGTTCGTCATATCAACGCCCATAACTCTTCCCTTCTAGGAAGAGGGGAAACTCCGGACCATTACGCAACGCTTTTCCCACCACCCTGAAGGAAGAGGCGTCCACTTGGTTTATGGTCTTCCTGATAGTTCAATTGATTCATGGGAAGAATTGAAGACGAAGTTCATAAAAGGTCACATAGGCCAAAGACAACACCTCAAGAGTATGGACTTTCTAGATAAAATTGAGCAAGGTCCTGACGAAACCTTAGACAATTATTATACTAGATACCACAAATTACTCCAGCAGCTGAATGAGGACGCCACTGATGACGAATTGATTAGAGCCTTCTAGAGGGGTCTCAGGGTACAGAGTCAAGCCCTGAAGGATAGCATGGTGATGAAGTCGGTACGAAATATTGATGCTCTCGCCATCAAGGTTAAGAAGTATATCAACTTAGAGAGGTCACATGAAAAATCGCCTATAAAAGCAAAGAGGCGGATCTTTCGGACAAAGTTGAAGAGGTTCTGCTTCTCGACCGTCCAAGAAGGAGGAAAGGCGAGAAGGAATTTCCCGACACGGGAATCATTTGGGAACCAAAAAGATCTTAACCCTTATCCAACAAGGTATACACCTCTTACACATAATGTGGCGGTGGTACTTAAGGAAGTGGAGAAACTTCGTCTAAACAACCCACCCCCGGCAAGAAAGAACATGATGGTTCATCAAAAAAATGCCTACTGTCGATATCACCATACAAGGGGGCACGACACGAATGAATGCACCATATTAAAGCAAGATATCGAGACCTTCATTCAAAGAGGTAAACTTCTGAAGTTTGTCGAGAAGCCTCCCAATACCCCAAAGAAGCGAAGCCGTAGCCCAAGGAGAAATTCTTGATCCCCTCCTCATGTTTATCTTGCTCCCATTCAAAGGGGAACGATAAATGTCATCTCGGGAGGATTCACCTCAGTAGGAGGAACAAATTCTGCTCGAGAGGTATACAAGGGTCAAATATCCACGGCGGCGATAATGGGAAAGAGACCTCGAGATAATTAGTTTCACCCCTAGCGATCTTTTGAAGGCGGATCAGCCGCATGAAGACGCCTTGATAGTTACTCTCCTTATATCCACATATAGGGTTAAAAGGATTTTTATCGATAGTGGAAGCTCGACGGACATACTCTTCTATCAAGCGTTCCTACAATTAGGGTTAACATGAAGAAACTTAAAGAAAGTCAACTTCCCTTTAATAGGATTCGCAGGAGAAACCATCTACCCCATGGGAGCTATTCGACTAACCACTGTTTTGGTAGAAGGGGAGAAAGTTTTGCAAGTGGATAAACTTTTTGTAGTAGTTGATGCCGCATCATCTTACAACGCCATCATTGGCAGAACCACCCTAAATCCTCACCGAATTATCCCTTCAACGGCGCATCAAGTAATGAAATTCTCGACACCAAAGGGAATTGGCGTGGTTCAAGGAGATCAAGCCATGGTGCGGCACTGTTACAACACGTCAACAAGACGCTCAGAGAAGTTATAATAGCTTCTGAAGTAGATACTTTTTTTATTATGACTAATGTTTTAATCTCTTTTTTGATGTAATATCCAGGAAACGATGAATAAATATGATCCCTCGAGATCTCTTTTTCTTTACAAGAAATCGTTCCAATATTATCATCAACCAAAGAACTACAAATCGATTGTTGACCTTATGTGCCCAAAATGACTAAGGTCTAGGTACGGTAACAACTCGATCGAAGATTCGGTCTACAAATCGATTGTCGACCTTATGTGCCCAAAATGACTAAGGTCTAGGTACGGCGACAACTCGATCGAAGAATCAAAGATCTACAAATCGTTTGTCTACCTTATGTGCCCAAAATGACTAAGGTCTAGGTACAGCGACAACTCGATCGAAGAATCAAAGATCTACAAATCGATTGTCGACCTTATGTGCCCAAAATGACTAAGGTCTAGGTACGGCGACATCTCGATCGAAGAATCAAAGATCTACAAATCGATTGTCGACCTTATGTGCCCAAAATGACTAAGGTCTAGTTACGGCGACAACTCGATCGAAGATTCGGTCTACAACTCGATGGAAGTCTTTCTTGAAAAAAAAAAAATTCTGAGCACTAGAGGACAAAAATCGCGCAGACCCCAAGAAATAATGTATTATTGATGTTTTTGGTGTTTTTCTGTCTGTCTTACAATGTAACCCTAGACCCCTATTTATACTAAAAACCTAGTCTAGATTACAGATAAAATTTAAATAAAAAATGCTAACAGATAATTATTCTAGAAAATATTCCTAAGGATATTTATCTTTACGGATAATTATTTTTTTTGAATAAAAAATACTATCTGGAGATAAATATCTTACAGATGATTTTCTAAAATAAAAAAACTAATTATTATATATATATTTTTAAAAAAATTCCGAAAATATTAAATAATTTCGAAATAATTTAAAATATATTTTATAATAATTTCCCCAATGTGCCCTTGAGCATTTTTGGAGACTTTGTGGCTTGACGCGTCCGGAATTTGACGTATCATGTGTAACGTCGTTACGTCCTGGTCAAAATCGAGTGTTTACAGTTTGCCCCTCTTTGGACGGACTCCCGTAGAACGTGTTCGAAGGGGTTTGTCCAAAGACGAAGAAACACTGATTTTGACCAGAAAGTATATTCTCTTCCAATTCTTCGAAGTCTTCAAGGTGGCTCATACGCTTATTCTGGTGCGGAAACGATAAAACTTATGTCGGCGGAACGCCTGTTGGCGGTGCCTCCATTAGCGATGTCAGACCTAAATCTAACCTACGACGAATTACGTTTTTTTAAAACGCGCGATTTGAAAAGAGTCGCCACTAGTTAATTCTAAGGCTAACTAGAATCCTAAATTACCTAAGCGAATAACGGATTAAACACCTAGGTATAACATCGGTCTACGATCAGAAGTTCGAGTTCGGGGGTTCTATTACGAATTAAAAAAATCATCATTTTTTTTAACTACGCCATTTCGGTACTCAATTCACTTCATTTGCTAATGTTATCTTTTACATGAGTTTTGAATTAACTAAAATTTTGAAATAAATATTAAATTACATTATTAACAACCCTGAACTGATTCTATGTCAATTAAATTGTAAGACCCAAAAGGTACTACTAATTATCCAACATATTAAATCAACAGAATAAAATCTAATAAGTCTAATATTATACCAAATGTAATCAGTTCTAGATTAATCAGTTAATTTTAAACTACTTCATTAAATCAACTACATATACATAATAATATATAATAATAATAAATATATAATGATATAAAAATGGGACCTTTACCTGTAAAGAGATGAGTGCAGCAGATGGAGGGCAGCTAAGGAGGATATGGATGAAGAAGACAAATTGGAAGCTCGTGCTGGCACGGATGATGGAACAGTGATCGGCGGAAGTCCTGGTAGCACCGATGGTTGCTCCAAATCTTGTACAGAAGAATTCCTTATGTGTATAATAATAATATAATATATATTAACATAATAATCGATAATAAAGATGAAGAAGATTAGCCACAGAAGAATCTGATGAATGTAAAAACACGCTCGAATACACATCTATTATTATTATTTTTTGTTATTTTCTGTCCCTTTACAATGTGAACCTAGACCTCTATTTATACTAAAAACCTAGCCTAGTTACAGATAAAATTTAAATAAAAAATTGCTAACATATAATTATTCTAGAGAATATTCCTAAGGATATATATCTTTACAGATAATTATTTTTTGAATAAAAAATAATATTTGGAGATAAATATCTTATAGATAATTTTCTAAAATAAAAAAAAAACTAATTATTATATATATATTTTAAAAATTCCGAAAATATTAAATAAATTCGAAATAATTTAAATAAATTTTATAATAATTTCCCTAATGTGCCCTTGAGCATCTTTGGAGACTTTGTGGCTTGACGCGTCCGGAATTTGACGTATCATGTGTAACGTCGTTACGTCCGGGTCAAAATCGAGTGTTTACAAGCGATGCAGAAAGTAAAGCCTCCAGTGGCGGTGCGGAAAAGTAAAGAGCCTCCAGTGCCGTGCAGAAAAGTAAAGCCTCCAGTGGCGTGCGGGAAAGTAAAGCCTCCAGTGGCGTGCGGGAAAGTAAAGCCTCCACTGGCGTGCGGGAAAGTAAAGCCTCCAGTAGCGTGCGGGAAAGTAAAGCCTCCAGTGGCGTGCGGGAAAGTAAAGCCTCCAGTGGCGTTCGGGAAAGTAAAGCCTCCAGTGGCGTGCGGGTAAGTAAAGCCTCCAGTGGCGTGCGGGAAAGTAAAGCCTCCAGTGGCGTGCGGGAAAGTAAAGAGCCTCCAGTGGCGTGCGGAAAAGTAAAGCCTCCAGTGGCGTGCGGGAAAGTAAAGCCTCCAGTGGCGTGCGGGAAAGTAAAGCCTCCAGTGGCGTGCGGGAATGTAAAGCCTCCAGTGGCGTGCGGGAAAGTAAAGCCTCCAGTGGCGTGCGGGAAAGTAAAGCCTCCAGTGGCGTGCAGAAAAGTAAAGCATCCAGTGGCGTGCAGCAAAGAAAAACCTCGATCGACGATGCCTCCAGTGGCGTGCGACAAGGAAAAGCCTCCAGTGGCGTACAATAAAGTAAAAACCTCGATCGACGATGCCTCCAGTGGCGTGCGACAAGGAAAAGCCTCCAGTGGCGTCCGATGGAGAAGAGCCTCTAGTGGCGTCCGTCGGAGAAGAGCCTCTAGTGGCATATGTCGGAGAAATGCCTCTAGTGGCGTCCGTCGGATAAGGGCCTCGGGTGCCTAAACTGCGCATGACGCGACAACTTAGCGGGATCTCTTTTTTTTTTTTTTTTTTTTTAATCTCTCATATTTTCTCCTTTTGCCACGGTCAAAATTTTAGACCGTGCCCCTCGGTTTTCCTGATTTTCGCATGGATTGCCCTTTGGGGTTTTCATTCCATCGGGACTTTATTTTCTCTCCTTTTGCCATGATTACAATTTCTGAATTTGCTATCATGCCCCTCATTTCCTAATTTTGCCTAGGCTGCCCTTTCGGGTTTTCAACCTAACGGAAGCGCTCTTTTTTTTGGTAGCCGATTAAACGGTGGCTGTGACCCGTACTTTATTTCCCGTCTCGATGCGAGAGTATTTGTAGCCATTTGGAGGGTGGTTGTGACCCTTTCCTCGCCGTCTTCAATGTCGCGAGAGCTCTTTTGATTTGTAGCCATTTGGAGGGTGGCTGGGGCCCTTTCATTTATTTCCTTCGTCGATGTTCCGGGAGTGCTCTTTCGATTTGTAACCGTTTTAAGGGTGGCTGTGGCCCTTACAAATGATTTCACGGCCTCACAAGATTCACGAGAATACTCTTTATATGTAGCCATTTTGATGGTGGCTATGGCCTTTTTCAACAATCTCCCATCCTCCCAGGATTCGAGGAACATTCTTTGTAGGTAGCCATTTTAGGGGTTGCTGTGGCCCTTTCACTCATTTCCCGCCTTCAATGCTGCGAGAGTGCTCTAAATCTGTAGCCGTTTGAAGGGTGGTTGTTGCCCTTTATTTTGTAGTCGTTTTAGGGACGACTGTGACCTTTTTTTATTTTCCCGCCCTTACAAGATCCGCGGGGTCACTCTTTTATCTGTAGCCTTTTGGAGGGTGGCTGTGGCCCTTTATTTTGTAGTCGTTTTAGGAACGACTGTGACCCATTTTATTTTCCCGCCCTCACAGGATTCGCGGGGTCACTCTTTTATCTTTAGCATTTTGGAGGGTGGCTGTGGCCCTTTCACTTATTCTCCGCTTTTGATGTTGCGGGAGCGCTCTTTATCTGTAACCATTTGAAGGGTGGTTGTGTCCCTTTATTTTGTAGTCGTTTTAGGGACGACTGTGGCCCTTTTTTATTTTCCCGCCATTTCAAGATTCGCGGGGTCACTCTTTTATCTGTAGCCGTTTGGAGGGTGGCTGTGGCCCTTTATTTTGTTCTCCGCTTTTGATGTTGCGGTAGTGCTCTTTATCTGTAGCCATTTGAAGCGTGGCCGTGACCCTATTTTTTTTTTTATTTTTTTTTTTTATATAGTCATTTTAGGGATGACTGTGACCCTTTTATTTGTAGTCATAAAGAACAAGGCGAGAAGGTCATTCAAGGCTCCTCTCTTGAAGTTTAAGTCGAGTCGAGGACCAAAGCTTCCCTACTAAAGTACGAGTCGACTCGACTATCAGATACTTAGAGGAAACATTCCCTCTTAAGGAAAGGACAGGTGGAGACCTGCTCGCCGCCTCTAGGAAGACTTCCCTTTGAAGGAAGAGGTACAAGCTGGCAACCTGCTCACCGCCCCCTATGCCACGAAACTTTCCTCTGAAGAAAGAGGCACCAGCTGGTGACCTGCTCGCCACCCTCTATACCACGAAACCTTCCTCTTAAGGAAGTGGTATCGGATGGCAATCTGCTTGTCACCCGCTTATGCCGACTCAGGACAGAAACCGTCCCAAGAGGGTAGCCGCCACTAAAAGTCGGTAATATCTCCCTATAAATAGGGGCTCACTTTCATTTTTTAAAAAGAGTTCTATCATATACTTTACAATATTCTCTCGATATCCATTACCGACTTAAGCTTCGGAGTGGGATCAGAGGTCTTCCCCGCCCCTTTTCAGGTCCTCGCCCAGCACAAAGCCACCAAAGGAAACTAAGTACCCACGAGGTCAAGAAAGATACCTGAGTGAGCTAGCTCCCGGCGAGATCTCGAAGTCTGTTACCTGAAGTTCTAGAGCTACGTCATTTTGATTCCAACAGGTACCAACCTCCCTATACATCATCAAATGACTATCATGTCCATATATATCACAGGAGGGTACAACCCCCCCTATACTTCAACAGGTGGCTATCATATCCATATATATCAAAGGAGGATACCATCCCCCCTATACATTATCAAATGACTATCATGTCCATATATCAAAGGAGGGTACCATCCCCCCTATACATTAACAATGGCTATCATGTCCATATATCAAAGGAGGATTCCATCCCCCTATACCTCAACAACGGCTATCATTCCCAAATGTCTCAAAGGAGGAAACCATACCCGTATATCACAAAGGTAGCTATCATGTCCACAGAAGAAGAATCAACATATAGAGAAAACCAGTACACTATAACTGATCATCAAAAGGTTCGTAACCTAAATCCAACAATACTCGGGTTAGCCAAGCATGAGGCTCCATCACCATGAAGACATCCTCCTTATTCCACAAAGTCCAACAACTGCAAGGTCGGTGGTCAAAGAGAGAAACTAAGGAAAGAGCCTCCACAAGGCTTTCAAACAACTATCAATAGTCTAATCGGACGCCTATCCGACCATTATAGAGTCAAGCAAATGTTAAGGCCATTTCTTAACTCGGGGGGCAAAGCAGGATACACGCCCAATTAAGCAACGGACATACTCTGGCCCACCTCACAAGCAAGTAAGGAAACATCAAGGAATTAGCAATCAAACACAAGGAGACCGTCAACCATAGCAAACCAGGGGGACGAAGCACATAGTAAAAAGTACCCTAGGAAGTGGGGCAATAACACATCTGGTACTATCAACCCTGCCACAATGCACTATGCTAATCCATCGACACCAATCTACCCAGAAATACGTCCCAAAGTGCACAAATATCAAATTCTTACTACGGGGCAAAATACACGTGCGTAGATGATATTACTTGCTAAAGGAAGGACTATGGTGGATAAACAAACGTCACAAGCACCTCTAAGGGGGAGATAAGCAAAACCATCCCGACACTACCCAAGGTAGTCGGGGGAGGGACCAAACACCTACAACAAGCTATGTATTAACTAGTAGCATGGAAGGAAGAACCTTATATATGAGCTACCAAGCGTAGCCAATACGAGGAGTATCCCTCTACATACAACAACATTTCCACTACGGGGGCACGCATACATTCATCAATTACCAAGTATAATCAGCACAAGGGTAAACCCCTACGTGTAAAGATATCAAAATACTCACTACGGGAGTAATGATACATACAAGAGCTTCCAAGTGTAGCCATGTCAAGGGATAACACCCCACGTCCGAAATGCCAAACACGTCAACTATAAGGGACAAGTATATATATATATATATATATATATATATATATATATATATATATACAAGGGTTAACATGTCTTTTGGTCCATTATGTTTGACAACTTTTGGGTTTTGGTCAATGATGTTTTTTTTACCTAGTTTTGGTACCATATGTTTGCAGATTTTTTCTAGTTTTGGTCTAACCGTTACATTCCGTCCATTTTTTGACATGTTCAAGTCACGTGATCCACTCTAAAATTTAAATTTAGTCCCTCTAATACTGTCTTAACCTTTTTTTTTGTTCAATTTAGTCCCGAAGTTTCAAAATTGACCCCAATTGGACAATAGGTCCAATTGAATTTTTGAAATTTCGGGACTTAATTGAACAAAAAAAAGGTTAGGAAAGTATTAGAAGGACTAAATTGAACAAAACTGAAAGTTTAGGGTGGATCACGTGACTTGTACATGTCAATAAATGGACGAAATGTAACGGTTATACCAAAATTAGAAAAAATCTGCAAACATATGGTACCAAAACTAGGTAAAAAAAACATCTTTGACCAAAACCCAAAAGTTGTCAAACATCATGGACCAAAAGACCTGTTAACCCTATATACAATCTCATATATGCAGGTTTCGCAATTAACGCAAGGGCTAACCCCCCAAGCGTCTGAAGCATGCCCACTATGGGGGCAACCATATACATACAACTCTATATGCACAGATCACAGAGCACGAGTAACACAAGGGCCAAGCCCCCACATATGGAGGTGCAAGGTATGCATACCGCAGAAGTAACCTCAGCGCTGAGACGCGAAGGCAAAATCACCGTCCGGGAAGCCCCGAGACCAAATCACAAAAATATCTACAAGGGGAGAAGCATCTTAACCTATACATCCTTCATATATGAAGGGAACAACCTTCTACATATATTTATAAAAAGTCTTTTATACGAAGGGTAAGAGGAGGAATTTTAACCACTCTCACCTCCATCTATATAGAGTGAATTGCAGGGATAAGGTTAAAGGACCATGCCCACACTCCGACAAACAGGGATAAAAACGCCATGCCCATTGAAGTCCAAAGCTAGAAGATCATACTCGCACTCTCGCAAACGGAGTGCAACACCGCTTCCAAAGCACCCTATCGGCTCTAAGAGCCTAAAAAGGAGGTTCCTTCACTAAGGACACAGTCCTAAGGCTATGTAAAACGAGACCAAGGCTTGTGACTCTTACCCTTATACAATAACTATACATGGCATAAATATGCTTAATTCAGCAATAGTGTTTTGAGTATCTGGCTTCCTTGAACAGGGGGCAAAGGAAAATTAAAACGTTCCTTGAGCACTCAATGAAGGCTGGGATCGTCATAAAGCTTCCTTGAACAAGGGGCAAGGAAAATTACAATGTTCCTCGAATATTCAGTAAAGGCCTAGACCATCTTAAAGCTCTTTTAAACACGGGGCAAGGAAGATCGCGACGTTACTCGAGCAGTCAAGGAAGGTCGATACCGTCTTAAAGCTCCTTTAAACACGGGGCAAGGAAATTCACGACATTCCTCGAGCACTCGATAAAGGCAGGGATCGTCATAAAGGTACATTTCGCAACTCGATTGGGTGATACTCCACAAAAATAGAGTCAAGTAAAGGTTAAACTATTTCTTGACTTAGGGGAAAATGTTGGATATACGCCCAAGCTATTATAAATTGGACCCCGATAATTGGGCCGCAACCGATTACAATTCGAAACTTGGAAAATGGACACCCGAGGCCCAACACTTATGCCGGAAAACACCCCGAGTGGCGAAACCCACTCGGAAGACCCCGAAGGAAAAAGCCCCTCGGAGGTAACCCGAGTGAGGCCCTCTCGCTCATGCACCCAGGTGAGGCCCTCTCGCTCATGTACCCAGGCGAGGCCCTCTCGCTCTAGTACCCGGGCGAGGCCCTCTCGCTCTGGTACCCGAGCGAGGCCCTCTCGCTCTGGTACCCGGGCGAGGCCCTCTCGCTCTGGTACCCGGGCGAGGCCCTCTCGCTCTGGTACCCGGGCGAGGCCCACTCGCTCGGGTAGCCGGGCGAGGCCCTCTCGCTCGGGTACACGGGCGAGGCCCACTCCCTCGGGCAGCCGGGCGAGGCCCTCTCGTTTGGGTACCCGAGTGGGGTCTTGGGGATACCCATCCAGGTATCCCCCCTCCATCCGGATGAGTTCCCCTCGTCCGAACCCCTATCCCCGGACGATATACCGCCTGAGGCTCGCCCTCGAAGGCCATTCCCACACGCTTAAACACATTATGCTCATCTACGGTTGAACCGAGGCCAAATGCACCATATTTACGGTCAAGGCCAACTTATATTAGGAAACTTCCATAACCGGACCAGGAAATCACTGGAACCGGGGAGTCCAATAGGAACTCTATAAATAGAGACCTCCTCTCCTCATTTGAGGGGAATGAATGGTATCTCTCTCTAGCACTTACTTTCTCTCTCTAAAAGTCTATACTCATTTAAGCATCAGAGAGGGCACACCGAGCACTGGTGGATATACGCCCAAGCCTTCACCAATCGGGCCCAAGAGGTGGGCCCGAAAAGTATCCCGAGTGGTAAAACCCACTCGGGAAGACCCTGGGTAGAAAAACCACCTGGGCCCCGAGCAAGATCTCCCTTGCTCGGGCACCCGAGAAAGGATCTAGAGGTACCCCTTCGGGTACCCCCCGTCTGTTCGGACAAGCCCCTCTCGTCCGGACACCCACCCCCGGACAATATTTCGCCCGGGGTTTACCCTTGAAGGGCCACACACAAGACTTGACTATATTGAACTTACCTATGGTCGAACCAAGGTCAAAGGCTATTTATTTACGGTCAAGCCCAACCCATAATTACGAACCCGCCACAGCCGGACCAGAGAACCACTGGAACCGGGGCGGTCCGATAGAAACTCTATAAATAGAGAGAGCATCCCCTCATTTGAAGGTATTCACTCTCTCTTTAATCTCACCCTCTCTCTAGAAGCTCTCACTAATTTAAGCTTCGGAGTGGGCTTACCAGGAACCCCCCCGGTGCCCCTTTTGCAGGGAAGCGAGAAGATCGAGAAGGAGAAGCCCACCAAGGAAAGAGATCAAAAAGGAGAAGCCCATCCACGAAGGAGAAGCCCATCAACGGAAGAGAAGCCCACGATGAACATACGTGAGCAAACATTGGCGCCGTCTGCGGATTCGAGCATGAAAGCACATAGCTACTACTAGCGATCATGGCGGTAACTAGAAGGCAAGTTGGAGAGTCAAGTAGGCAAGTAAGGCAGTTCGTAGAGCCGACTAGGCAACTACCAACGGGTGGAAACAACCAACCACCACCAGGAGGAGGCAGGGAGCCACAAGTGGAAGGCCGGCAAGCAAATATGGAAGAGCATCAGGAGGAAGCAAGGATCAGGGAGCAACCAATCCTAGAGGAGTAAGATTCCTCAACCAATGCTCATCCGGAACAAACAGTCAACCAACCACATCCACAATCGCCACAAGAAAGAAATCAAAGAACACACAACATCACGTCCGAGATGATGGCGGCCATGGAGGAAGTGCTGGATAGAAGAGAGCGCCTAAGGGCAGCTCTAAGGCAGGAACAACCAGGGTACCAAGCATCACCTCCAAGATCAATGGGGGAAACCAACCGGCGTATACTCATTCTTACAACCAGCAGTATCAACAAAGGGGGCAACCTCAACCAAGAGGTGCTAACAATCCGGCAAATGATGGACACATATATGCTGGGCTGCAAAATAGCCAAGACCATGGTGCACCTCAGAACGGCCAAAGGTACGCAGGACCTCAGAATGACCAAAGGTATGCGGCACCCCATAATGGCCAAAGACAGGCAACACCCTAAAACAACCAAGGATATGGTGCACCTTTGAACGACCAAGGATTTTTTGAACCCCAAAACAACCAAGGATATGCTCAGCCCTAGAACCATCAAAGGCATGCTGGACCACAAGAAGGACAGAGATACGTCTGACCCCAGGCCGCAGTGCAACAGAACTTGCAAACCATAGCCCTAACAAGAGAAGAGATAGAGGAACTGATAGCAAGGAAGATCAAGACTCAAAGGGAAGAGCGATGCACAAGCTGAGAGACAGAGCCTCGCACCCTTTCACTCAGGAGCTAATCTATACAATGGTACCTATAGAAGTGTATTCCACACTCTATGCATGCACCTAACTACACAATGCATACACACTAGACTATGTATGCACCTGGTTCACTATGCATGCACCTGGTTCATAGTTTATTGTATAGCCTTAGTTGGTGATCCTAGTTTTGCCTAGTATATATATTGTAACACTTGCTTTGTAATACCTAGTTGATTAATGAAGCATTCTCATTCATATGGTATCAGAGCACAAGGACATTTATAGCGGCGTATGCAATGGACCAAGGAACTTGAAGTTTTCCCCATTTGCTTCAATCTGCCAGCCTAGTGTGGATTTACCTCATTTCGCTTCAGGATTCATCAACTCAGCTTGAATTCTCACTTTACATTCAACAATGAACTCTTAGTAAGTCTCATTTCATGCTCATCCACGCACACAAGGAACTGAGGACAGTGCTAGTATTGCTCATAGGCCATAGCACTTGATTTGCCTTGTTCTAGCTCAGATTGAGCCATTTGCGTGCTTGATTTTGGTATTCCCTGAAGTGTGTGTCATTCCTCTAGCATCATTTATGGATTCTGAGATTGTTTGAACTAGTCTCATTGATTATAACACTTGGATATTACCCGTTTAGTGGATTACTTCATCCTTACTCGGCTGAGTGACCATTGTGAGTTCTTGGCTATTCTTCAGCATATTCTTTGATTCTATTGAAGAATTTCGTGCTTCCATTAATGGAGAACTGATTATTATCAAGTTTTTGATGATTGTCAATCATTGGTTTCACTCATTTTGATGTGTAGTGGTACGGATTGTACTATCACTAGCTGGATTTGTCCTATTCTTAACAGATTTGGTGTGCCAGTCTTATCTATATCATCAGCTATTTCCGTGGGGTTTCTTTACCATTTCTTCTAGTGATCTCTTGGGAATCAAGTTCATATCTCTTTCAACAAGCTCATTATACTTGACTGACTTGCAAAATGGCTCATGAATCCAATGTGGATGATCCTCTCTACATACACCCATCTGACACCACTGGCCATATGCTCATACCTTTTCAGCTGCAGGGTACCTCCAACTATCATGTTTGGAGTACCTCAATCAAGGAAGGCTTGTTAGTGAAGAATAAATTGGGCTTCATTGATGGCACATTCACAAGAACAAGTGTTGGTGTGGCAGACAGGGTGAAATGGGATAGGGCCAATGCAATAGTCAAGGCTTGGTTGAGGAATTGTGTAGCCAAAGACTTGGTCACTAGTTTGATCTACAATCCCACTGCTTCTTCCATTTGGGATGACCTTAAGGAAATGTTTGACAAGGTGGATGGTACTCAAATCTTCCAACTGACCAGGGAGATCTACCAAACATCTCAAGGAGTTCTATCCATCACTGAATACTTTGCAAAGATGAAACAACTTTGGGATGCTCTTGCTTCAGTTGATGACTTGAATCTTCAATGTGCTGGAGACATTTCTATTGTCAATGAACACAAGGAGAAGCAAAAGTTGATGGCTTTTCTCTTAGGACTAAATGAGTCTTATGGACACATTAGGAGTAGCTTGCTCATGAGGCAACCACTTCCATCTCTTAGCATTGCCTTCTCTGTTTTAGTACAAGAAGAAAGTCAAAGGACCATTTCTGGTTCTATTGGAGATGTGGGCGAGGCAACTGCCTTATACACAAGAAACAATCCATCTTATGGTGGAAGAGGTAATGGAAGAGGCTATGGAAGAGGAAGAGGCTATGGAAGAGGCAATGGCAATGGCAATGGCAATGGCAGGGGCAGAGGCATTCCAAATGGTCCCAATGAGAGACCCCCCTCCTATTTGCACCTATTGTGGCAAGAGAGGCAACATAGAGGATCAATGTTATAGCAAGCATGGATATCCACAAGGTCATCCAATGTACAACCCAAATGCTCCTAAGAGGAATTGGAACTCAGCCAACATTGTTGAAGATGGTGGAAGCTCAAGTGCCATTGAGCATGTAGCAGCCAAGGACAAGAGAATTTTTCATGGCACAGCCAACACGAGAATCCAACATGTAGCTGCTCATGATGATTACTTTGAGCATTCACCTTTGAGCTTTGAAGATGTTGAACAAGCTCATGTCAATATGGCAGGTATATCTAGTGACCCTATGGTTTGGATAGTTGACTCAAGTGCAACTAATCACATCACACATCAAATTGAGTGGTTATTTGATTTGAAGAAGTGTGACTCTGATCATCAATATGTTCATTTACCAAATGGTCACAAATGCAAAGTAACTCATATTGGTTCTTGCTCTTTCTCAAGTGGATTCACTCTGACCAACATCTTATTGGTCCCTGATTTCAAATTCAATTTGATCTCAGTATCTAGGCTTCCTAGCCAATTGAATTGTAAGGTGATCTTTACTTCTGATCATGTGTTACTCCAGGGCCAGAGTGGCAAGTCCATGGTGATTGGGGAATGGAATAGAGGACTATACACCTTGAAGGATGTGGTGCCTTCAAGCTCAAGGAAGATTGCAGCCACTTGCTTGGGGAATAAGGAAGAGGTGTTGAGATGGCATAGGCGTTTGGGCCATGTCTCTGAGACTTACCTCAACCATTTAGATGTTTTGAATTTGAATAAATCTTATGGTTGTATCAAACAATGCACAATTTGCCCTCTTGCTAAGCAATCTAGATTTTCATTTCCAGTAAGTGACTCTATTGCTTCTAAGCCTTTTGATCTTATTCACATGGACTTATGGGGTCCCTACAAAGTGCCAACCTTCAAGGGCAATCAATACTTCTTGACAATAGTAGATGATTGTTCAAGAGCAACTTGGGTGTACTTAATGAAGTTCAAGAGTGACACTTTCGTGCACATCAAGAACTACCTACTCATGGTGAAGAATCAGTTTGGTACTATGGTTAAGACCTTAAGGAGTGACAATGGCACTGAGTTCACTAACTCAGTATGCAAGGAGTTGCTTCTCCAATTTGGCATCCATCACCAAACTAGTTGTGTGCACACACCACAACAAAATGGAAGAGTGGAACGCAAGCATAGAGACATCCTAAACATTGCTAGAGCAATTAGGTTTCAAGCATCAATGCCTTTGAGACACTGGGGATATTGCATTCTAAATGCTTGTTACATACTCAATAGGCTACCATCCTCTATCTTGAAGTTCAAGTCACCTATGGAAGTGTTATATGGGAAGGTGCCTTCTCTTCAACATTTAAGAGTTATTGGTTGTCTTTGCTTCACAACAAAGCTAAACGACCATGACAAGTTTGGTCCAAGAGATGAACCATGCATACTTATGGGGTACTCCACTTCACAAAAAGGATACCTTGTAATGAATATTTCTGATTCAGTCTTTCATGTTTCAAGAGATGTACTCTTCCATGAAGATATCTTTCCATTTGGCATGTCCAAAAAGGCCCTAAAAGCCTTAATACCTTCTTGCTTGGCACCCAAGCCACCTATGCTTGACTCTTCACCAGAGTTGCCAATGCTCCTTGATGAACTTACTCCAAGCCATGCTCCCATTATTGAGACTAATGCTTCTTCACAACCTCCCCAATCAATAGAAGAAGAGGTAGTTCCATTACAAGGAGCAAGAAGTGCATCACCACAACAAAATGGATCTCCTCAACAAAGTTCTTCTCCTCAACCTCCCCAACCAACAGAGGAAGTGGTAGAGGAAGTCCCACAACCTCCTTCCATAAGAAGGAGCCTCAGACTTGCCCAAAGAAACTCTCCACAAATAAGGAGGAGTGCAAGGCTTGCTGCTCTTCAAAACAAGCCTAGTTCCAATGCCACTTTTGGAATGGAAAGATATATATCGTATGATACTCTAGGCCCCCAATTCAAATGTTTCTTGACTGCCATTGACAAGATTAAAGAACCAAGCACTTACAAGCAAGCCATCAAAGATCCAAACTGGATTGTGGCTATGAAAGAGGAGATACAAGCTCTCCAAGACAACAACACATGGAAGATAATAGACCTACCTCAAGGAAAATCCTCAATTGGTTGCAAATGGGTCTTCAAAATCAAGTACAACTCTGATGGATCTATTGAAAGATACAAGGCAAGATTGGTTGCCAAAGGATTCAATCAGGTGGAAGGTACTGATTTCAATGAGACATTCTCACCTGTAGTCAAGATGGACACTGTGAGGATTGTCTTGGCAATGGCAGCTGCCAAATCATGGGGATTGTATCACATGGATGTAAACAATGCATTCCTCCAAGGTGATCTATCTGAGGAAGTATATATGGACATTCCTCAAGGATTTGATCCATCTAGGTCCATTGAAGCATTCCCCAAGAAAGTATGCAAGCTCAACAAGTCTTTATATGGGCTCAAACAAGCATCAAGGCAATGGAACATCAAGCTCACCCAAACATTATTGAAGACTGGCTACAAGCAATGTGCCTCAGATCATTCCTTGTTTAGCAAGATACAAAGTAATGACAAGGTGTTCATCCTCATCTATGTTGATGATCTCCTAATCACTGGTTCAAATGCCAAGTTGATCAATCAATTGAAGTGCACACTCCAAACACACTTCAAATTAAAGGATTTGGGAGACTTGAGATACTTTTTAGGCTTGGAAGTTGCAAGATCAACACAAGGCCTTGTCATCAATCAAAGGAAGTATGCTATGGAGCTTATAGAGGATGCAGGCTTGGGAGCTGCAAGGCCAGCTGAAACTCCAATGGAATTCAACATCAAGCTCACCACACATGAGTATGACAAAGCCACCAACTCCAATCCTGATGACATACTCTTGGAAGATGCCACTTCTTATAGAAGGGTCATTGGTAAATTGCTATATCTTACCATGACAAGACCAGACATAAGTTTCTCAGTTCAAAGGCTTAGTCAATTTGTGGACAAGCCCAAGAAGTCCCATTATGAAGCAGCAATGAGGGTGGTTAGATACATCAAGGGAACTCCAGGTCAAGGTTTGATCTATCCCTCCAACAATTCTCTCAAGTTGAGCATCTTTTGTGACTCAGATTGGGCAGCCTGCCCTTTCAGTAGAAAGTCAGTGAGTGCATATTGTGTGAAGCTTGGATCAGCTATGATAGGATGGAAGGTCAAGAAACAAGACACCATTTCCCTTTCAAGTGCTGAAGCTGAATATAGATGCTTGAGGGTTGCTATTCAAGAAGCACTTTGGGTGAACAGAATCCTCAAGGAACTTGGATTGCAAGTTACCTTGCCAATCCCAATCCACACAGATAGTGAGGCAGCCTTAAAGATTGCCAAAAACCCCATGTTCTATGAGCGCACCAAGCATATTGAACTTGACTGCCACTTCACAAGACACCATATCAACTCAGGGATGATTGGTGTCTATCATATTTCTTCAAAAGTTCAAATGGCTGACTTACTCACCAAGGCATTAGTTAAGAATCAACATCTTGCCTTATTGAAGCTCTATGGAATCAAGGATGTGTTTCAAGAAGGAAAATAAGAACAAGAAAAGGATGGGAGAATATAGAAGTGTATTCCACACTCTATGCATGCACCTAACTACACAATGCATACACACTAGACTATGTATGCACCTGGTTCACTATGCATGCACCTGGTTCATAGTTTATTGTATAGCCTTAGTTGGTGATCCTAGTTTTGCCTAGTATATATATTGTAACACTTGCTTTGTAATACCTAGTTGATTAATGAAGCATTCTCATTCATAGTACCCTCGATTGTCCAACCAATTGCTGACTATGTTGGCAAAGGAGATCCAATACAACATATACAGAAGCACGAGTCGTCGCTCCTAGGAAGGACCGTCGTGGATGATCACTTCACAATGTTATTCCCCTCAACCTTGGCAGGAAATGCCGCACACTGGTTCTTCAATCTTCCCCGGGGCTCAATCACCTCCTGGGCAGACTTAAAGGACAAGTTCATTCAACAGTACCTGGGAGAGAGAGAATTGTTAAAGGGTGACTCGGAACTGGATGACGTGAAGAAGGGATACGATGAAACCTTAGCAAGCTATTACACGAGGTTCAACCAAAACATCGCTGACATAGCAACGGAACTATCAGAGGGAGAGATAGTCCGAGCATTTGTCAGGAATCTAGGACGCTGGGGGGCACTATTGGCAGACAATGTGGAAGTTATGCTTTTTAAAGTGTATATTATGGATTTTCTCTAAAAACTCCACCAAAGGAGACACGAACAAAGGGACACAGTCCGAAGGATAAGTAAAACGAGACCAAGGCTCGTAATTCTTACCCTCATAAGAACATTATTACGTGAACTTGCTTAAATTAAATTACAAGAATATTTTCGTCTACATATTCCAATCCTTTGAAATAGGGGGCATAGAAATAGAAGCACATCTCGAGCGCTCAATAAAAGCCGGGATCACCAAATACCTTATCAAAGAAAAGGAAGGACGAAATCACGACGCATCTCGAGAACTCGACAAAGGTCGGGACCGTCACTAAGGTACGTCACCCTACCCGCTTGGACGATATTCCGCTAAAAATAGAGTCAAGAAAAGGCAAAGCCATTCCTTGACTCGGGGGAAAATGGTGGATATACGCCCAAGCCTTCACCAATCAGGCCCAAGAGGTGGGCCCGAAAAGTTATCACGAGTGGTAAAACCCACTCGGGAAGACCCCGGGTGGAAAAACCACCCGGGACCTGAGCGAGGCCCTATGGGTACCCCTTCGGGTACCCCCGTCCATCCGGACAAGCCCCTCTCGTCCGGACCCCCACCCCCGGACTATATTTCGCCCGGGGCTTACCCTTGAAGGGCCACACACCACCACTTGACTATATTGAACTTACCTATGGTCGAACCAAGGTCAAAGGCAACTTATTTACGGTCAAGCCCAACCCATAATTACGAACCCGCCACAGCCGGACCAGAGAACCACTGGAACCGGGGCGGTCCGATAGAAACTCTATAAATAGAGAGCTCATCTCCTCATTTTAAGGTATTCACTCTCTCTCTAAGCTCACCCTCTCTCTAGAAGCTCTCACTAATTTAATCTTTGGAGTGGGCTTACCAAGAACCCCCTGGTGCCCCTTTTGCATGGAAGCAAGGAGAAGATCGAGAAGGAGAAGCCCACCAAGGAAAGTGATCAGGAAGGAGAAGCCCATCTACGAAGGAAAATCCATCAACGGAAGAGAAGCCCACGACGAGCATACGTGAGCAAACAAGCACCACCCCCTCCCCCCCCCCCCCTTTGGTCTCGGTATTTCCCCTTTTGCAGGTATCTCGAGGAGAAGGAAGAGCGGAGGTCCGAAGCAAGAAAGAACTCAAGAAATTATGTGCAAATAGTGGGCTTACGGGGAATCCCTCCCAGGTGCCCATCTACAGGTATATGAGAAGAAAAAGCCCACGTAGCCGAAACTATTGTAAAATTTCTGAAAATATTTGCCACCAACAGGTTACTTGTTGACTAAGAAATTAAACATTTCACATTGAACATCAAGTAAGGTTCGACTGAAACCTAGGGTTAGGGTTTCTGGTCAAAATTGAAGATCAAATCTTGCAAAGATCAAGAATCCAAAGTTTGATTTTGATAAAAGTCTTGTTTTTCTTGAAGATCAAGAACATCAAATTTCACTATGAACATCATGAAAAATCACGGCCAATACGATTTACCCTAATAAATTGAAAGTTTTAAAACTTTGAAACCAAGTTTAAAAATTTCGGCACCTCCAAGAAAATCAAGAACACCAATTTTATCAAAAACAAGATCTCCCTAACACAGGCTCTGATACCACTGTAGGATTTATGGGATTAATACTATGAAAAGAAAACCCTAGATACGTTCCAGGTAACTAATACGCAGCGGAATAAGGTGCACATACCTATAATGTTTCATCTAGCCCAATACCGTTGAGAGGAGTTCTCGATCCGTCGGACGGTTCCCTGTTGAGATTCCTATTAGAGAAGCCCTACGCGGATTATGTCTCACAACAAAGCCTCAATCGATTCTTCGCGGGATGGATCTCCTGGAGTAAATTGCTTGACACAATTTGGCACCTCCTTTCTCATTGGGTGGTTCGGCCGAAACTCTATGTATTTAGGGATGAGGGTTTTCTTTTAATCTCACTACTTAGGAAGAGAGAATTAGCATTAGTAAAACCCTTCTAGGACTCCCTATTTATAAGAGGAGTAAAGTGGACAAAAGTCCACTTTACCCCTCCTAGATAATTCGGCCGGCCATGTTATTAGGGAGGCCCAATTTTGGGCCTACCATGTCAATTGGGATTTTAGGCCTAGCCCAAAATCTCTAATATGAAATTACCTAATTTTTAGGTACATAACCTTAATTAATGGACTCCCAATTACGGCGGTCAATTGTCCAAATGATTACATTCGCGAGTCACAAACCAGACGAACGGAGCATTGGTATTCAGCATCTAGACAAGTCTATTTCACAACAGGCGGGATAGTTACTGGCGGCCCTCACATGCCGCCTTTGAAGGATGAGTAGGACTGTTACAGTGTGTTCCTACAAGTCAATTTCACGGCAAACGGGACAGTTACAGTTTACTATCGCATATCACCTTTCAAGGATGAGTACGACTTTTACAGTTTGTTCCTAAAAGTCAATCTCATGGCAAGCGGGATGGTTACAGTCTGCTCTCACATGTAGGGCTGGCAATTCATGCTCGGCACGATGGGCCTACACGAAAATTACGGGTTTGGGTTTGATATTAGTGACACGACACGATAACACGATGTTTTAAACTAAAATGATAAAATATTATTTTCAATTTACTTTAGTTTTTTTTGCCAGTTTTTCATGTTGGGCCATGTTTGGGCTGACCCCCAGAACACGAACGAACCTGGCACGACACGAACCCGCACGACCTCCACGAATCGCTTGCCCTACTCACAGGTCGCCTTTCAAGGATGAGTAGGATTGTTACAGTATGTTCCTATAAGTAGATTTCATGGCAAGCGGGTTTGTTAGATTATGCTCTTGCAGGTCACATTTCAAGGATGAGTATGATTGTTGCAGTATGTTCCTACAAGTCAATTTCATGAAATGTGGGACTGTTACAGTCTGCTCTCGTAAGTCACCTTTCAATGATAAGTAGGACTGTTACGGTCTGTTCTTACAAGTCACAACTGGTAATCTTGACCTCTAGTTTTCCAGCTTTTTGAGAGTCACAACCAGATGAAGGGAGTCTTCGGTGTTCCTCATCCACAAGTTACAACCGACAATAGGGACATGTAGTTATCTAGATTTCCAAAATTAATAACCCGAATAAGCTTTGGAGCCCCCTTGAAGACTTTAGGACTCAATAGAAAACACGCTTCTCAATCAAAATTGGTTTTTCCTTGTCAAAAGAAAACACGCTTCTCGAACATGATCTACAGGAGCTTGTCCAAAGACAGACAAATTGTAAACACCTGATTTTGGCCCGCACGTGTTGCACGTTCAAATTGTGACACGTAGTACACCAAAATAGGAATCCGTCAGATATGGAAGTCACGAAGCTTCCAAGAAGGGTCTTGTGTATATTAGGATGGTATTGATTATATATTTTCTTAATATTTGTATTAAATGTTTAGAATACTTATCATTAATTATTAGAATAAATCAGTTTATTTATTTCCTAGAATAGAGTAAATCCTAGGTCACCATTTAATAGTATAAATAGATGGTCTTTTTTTTTTTTTGGTAAAAGTAGCCAAATTATTAAAACAAGCAAAGCACATACAAAATACAGCAAAAGGGACATAACAACTTGCCCGAATTCAAGTACGAAAGAAACGACATCTAGTCGGGATAGGTGGATATAACCAAATTCCTGATACATAATAAACAAGATGCCTAGAAGTCCAAACCAAAAACAGGTGATACAGTATAACTGAAAAAACGCAAACAGACTACAAACGGTAATGTCCACGAAATACCCAAAGAAGGTAAAGACGCTATTGAAGTAGCCAAACTAAGATAGACCGCTTGTGATTCCAGAAGAACCAATTTGATCACATCACTGAATAGAATGCTAGCCCGACAAGCGTGCGTCATGGTAGAAGCCAGGAGAGTGTCAAACATATTTATGTTTCCGGATGAGATAGTATGAGGTACATCCATTAACTCAAATTCCCACCATAACCAATGATTAATCAAGTAAGACCACATGTAGAAAGTGAAGCAGATAAGGATCATTCGATAGTATACATGACTGAAAGCCAAAATACTAATGCACCTGAAACGCGGAATATCCGAGGATTAGCACACGTTGGGGACAAAGGAGACCTTTATTTCTCAAAGAGAAAAGGTTTTCTTTGACTAGACCTAGTTAAGGCCTGGTCTAGTCGAAAAAGAAAATGGTGAGTATGGTCGCTTGAAAATTCATTGGGTTGGTGTTGTTTGAGGATTTCGATACCAACCTTATCAATCCAGCATGTTTTCTTCAAAACATGATTCAGGTCCAACTCAGGTTGCTTAATGTTAAGCACGATCGATGACGGCGAGGTGCGGCAGTTTTATGAGAGATTAGATTGTTCGATATTGAGTAAGGAGGTAGGATGTATTGTGCCGATACCAGTGCGGTTCCAACAAATTGGAACCAGTACATGACATGGCAAGATCAGTGGGGTCCACTGGTACACCGGTGACAGTGACTCGGACTCCTCCAAATTGTTGTGCACAACGGAACTCATCCGCCTAATAACCTATAAGTGACATGTGCATAGAGAAGGAAAAATCATTGTGGGAAAATGATCTGACAGCAGCTTAGCAAAGATTTGAGTCTTGTTGATCTCTATTCTGGCTTCCTCCTTCTTGATTATGTCGTCGGCACAGGGAAGAGGGTCGACGACGAAGGGTGAGTTGGATGCAATTGTTGATATCTCCATATCGCCATCTTCTTCTACCACTTCCTTCATCAGGTTTACAACCTCCTCAACGGCCAATGAAGACAACAACTCGACAGACGATAGTGACTTTTGTGAGGGCACATCATAGGTAGGCATGCGAAGCGGCCAATATAGTCGTTGGGGATGACAGATTTGTGCGACGGTCGAACTCCAGCCTTGTTTTGGTTGACCACGAGAACCAAATCTCCTTGAATACCTTGAGCGTGCCCGCAGCAAGCAGTAGATTGGCTGAACACGGCAAGCTTGGAAGGTGAAAATGTCAGGAGGTGGCTCTTTAGCGATTGGGCTCTGGCCGGTTTGAGCTTTGCGAGTCCGAGGGAGACGAGACCCGAGTTTCCGTGTAGCCTTAAAACCGATACCGGTGGGCTGAGATCTGGTGGCCTGGAAGATGAATAACTCTGATTGGGGTGACTAGGTGGTGGTGCCAGGAGCCGATGAAGGAGTTTCTAGATCTGAAGCAGAGGGTCGGAAACCTGGCGGAACCCGGGGAGCTTTCAAGCAGGACATCGCCGGCAACGGTGCTTGCAGAGGTGGCCCGTAGTAGACAGCTCCGGAGGGTCGAAAAATGTTAAATTCCACGTTGGGCCGAGTCAAACCCAATGGGCAAATACAAAGCCACCATTTTTACAAGTGGGGGTTCCATCCTAAAACCAATTGGTTATAGGAGGAGGTAGCCCACTTGCTTATATGGTACTCAAACACTACTCACACCGGTGTGGTATTACTCACAGTGGAGATACTTCAACACTCCCCCGCATTGTGAGGACTCTTTAACTAAGGCACCGGCTTTTTACATATCCGGACGGGTTGGGACTTAATTTTAACAAACCCCACTCTCACGCCATGCCCGACCCGGTAACCTTGTACGTGGAGCCAACAAAGGGGACAAACCCAACACCGCCTTTTGGAACCGGGCTCTGATACCATGTTAAATTCCACGTTGGGCCGAGTCAAACCCAACGGGCCAAATACAAAGCAACCATTTTTACAAGTGGGGGTTCCATCCTAAAACCAATTGGTTTTAGGATGGAACCCCACTTGTGAAAATGGTTGCTCTATATTGGCCCGTTGGGTTTGACTCGGCCCAACGTGGAATTTAACATGGTATATATTGATCTTAACGTGAGGAGGCGGAAGTGGTTGAAAACCTGGTGGAACGCGGGGAGCTCTCAAGCAAGACTTCTCCGGCGACAAAGCTTGTCGGTAACATACAACTCCGGAGGGGCGAAAAAACAGATTGAGCGGATTATGCTCTGTTTCTCGATGTCTCAGATTAGGCGGCATGCTACTGTACCAAACACGGCCAGATGCATCAGAGTGAAAATTGTTCCTAACAGATGACATCTATCAGGCGGAGCAAGACTGCAAGTGTAGGAGGCGGCTCATGGTGTTAGGATTTGATGGATGGGTGAAGCGGCTATGAAACAGAGAGAGTTTCTTAGAGAGAGAATAGATGATCTAGTTACAATGTAGACTGGGAGAAAAAAAAATCACAAACACACAGCCGGCAAAAAAAAAAAAAAAATCAGTCTGAATAAAATATTCTTTGTGTGCAAATTTTGGTTTCGTTCTTTTTATTATTCACTTATGAATATAAAGCCCATTCTTCTTTAACCTCCTCCATAATTGCTACTGCCCTCAATCTGCAACCTCCCGCTTCGACACAACCAGCCGCTTTTCGACCGCCGCTTGGTAGCCTCCGACCACAACTGATTTTTACGAGGTTCCAGCGACCCAGTTCCGTCCCGACAATCTTCCGTGCTCGCCCAAATCAGTCGCGACCCACTCGTCGTTCTCCTAGCTCAGCCTCCGACCCAGCAGTAGCGCAGGAGTTCAACCCAACCTCAGCCGCCCTCCTTCGCCAACCACTATTTTCCGTTATGCTCCTTCCCCATAGATCACCCAATGGCGGAGTAAATGTTGGTGTGGTGAATTCGATAATATCCACGAGCTTCACAACTCGTTGCGAATCTCTCCAAAGAAAAGAGGATACCTTCTTCTTCATGGAAGATATGGATGTGAATAAAGGTCCTTGGACCGATGAAGCAGATGCTCTCCTCGCCAGCTATGTTCAAATCAATGATGATGGCCAGTGGAATTCAGTTGCACGCTTTGCAGGTTAGTAGGACTACGATTTCATAGGTGTTGTTGGATCACGGTTGGAACTCCGGTACGGTCTTGACGGAAATCCGAGGTCCTTCGCTCCACGTAATCCTGCAAGAGGGGAATAGACCGGGCGGTGACCCAGAATCCCTCTCCGATGCTTAAATGAGAATCTCGTGGCAGGCAAAAGCAAGCAACAGTATGAGTATGTAATTGTGTATATCTGATCTGAGGTAACCTCCTCCTTTATATAGGAGAGGAGTTACCCCAGTTACCTGGTGAACTGCCGGGGCAGTTAGCCCACGTTCCGCTTATCTTGGCCACATTCCGCTAATCTCGGCCAGTTCCGCTTATCTCGGGCCACTCCCCCACTACTCTGATAGTGGGCGTGTTTCTCGGCCTCAACCTCTGATAGCAAGTCCCGACCAATTTCAGGGACTCCAGAGTTATCTCATCAGGTCACCGCTCGGGGCCCCTCGTCATCGTGACAGGGCCAACATCCTCAGGGATTCATCATCGGGGCCTACTTAAAGGCATCTCATCGGGAGCGTCCAGCTCGCCTATCGGGACCGACCTTGTCGGGACCTTTCACCATCGGGACTCCTCTTGTCGGGACCCTTCGCATTGGTCTTCTTAACCTCTTTTAGGGACCAGTGGCCCTATTCACCGTTTACTCGTCGTTAAAGGGCCTAACGGCTATAGCGAAACCCATCATTTTCCCCCAAGACACGAGGGACTTACAGTTCGTCGTGTCTTTCAACTCCCGACCTCCCGATTTCGGTATCAGAGGTTTTATCCTTGACAAAGTTTATTGACACGAATCTTCTCGTCCACGATTCCTCGATACCTCGAGGATAGTCACCAAATACGAGAAGACTTCTTGGTTACTTGGCCATTAAATGCAGCAGGTAACGAAGCGACGGTTTTGGCACCCGTGCCTGATTTTTCTGAAAAAGCACTTTTCAGGCCGTTTCATCATTAACGTCTCTTTCCATTCTGCCCCCTTTTATCTCAACGGCTCGGATTGAAACGTTTCAACTTCAACGGTCCAGATTAGAATGTCCTTTTGACTATCCCTTCTCCTATAAAACCCTATTTCTGGGCACTGTTCTTCTTTCTTTTTTACCGTTTCACTCTCTGCGATTTCAAAAGCTCTGCAACTTCGAAAGCACAAGTTCTTCTTCGGCTTCCTGTTTTCCGATTAGTCTTCCGGCGACCGTTAAGATCATCCTTTTCATTCCACTTCATCATGTCTGGTAAGACTTTCTTCTTTGATGCTAGCGTAGCTTTTCTCTTGTCATTGATCAGTTTGCTTGCATTTTTCCGAAAACCCACTACGCCTTTTCTTGCCATGGCTAATTTTCAGACAGCGGATCCAGTTCTGGGGGGAGAAAACCCTTCAACTTTGATTACGCTCCCAATGAAATCTCGGTGACTTCCTATGATGCAGCTCTCCGAGAAGGATGTATTACCTTAACCTGGGAGCCTCGCCTTCCTTATTCTCGCCACCGTGTCTCGGGGGACCCTATGGTCACTCGTCCCGAAGAGGGGGAGGTATTTGTCTCCACCAGACAAATATCGGCAGGGATCCGATTCCCCTTCTGCGGGAATTTGGTTGAGATGTGCGCCCATTACAAGACGCATCCGACTACCTTCTCCCCACACGCCATCCGCGTGTGGAACGCTTTCCAAGTCCTCTGCTTCCGACAAAAATGGGTCTACAGCCTCCAACTCTTCCGGAATATTTACGGAATGAAGTGCAACGAGGCTGGGGTTTGCGCCTTCTATCCTCGGATGCCCAAGTGGAATAAGCAGCAGCTTGCGCGGTGTAGTTGGACCAGCGACACCTGGAAGGTTGTCAAGGGTCGGGGGCTCCTTATAGACACAGGGTCTGACAACAGCGGGTGGAAGAGGAGCTACTTCTTCATTAAGAACAGTTGTATCCCATGGCCCCGATGGGAGGTTGAAGCGGACTCTCCTCCCGCTTATCACACCTATTCCGATGAAGACTTCCAAATCCTTCACTGCATCTAGCTTTACCGTTGGGGGATTCTTACACTCCCCTCAACGCTAACTCCCTTAAGGAGCGGGACCTGGTGAATGCCGGGATCCGCCTCCTCAATACGATCTTCGGGGGTCATATTCACGACGGCCCCTCCGATGTGGTTCCTTGGGTAAAATTTCTAATCATGTCTTTGTTTTCCATTGTTTGCAGCTAAGAAGGTATCACTACTGACCAATCTCCTCCTTAAGCAGGGAGAGACCGATGCTGTCCAGCGCCCCGCGCGGAAGAGGAAGTCGGCAAAGAAGTCCACCACTCCGTCGGCATCTCCCTCCGCAGAGAGGACTAAGCGGGCCCGAGTAGAGGAGATGGAAAGGCTCTTCAATGTCCAAAATTCCGAAGAAGGTAAACAGCTCCGCCTAGCTATTAAATCGTACAGGAAGCAAGTTCCTAAGGAGTTAATCCCCTCCAGCAAGGAGGCCCGAATCAAAGAGATCAAACGCATCCTCCGAGGGGAAACTCCCCGCATCCTCAAAGAGGGTTACTATAACTACCACGGGAAAGACCAATACCTCTCTCGGCGCGTCATTTGGTGTAAGGACCCTGACCAACTTCCTGACTATCTTTCTGAAGCATCTCATCCTCTAGGTGCAGGTCACTCGGGAGCTCAGTCGGGGGCTGGAGCTTCAGCAGGGGCACCATCTTTCAGTGCTCAAGTTGGAGAGGGTCTCCCTTAACTTCCTGCCTCGATGGGATCGGGGGCTGAAGAAACCCCGACAGGCGATCAGTTTCGTCGGGTGGAAGACCTGGACTCCTCCGAGGAGACAGACGAGGGCCTCGCCTTGATTCGTCGTCGTCGGGGAACGAGGCAGTCCCCACTGAAGCCAACCTCCGGGGGGCTGCCCCCCTCACCTCCTCCACAGCAGTATTCGCCCATCCACAGCCTAACTCCCTCTGGGTCCCAGGGTGACTCGGAGATGCGCACTTCCACGACTCCAGTCGGTCCTCCTCCTCTCCCCTTGGACGGGAGCTTTTACAAGGTCTACGACCCCAACCAGGAGGCGGCTCCCTGGACCCCGATCCAGACGTTGCAAGGGGTCTAGCTTCGACAGGGTGATACATACCTGGAGCTGGGTCTGCATTTGGTGGCAGGCTCGGTTCTGCCATCTCTGAGGCTTCCGCTCTCCCTGGATCAGGAGGACATCCGCGCAGATATCCGTGGAATGGCTATTCGTCGGGTGGAGGTAAGGTTCCCATTTTCTCCCTTTAATCGACAAGGAAATATATTCATATGCTAACCTTTTCCTCTTTTCTTCACAAGAGATGGCGGACATAAACCGCTGCTTCGGGTACATCTTGACCCTCGAGGAGGCTCTGGAGCAGGAGCGGGCCAAGGGGGCTCCCGCGGTTGTAGCCAAGCTTGAGGAGGATCTCGCGGCCGCCGAGTCTTCGAGGGGAAAATTGGCTAAGGAGCAGGCCCTCCTCATTCGAAAGACTCGGGACCTCCAAAAGCAGGTTCATGACTTCGAGGGGCTGCTGAAGCGGGAGCAGCAGGAGCGGAAAAAGGACGCGGAGGCTCGAGACAAACTTGTCCTCGAGAAGAGGGCTCTGGAGCGGGAAATTGCTGAGGTTCCTGCCAAGCTGGCCGCGGCTGAGACCAAGGGTCGGGAGGATTATCGGGGCTCTGAGGACTTCCAAGCTGACGCGGTGAAATTTTGCACCGCAGAGGTGGAGAACACCCTCTTCAAAGCGGTCGAGGAGCTCCATCTGGAGTATGGCGACGCCATTAACTTCGATAAGTCTGCGACTCTCGCTCCTTTTGCGAAGAGGTATTTCGACCTCTCGGAGGAGAGTGATGAGGGCAACACCCCGCGGGTATTGAAGACGTGGCGGAGCTTCCAAGTGCCGATCCCCCGACAGTTGATTCCCCGATAATCGACCCTCCAGCAGCTGAACCTGTGGAGCCTTCTGCCACAGATCTCGTGGATCCTGCTCCCGCTGATGCCGACAAGGACCAAGCTTAATGCTCTATCTTTATAGTCCTTGTAATTTTCCTCTCTTTGTAATGTATCCTCGGGCCTTTGAACCCTCCAAATATCAAACTTTTTTAGTTCCGATTTACCGTTGCACTTCTCAAAGCGACTTAACTATGCCACTTAAGGCGATTTAGCACGTTGCCTAAGACCCTTCAACACATCACTTAAGACGATTTAGTCGTGCCAACTAAGGCAATTCAATTTGCACCACCTAAGGCGACTTAACTACACTTAGAATAAATCTAAGAACCACGCACCACCTAAGGCGACTTAACAACTTGCACCACTTAAGGCGACTTAACAACACTTAGAATAAATCTAAGAACAATCTGATCGGAAGCAATCTCTTTATTCATTGATGGCTCAAAATCTGCTTACATCGAATCAAACGATAGATAACTTGCACCACTTAAGGCGACTTAATAACATCGTGCACCACAGAAGGCGACTTAATAACATCGTGCACCACTGAAGGCGACTTAATATCAAACATGACATTTCTTCAAGTGTTCACCACTGAAAGAATGCTTCAATACTCTGCCATCAAGGTCTTCCAACTTATACGCATTTGGAGCTGGCATCCCTACGACCTTATAAGGTCCTTCCCATTTTGGCGACATCTTGTTGATCTGATCCAAAAGGGTAAACTCGTTCCGACGCCAAACCTGTTCTCCGACGAAGAACTGTCGGGACTTAACTCGCCGATTGTAATATCTGGCTGTCGCCAAACGCATTCGAGCCTGGACTTCATCGGCATCTCGCCTCTTTTCCTCGAGCAAGTCCAGTTCCAGACGTCTCATTTCATCATTCGTCAAAGGCTCGTAATACCTCATCCGATGGGACGCCACAGCTATTTCCACGGGAGCAACGGCCTCTGTGCCATAAACAAGGCCAAAAGGAGTCTCCCCAGTTGATCGTTTGGGTGTCGTTCTAACAGCCCAAAGCACATTTTCCAGCTCGTTCAGCCATTTGCCCTTCAAGGCATAGACCCTTTTCTTCAGGCCATCCATCACGATTTTGTTGTCTGACTCCACTTGTCCATTAGTTTGAGCATGGTGGACAGAGGCTGTCCGATGCTCGATATTCAGTTCCTCCAAATACTCCTTCACTTGAGCCCCGTTAAACGGAGGACCATTATCGCTGATCAACACCTTAGGAATCCCGTATCTGGATATAATATGGATCTGGAGAAACTTGACGATTTGGTTCCCCGTTGTCTTGGCCAATGCCTTAGCTTCTATCCATTTTGAGAAATAATCAATGGTTACAAGCAAATATTTACACTGACCTTGTGCTTGTGGGAGGGGTCCCACCAAGTCGATACCCCACTGCGCGAAGGGCCAAGCACTTTTGATAGACGTCAGATTAGCAGCCGGGGCTACGATATTCGGGGCATACCTCTGGCACGCGTCACAAGATCGGACTAACATCGTCGCCTCCTTGCTCATCGAAGGCCAGTAATAGCCCAAATTCATCACTTTCCTCGCAATGGATCGGGCCCCTTCATGACAAGCCGCGACTCCTTCGTGCACCTCCCTAACGATCCGATTTGCGTCGAGCTCAGCCACACATTTCAAGTATGGAGTTGAGAACCACCCTTTTTGTATAGCTGATTGTCCACCACCACGTAATTAACCGCGATCCGACGTATCCTGTCAGCTACTACTTCGTCATCGGGGACTTTCCCCGTGGTCAGATACGCGACTATCGGGGTCATCCAAGTGGGCTCCTCCTCCGATCCTGCTTCAATGGCACACACCTCCGATGGATCGGTGGTCGACAAGATCACCTTCTCCAAGAAGTGCACCTTCCGATTTTCCTCGAGGGGTGCCCCCAAGGCAAATTTGCTCAAGGCATCCGCTTCCGAATTTTCCTCCCTTGGGATTGCCTCAATATCAAAACTTTTGAAACTCTCCTTCAAGACTTGCACCTCGCGAAGGTACTTTCTCATCATCGGGCTCTTTGCCTCATATCGTCCTTGGACTTGATTCACAATCAGGCCAGCGTCACATTTCACCCTTAAGTGACCAACTCCTGTACCTTTGGCAATTTTGAGGCCTGTGATAAGAGCCTCATACTCAGCTTCATTATTGGTGGCCCTAAACGTTAAGGCCAAAGCATATCGAAGGGGCTCGCCTCCTCCAGGTGGTATCAATACGAACCCTGCTCCTGATCCGTCTGAACTCGAAGAGCCATCAGTGTACATTTCCCAAGTATTTTCCTCATTTGGCTGTTCTGATTGCTCTGCCATTTCTAGTTGCTCTGCTATCGGGAACTGCATAGTTGCCCCCTCTACAGGGCCCGCTTCTTCCAGCTCGGGGGCTGTACACTCTGCTATGAAATCCGCCAACGCCTGGCCCTTAATGGCCGTTCTCGGAGCAAAGTGAATGCGGAACTCACTAAGCTCGACTGCCCATTTCAATAATCTCCCCGACGCATCAGGTCGGTTTAAAAAATGCTTCAAAGGCTGATTCGTCAACGCAGTAATCTCATGCGCATGGAAGTAAGGCCTCAGTTTCCGAGCAGTAATGATCAACGAAAAAAGATACTTCTCAACGGCCGGATAATTCATTTCAGATTTGGCAAACGCCTTGCTTACATAATAAACGGGGACTTGGTTACCCTCGACAGTCTTCACTAACACAAAGCTAATAGCAAACTCAGAAACAGCCAAATATAGATAGAGCGGCTCGCCTGGAATCGGTTTCGCCAATGGTGGGAGGGTGCGGAGGTGTTGCTTGAGTGCCTGGAATGCCTCTTCACACTTGGCAGTCCACTCAAACTTCATATTGGCCCTTAACACTTCAAAAAATGGCATGGATCGGTCGCTTGCCTTAGACAGGAAGCGATTCATTGCAGCTAGTCGGCCATTCAGCACTTGCACCTCCCGATGATTTGTCGGAGACTGCTTCTCCTCGATTGCCCGCAGCTTCTCGGGGTTCACCTCAACTCCCCTTTGGCTTACCATAAAGCCCAAAAACTTCCCTGAGTGCACTCCGAAGGCACACTTGGTCGGGTTCAAGCGAACTTGATGAAGCCTCATCCGCTCAAACGCCGTGGCTAAGTTGTGAACAAGATCCTCGGCCTGTCGGGACTTCACCAGCATATCGTCTACGTAAGCCTCCATGGTTTTCCCCATAATGTCCCCGAACAGCTTGTTCAGCATCCTTTGATAAGTTGCTCCGGCATTAATCAATCCAAAGGGCATGACATCGTAGTGATAGATGTCACTATCAGCATAAAAGGCAGTGTGGGGGGCATCTTCCTCAGCCATCTTGATCTGATTATAGCCAGAGTAAGCATCCATGAAGCTCAGCAATTCATGTCCCGACGTAGCATCCACATTCTCGGAAGCGGGTAACAGTCCTTCGGGCAAGCCTTATTCAAGTCGCGGAAATCAACACACATCCGCCATTTCCCATTGCTCTTCTTCACCAGAACCGGGTTGGCAACCCAAGTCTGGAATCGGAGCTCCTTGATAAATCCAGCATCGAGCAACCTGCCCACCTCCTGCTGGATCGCGATCCTCTTGTCTGCGCCCATCGGACGCCTTTTCTACGCGATAGGCTTGATAGCGGGATCAATCTTCAACTCATGCTCAATCACATCGGGGCTGATTCCTGGCATGTCACTCGGGGACCAGGCAAACAACTCCTTGAACTCCTTCAGCAGCTCAATCAATTCTCGGGCCCTCTCGTCAGATAGGGCGGACCCGATTTTCACCTTCCTCTGAGGTCCGTCAATCTCGACCTCCTTCAAATCCTCCATAGGGGCGGGACGCCCAAACTCCTCTCTGGGATCAGCATCGGTCTGGAGGATAGTCATAGCCTCCCGTCTTCTCCTTCGGGTGGCATTAACATAGCACTTCCTGGAAGCCACCTGGTCGCCCTTGACCTCCCCGACTCTATGGTCAGTCGGGAACTTCATCTTCTGGTGAACAGTCGAGGCAACTGCCATCAGTGGGTTGATGGTAGTTCTCCTGATAATCGCATTATAAGCCCCCGCGGACTCAACCACCACGAACTCCACATTCCTCCTCTCCGCTTTCCACACACTACCGAACTCCACTGGTAAGGTGATCATTCCCAGCAGATAGGAGGTAAAACCAGAGAACCCAACCATCGGGAAGTTCACCTGCTTCAGATCCTTCTTCGTTTTCCCCATGGCCTTTAACGCATCCATAAACAGAATATCGGAGGAGCTCCCTCCGTCGATCAAAATTCGCTCCATCTCGTACCCATCCACGTCCAGGGTCACGACCAAAGCATCATCGTGTGGAGTCTCCACACCTACCAGGTCCTCAGCTGAAAAGGAAATCACCATCTCTTCCTTCGCAGTCCAGGATCGGGACCTCTTGCCCAGCACCACAGCAGCGGAAATCCTAGAGGCAAAGACCTCCCGAGAGGCTGTAGTATCGCCTCCTGCAGCCAACCCTCCATGAATCACATTAATGGTGCCCCGCTTCTCCTTATAGACACCAGAAGACTCCGGCTCGGACTTCTTCTTCCTTGGGGACCGATCGCGGGATCGGGAACGAGTCCGCGATCGAGATCGGGAGCGAGATCGACACCGCCTCTCAGCCACAAACTCCTTAAGCTTCCCCTTCTGGATCAGCTTTTCGATCTCCTTCTTCAACTCCCGACAGTGGTTAGTGTCGTGACCGCTGGCGCGGTGGAACCGGCAGTAACGATCGGTGCGGGATCCCAAAAATTCTCCTTCCTTCTTCGGGGGGTACCTGGAGATACCCTGTCGATCCATCACCGCCAACACGGAAGCCATGGAACTATTGATAGGAATGTGATGATCCTCCCGCTTATCCTTCCTCGGGGGACGCCTGTCCTCCCTCCGTTCAGAACGGCCTCGACTCCGACTGCCCTCGGATTTATCCTTCCACTTATGGTCATCCAATGGTTTGAACAACTGCTTCCCCTTATTTGATTTCGGAGGATCAAGCTCTCGGTAGCTATCTTCGACTCTTGCACATCGATTTGCTGCTTCACCCTCTTCTGCAGCGCCTCCATGTTCCACAAAGCCTTCTCGGCCACGCTGTGCATTAGGTCGGAACCATATGGTGCTGTGAGATTCCGAAGGAAGGTGCGGATAGTCTCTCCCTCCGATATTTCCTCATCGATCTCGGCCACACTAGCAGTGTATCGCTGGTAATAATGCGCCAACGATTCGTCGGACCTCTGCACCACCTGGGCCAGGGACCTCACGCTCTTCAGGAGGCGCCGACGACCCTGGTACTGCTGAATAAAACGGTCGTGCATATCAGCCCAGCTGGAGATGCATCCTGGGGGCAGGCTGAAGAACCATGTCAGGGCTCTCTCACCAAGTGTACCTGGGAATAAAACGCACACTATGTCGTCGTTTGGGGCTCTGCCTAGACAAGCCATGAGATGTTTCTGGACATGACGAACTGGATCTCCCTCGCCATCATACTCCTTAATCGTCGGGATACCCAGCCCTGGCGGGGCGAGGGTGTCTATCAATCGGGGAACAAAGGGATGGGTGGATCGATCCCTCAGTTCCGACATCATCTGCTTCTGGTCCCCCATGCAGATATTCACGATCTTTACCACCTGGTCGGGGGTGATGGGACCATTAAGGTGAATGGTCCTATGCTGCACCGGTCCAGGCTCATCGATCACAAATCGCTCCGACTGAGCGGGCCCCTTGCCCTTGTCCTGGTTTCGGTGTTGGGCTTCCTCTACATTCTGAACCTCCCTCGGCGGAGGCACCTCCTCTTGCTTCTTGGCAGCCTCTCTCCGCTCTAGGAGAGCCTCCATTGCCTCCAAGAACATCGGCATGGCATCCGCCACAGCCTTCGCCAGGTCCGCGTTTGGAGGAGCATCCTCCTCCCTGTTCTCTTGGTGTCGAGCAGTATCCTCAGGAACTTCGTTGTGCCCCCCTGTTCGGGAAACCTCAGCAGGAAGATTTTGGTCCACAACACGCTCGAGCGGCCCCGAATTCAAAGTTCCAGTAGGGTGACGGGAACCACCAGATTGTCCTTGCTTTCTCTGCTTGCCAGCCGCCATTGAACGAGTAGAAGTCATTTTTTCTTTTCGTTACGGTTCCCACAGACGGCGCCAATGTTGGATCATTGTTGGAACTCCGGTACGGTCTTGACGGAAATCCGAGGTCCTTCGCTCCACGTAATCCTGCAAAAGGGGAATAGACCGGGCGGTGACCCAGAATCCCTCTCCGATGCTTAAATGAGAATCTCGTGGCAGGCAAAAGCAAGCAACAATATGAGTATGTAATTGTGTATATCTGATCTGAGGTAACCTCCTCCTTTATATAGGAGAGGAGTTACCCCAGTTACCTGGTGAACTGCCGGGGCAGTTAGCCCACGTTCCGCTTATCTTGGCCACATTCCGCTAATCTCGGCCAGTTCCGCTTATCTCGGGCCACTCCCCCACTACTCTGATAGTGGGCGTGTTTCTCGGCCTCAACCTCTGATAGCAGGTCCCGACCAATGTCGGGGACTCCAGAGTTATCTCATCAGGTCACCGCTCGGGGCCCCTCGTCATTGTGACAGGGCCAACATCCTCAGGGATTCATCATCGGGGCCTACTTAAAGGCATCTCATCGGGAGCGTCCAGCTCGCCTATCGAGACCGACCTTGTCGGGACCTTTCACCATCGGGACTCCTCTTGTCGGGACCCTTCGCATTGGTCTTCTTGACCTCTTTTAGGGCCCAGTGGGCCTATTCACCGTTTACTCGTCGTTAAAGGGCCTAACGGCTATAGCGAAACCCATCAGGTGTCAATTAAAAATGTGTACACCGATTTCCCTATATGCCTTCATGTTATGTAAACTGACGTGTGTATGTACATATATATTCTATTACTCTTTTATTACTTTACTAATATCTTATACCGAACAATTAGTTTCCTTGTTGCTAGTATATGTTGTTTGATAGATTTCATAGGATGTTTGGATCCTAAAATAAGATTGCATGATATTATTAGTTATTTAATATGCAAAATTAAGTGGATTGAATATCGAAAGCGCGGAATTTTAAACATGTGTTTTTATTTCCGTAATAGAACCTCCAAACCTAAATTTCTGATCGTAAAACGATTCGATACCTAGGTGCTTAATTTGTTAATATCTTAGGTAATTTAGATTTCTAGTTAGCCGTATAATTAACTAGTGACAACTCTTTCAAATGCATATTTTTCAAAACACATCGTTATTAGGTCGTATTCTAGGGTGCAACAACATTCATGTCAACACAAACCCAAAACCCTGAATCACTTACCTCAATTTAGGATCATGAACCTATCACGGAAATAATGGACCAGGGATCAGGGGAGCAGAGCGGTTAAATTAGTCAGATGAGGATGGAGGAAGGAAGAGAAGAAGAAGATGAAGGGGTATCAACGCTTAAGAACCCACGACGGAAGACATAACATACGTCAATGTTTAAACGTCCGTTAATATTACATGTTCGGTCAGGTCTAACAAGAATTTCGGTCGGAATATAGCGGAGACCTAGCCACCAACTCTGTTTATGTAATACTTTTGAAAATAAAATTTTATCCCTAAATGAAGGCTTGTAATTCGTCAGAATTAGGCAGTTCTGTAATACGGCTGTTGTTATGATCTTCCTAAAAGGAAGGATTAAGTCGGCTATCATAAGGTCAGGAAGTATGAGGTTGAAAAAGAGTCGTCGACTTATTAAGATACCAGTCGGAGGGAAAATACCTGAGGTCGGCAGACTATAAAATGAAAGGCAATGCGTTAAGAGTCGGCAACATAAAAGAAGGCGCCATTAAGAAATCCTCCCTCCTAAGGAAAGGTGAGTGGAGACCTACTTGTCACCAGCTTAAAGGAAACCCTTCCTCCTAAGGAATTGTGAGGTAGTAACCTACCTGTCACCTAGGAGGAGCTAGCGGCCATCCACGCCCAAAAGACCCAAAGGTGTATAAACGAGACCAATAGAAGTCCTCTCCAAGTTTATCCAGGTGATCTTGATGTAACATATATATAGCGCCATTTGTGGGAACTGATCAAGAAGTCATTGCTCTGCGAAGAGATAGGTTAAGAGTGGAAACAGTTACCCAAGGTCCCTGGGAAACCCTTTCCATCTACTTCGATCGTTTCAAAAATGTCCATCACCAGACAATTGAAGAATTTACCGAGGATGAGTTCGAGCATTTTTTAGAGGCTTGGGACCCCAGTCTCGTCCTCTAAAAATCACAAGATAGAAATAACCTGTAATAGGATGGGAAGACCTTGTCCAAAGGGTCGAGTGGTTTATTCAAGAAGAACCCCAAGAAATCCCCATCAAATCTAGAGTGTTTCTTGGTTAGGAGACTCTTGCCACCCCAATAATAAATGAGCGTACAACATCTTAATAGAGACGCTTCCAATAGATCTACTAGAGTATAAAACCCCTGAATCTCTCTATGAGAAAGATCCATATTGAAAGATAATGTGCTTTCCGCTTTCAAGTGGGACACATCACGAGATATTGCCTTTATCTCAGGAGGGAATAAGAATTTATGCAAGAAAAATATGAAGATGTTGTCGCCGCGATTCTCATCAACCCGGAAGATGGGAAACACCTAACGACGACGACATCAACGTCTTGTCGGGAGGATTTGCTTCTGGAGGAGAATTTAGTGCTGCTAGAAAAGCTTATGCTGCCCTAAAAACCGTCGCCACTGACACTAGGAAGAGGATAAGAGAATTGGAGCTAGTTGTCATAACATTTTATACTGATGATTTAATGATGGTAATGCATCTCCCAAGATTCTCTAGTGGTCATGACATGGATAGACGGTTTCGAAGTAAAGACGGTATTGATCGATGGAGAAAGGTCGACTGACATACTAGCTTTGAAGGTCGTCGCCAACTAGGGTATCAGAAAAAAGACCTACAAGAAATGAATTTTCCTCAAGTGAGATATGCGGGAAGAACAACTTACTTGTTGGGAGTGATCCGACTCCCCTTAATCTTGGGGCTAGGATTGAAGGCCCTTCGCATGGTGGTCCTATTTGTGGTTGTTAACAAAATGAGCACATGCAATGCTATTTTTGGAAGAACCACCTGTAGGATATTATGGTGATAGTTACTACGGACAAGAAACACGAGTACATTCCAGGTAACTAATTATGCATTGGAATAGGGACACATACCAGTTTCTCCTTTGTCGTAGTCCTAAGATCTTCTGGGAGTTCGTGGTCTACCGTTCGGATCTTGTAGTGATTCTTGTTAATGAATCGCGTACGAGGAATGTTCTCCACGGCAAAGGCTCTTGTCGATTCCTCGCGGGGATGGATCTCTGGGGTTATTTCTCAAACCAATTTGGCACCTCCTTGCTCTAAGAGTTCGGCCGAACTAGCTCTATAGGGAGGAGGGATTTCTTTGTCTCAACACTTAGGAGAAATGATTGATTAAATATTAGCCTTAAAATAAATCCTGACACCCCCTATTTATAGGAAGTGGTGGGAAAATTCCACCTCCTTAAGTTACAAGTTTCGGCCGGCCTACATAAGAGAGGGGAGGCCCAATTTTGGGCCTCTCATGTCAATATTTTAGGCCCAGCCCAAAGTCCCTAATGTGCCATTACCAATTACCTTAACTGTTGGGGTTATATTAAAGGGTTCCTATTAAGATGACCCATTTATTGGATATATGGGATAAATACTACATAAAAAAAAAACATGTGTACATGCCAGGTAATCTAATTACGCAGTATAACCGAGGCACATACCAGTAATTTCTTTCCTGAAGTCCCTAGATCTTCAAGGGAGGTTCCGATCCACCGGAGGGCTCCTGTAAGGATTCTGGTTAAGGAATCTCCTGCATGGAATGGTCTCCACAACAAAGCTTCTTTTCGATTCCTAGTAGGGACGGATCTCTGGGGTAAATTGCTCGAGGCAGGGGATTAATACTACGGAAACAAAACCCTAGATACGTGCATGGTAACTAATACGCATTAGAATAAGATACACATACCTATAATGTTTCATGTAGCCCAAGACCGTTGAGGGGAGTTCTCTATCCGCCGGACGGTTCCCTGTAGAGGTTCCTGTTAGAGAAGCCCTATGCGGATTATGCCTCACAGCAAAGCCACAGTCGATTCTTCGCAGGATGGATCTTCTGGAGTAAATTGCTTGACACAATTTGGCACCTCCTTCTATTGAGTGTGTTTCGGCCGAAGTACGTAGTTAATAGGGAGGAGGGTTTTCTTTTCATCTCACCACTTTGGAAGAGAGAATTAGCCTTATCATTATGAAATCCTTCTAGGACTCCATATTTATAAGAGGAGTAAAATGGACAAAAGTCCACTTTACCCCTCATTATTTCGGCCGGCCATGCTATTAGGGAGGCCTAATTTTGGGCCTCCCATAAATATTGGGATTTTAGGTCTAGCCCAAAATCCCTAATATGACATTACCTAATTTCTTAGGTAAACGGACTTAATTAATGGGCTCCCAGTTACGACAGTCCATAGTCCAAATGCTTACAGCTCCCACTCGCCGGAATGGGAAGGTGCCTACTAATATGTTGTCCTCCAACACATCTGCATTTGGTCTTCGATCTAATCCTTGCTCTGAATAGTTCATACGAGATTGTCGTGCGACCGGCGGAAACGACGGGAATCATGCTACTCATTTGTTAGAAGTGTTGTAGCGCCCGCGGAACGTTGATTCCCCATGTCTAATCAACCTGTGGAAAAATAAAGTGTCGCGCTGTATCCTAGGTAAACTATCATTCTCCAATTGCCCAGACCCATATAGGAATACTCCCTCAGGGCATCCGTACAAGTATTCACAACCTTTCAACAAATGTTAGGTTAGTGGCCACCTAGTGAATACCAGAGTCGGAGAATTACAGGTGTACTTGACCGTCCCCATCGCTCATACCCTTAGTAAAACCCAATCGGTCCCAAAGACGTGGTCACTTGGCCTTTTTGTTCAGCACTGCGTTCGTACGCCGGGAATCAAACATTGAGCCTGACCTTAGGTAAGAGTTCTGAGTCCGTGAAGATACTTTGGAAGCTTCTTCATATAGAATCCGGGATCAACCACACGCTCAAGGTGAAGAAGTTTGTGCCCATCTGAATCTTGTGGATTCTGTCTAGCACAATCGAGTCTAACCCCGTGTTCGAACATGGCACGCGTAGGATGAAGCACGCGTCGATAGCTTAACCTGAGTTTAGTCGGGAATTGGGAAATGTCATATGCTATCGCAAATTCATCATCTGGCCCTGAATGTGGTTTTATTACGAACAAAGTTCGTAACAGCGATTTGCATAACTTGAATCACATAGTGTTACTCCATAAACCAAATGATCTTTCTGCTTAACCAGGTTTGCCACCATGGCTCTTAGCCATTCTTGATCTAAGGGAGATCCTCCTCTCCGTCAAGACGGCCGAGCCTATGTGACGAGGCTTGGCCCACATTCGACATTATTTTATTTTGGAGGTTATCCCTCCTACAACTATTTTATAGACCGTAAAAATTCGATGAGAATTTAAACATTATGACGTTGTAAAAATCATAAACTCAAATTGCAATTCTTCCAGCAAAGTTTCAAAAGTTGTAACCACGATACATACAAGCTACTTAAACCTTACGCAGTCCCATCATTCTAACATGCTTTTCGAAAACATCCATGCGTAAAGGTTTAGTTAATGGATCGACCATCATACTTTAAGTAGACAAGTATTCTAATGTGATTACTTTGTCCTCAGCCATGTTTTTAGCATAATTATATTTTATATCAATGTGTTTCGTCCTGCTATAGTACTTAGGGCTCTTAACTGCCGCAATTGCTGCTTGACTGTCACAGTATACCTTCACAGGTCTACTCTCATCCTCAACGCCAAGTAACACAGTTAAGAGCTTATTAAGCCAGACCGCTTCTTGTGCATTCTTAGAGAGGGCCACGAATTCGGATTCTATCGTTGACAGCGCGACACAAGATTGCTTTGCTCATCCATGAAATGGTGACATTAGCAAGGTGAAATACTCCTCCTGAGGTGGACTTACGATCATCCAGATCGCCACCATGGTCGGCGTCACTAAACCCAGATAATTATATTTATTACCCTCATAGCACAGTATATAGTCGGCAGTACTTTTTCGGTATTGAATAATTCGTTTAACGGCTCGTAAATGTTGATATCCATGGTCTGATTGGAAACGTGCTACTAAGCCCAGAGCGTAACATATATCAGGTCGAGTGCATTGCATGGCGTACATCAGACTAAAAACCATACTGAGGTACTCTGCACCCTTCATCTGTTCACGCTCTGCCTGGTCTTTTGGGACCTCACGGTTTGACATCGCGCACCCAAACATAACGGCGTATCTACTGGTTTGGAATCTTGGAGATTGAACTTTCTCAACAATTTGTTGATATAGGCTTGTTGGGAAAGGCACAGTTTCCGAGCAGCCCGATCCCAAGAAATCTTAATGCCTAGGATGTACGTGGCTTCTTCCATGTATTTCATCTCAAATACAGATGCCAACCAGGACTTTGATTCATTCATGTAACTCACACCATTCGCGGCAATAAGTAAGTCATCAACGTACAACATCACGATAACGTACTTTGACCCAGAGGTCTTAGTGTACACGCAGGGATCATTGTGAAGATTCACGAATCCATTGCCAACGATTTCCTCGTGGAACTTGCGGTACCATTGTCGAGATGATTGTTTAAGACCATAGATCGATCTTTGGAGTTTACAAACTTTACGCTCGTTTCCAAGGGTAATGAAACCCTCCGGTTGCTTCATATAGATCTCTTCCTCCAGGTTTCCGTGTAGGAATACGGTCTTAACATCCATTTGGTGCAGCTCCTGATCGAGGCATGCAACCAAGGGCAGGATGGCCCGGACTGTTGTGTAACGCACAGACGGTGAGTACGTCTCGTCAAAGTACACTCCGTGAAGTTGGGTATATCCTTTCGCGACTAATCGAGCTTTCAAACTGTCAACCTTTCTGTTTCGTCTTGCTCTCCGTTAGACGTCGGGCAGTCGAATCTTCGGGTTATATCTCTTGTCGGGTTGGATCGTCTGGACTGCGCTCTTCACCACGCTTGTTCTTCCGACCTGCACAAAGGGCGGTAACCAGCACGGAGAGGGGTGGGGGGTGGTGCTGGTTGAGCCCTCTCCGACGCTCAAGTCAAAATCCGGGTTTTTAGAGAGAGAAAGTTCTAGAGAGAAGTCAGAGCATTGCCCAGCCAATTTCGATTTAACTTGTAAAATGAGTGGCCTAAGCTTCTATTTATAGGGAACTTTAGAACCGACCCCGGTTTTTAGAGCGGTCCGACGACGGTTTAAATGAAAATGTGAACAGTCAATAGGTTTGATCAAGGTTGGCTTTGGAAAATTCGGACTAAGTGTTTTGGACGTATCGGGGATACACGCGTGCCGCCCATAGCTATCCGGACCACGTCGAGTTGGGATACCCGACGTGGTCCGGATCGCCGGGGCGATCCGGACGAGTCCGGTTCGGGCGCGTACGTCGCGCGAGCGCGCACCGTTTTGACCCGTGGGTGTGTTTTCGAATACTGTTTCGTGGGTTTGACGTGTTTGCGAAGTCCGAAATATAAATACGAACCCGAATTAGGCAGATATCCATCACTTGCCCCCGAGTCAAGTAACGGTTCAGACTATACTTGACTCTATTTTAAGATAGGATACTTGCCCAATTTAGGTTCGGCGCTGACCTCAGGGGTGGCACGTTTGACGATTTGGCGCGAGGGCCTTGATTTTGCCTATCTTTAATTTTCCCGGCGATTGTTTGAAATCTGCTTACAAGGTTAGTGTAGCAGGCACATGCATATGATAAACTTATGTAATGCATCATGCATGTATAGTTGTAACATGGATGTCAACGAGTACTAAAACGTGTCAGACATAAACGCGTCTAGCATGGATGTGTATGACGTGATGACGTGTAATTGATAATAAAATCATACAATTGATCATGTGATGATACAAATTTAAATCGTTACATGAATAGATGGTATGATGATATTTAAACCATGTACGTGTGATAGGTAAATCATGGATGTGCCGTTGTATGATAACGACGTGTGTATGACATATGCATGGAAAATGCTTAGTCATGTGCTAGAATTAGGGAGAGGTCAAGGATTACCCATAGGTATAAATACCATTTTGAAAATGATGGAGAGTGTTCCCTTGTTTAGTCCCCTCATTTAGTCTCTCTAAGCTCTCCTTTAATTTCTTGGAGAAGAAGACAACTTGTGATAGTGATTTCGAGGGCAAAAAAGGAGGACATCGATCACCATAATTCATCACGATCGAGGCAGGATGAGCCACATCGAATCAGGCGAGACTTTAGTTTTTACCGTCTCTTAGTCCACTCTAAGGCGACATTGTGACAGGATGCTACTTGTTAATTTGGTGCATTTTTCCATCCGTTAGTTGGGCACACCCCGCGTAACGTTGTTGCACGGTGTTCCGCTGGCTAATCCATGTACTTACCATGCGATGCTAGTTCGCCTCCACTTAGTTATTCCAAGGGGCGAAACAGAGGTCGTGCAATACGCCTTGTAGTTTTTACCGTCTCTTGGACCATTCCAAGGCAACGTTGTGGCAAGATACGACTTGCTAATTTGGATGTGTTTTATGTTTCCGCTATTTGGGTACCCCCGCTGTAGCGTTGTTGTAAGGCATTCCGCTGGCTATTCTATGTACTTACCTTGCGATGCTACTGAACCTCTTCCCAGTTATTCCAGGGGGCTGTACAAGATCGCGTTATACGACTTGTAGTTTTTACCAACTCTTGGTCCATTCCAAGGCGACGTTGTGGCAAGACACGACTTGCTAATTTGGATGTTTTTGTTTCCGCTACTTGGGCACCCCCGTTGTAGAGTTATGGCAAGATGTTCCTTGGCTACTCCCGTACTTACCATGCGATTCTACTACACCTCTACCTGGTTATTCCAAGGGGTTGTACAAGCTCGTGTCACACGACTTGCAGTTTTTTCCGTCTATTGGTCCATTCCAAAACTTGGCAAGACACGACTTACTAGTTTGGATGTATTTTACTTCCGCTACATGATTGGTTTGTTTGCACAATACAAATCTGTCCGGATTGTAAGAACAATCCGTACGGGTCACGGCCCGAATACGTGTGTATCACACGTTTGGACCGTTCTAACCCGTGAATAAGCGTTTGTAAGCCGTTAGTGGGTCTGACGTGTTAACGAGGCCCAAATGTAAAACTAACCCGAATCGGGAGGGTATCCATCAGTCGCGATGGAGTTGATACTCTTTTTTCAATAATACATTCAGATGTTTGGGGTCCTAGTCTAGTATCTACTTCTGCTGGATACCGGTATTTTGTTACTTTTATTGATGAATTTTCTCGTTTTACTTTGGTCTATTTAATGAAAGAACGTTTTGAGTTATTTCCTATTTTTCAGTCTTTTCATGCTGAACTTCAGACCCAATTTGGTCAAAACATCAAAGTTCTTTGTAGCGATAATGCACGTGAGTATTTCTCGGGTACGTTTTCGTCCTTTTTGACTCGACATGGTATCCTAAATCAGTCCACATGTCCTCATACACCTCAGCAAAATGGACTTTCCGAGCGCAAAAATAGGCATCTTATTGACACTACTCGTACATTATTGCTTCATGTAAATGTGCCTATTCACCATTGGGGTGATGCTGTCTTAACATCATATTATTTGATCAACAGGATGCCTTCTTCTTCTCTCAATGATCAGGTTCCGTATTCTATTTTGTTCCCTAGAGAACCATTGTTTTCTGTGCTTCCTCGTGTCTTTGGTTGTATCTGTTTTGTTCAATACCTTACTCCCGGACTAGATAAGCTTTCTGCTCGATCTATCAAATGCATCTTTCTCGGATACTCTAGATTGCATAAAGGATATAGATGTTATTCTCCAGTTAATAACTGATTCTATATGTCCGTTGATGTCACATTTTCGAGGATACACCATATTTTTCTCCTTCCTCGGTCGAGTCCGCTACTGAATTGGAGACGTTCCCCCTTTCCGTCCTTCTTTCATCATCATTTGATATACCAAATTCATCTACTCCTGCTGAATTAGAGGATTCACCTTCGATTCCGTCTCCACCACCTCTTATTCAGTATCAACACCGACGGAAACAAACTACGTTTGTCGAACCCTCCACAACGTCTACTCCAGTTGAACCCTCAACAGAGCCTCTTCCTGATGAGTCATCCACAAAGTCTCCTGATTCTTTCCCATTCCAGTCGTCTAAACCTACTACAGACCAATCTGATCAGCCAAATGATTTACCTAATTTCCCTTCGGAAGAGCTCTATATTGACTCGTAACCCTCATCCTATCTATAATTTATTGAGCTTTCACCGGCTTTCTCCATCACACTTTGCATTTGTTTCGGCGTTATCCACCGTTACCACTCACAAAACTGTTCGAGAAGCGCTTGCTCACCCTGGATGGAAACAAGCCATGATTGATGAGATGCAATCCTTGGAACAGAATGGTACATGGGATTTGATTCCGCTCCCACCGGAGAAAAGTACTGTTGGTTGTAGATGTGTGTTTGTTATCAAGGTAGGAGCTGATGGTCAGGTTGATCGCCATAAAGCCCGTCTTGTTGCCAAGGACTACACTCAAATTTACGGTCTGGATTATGGGGATACATTTTCTCCAGTAGCGAAGATTTCTTCTCACTACAAGAATTAAGGATTATTGCGACGACCAAAATCGTAGCAATAACCCTAGAAATCATCGCTATAACTATGTTACGACGACAAATCGTCGCGATATCTTCGTCACTATAGACCCCTAGCAATAGGTCCCTATTGCGACAAAAATAGCTGTCATCGCAAAAGAGTGTACTCTGTTGCGGGGACAATTATCAACACATTTGCGAGATTAGCTGTCACAATTGCGATTAAATTATTCTCGCAATAGATACATGTATTGTGAGGATTCAATAATTCTGTTGCGACGAGAAATTTAAAGTTATTGCCACAATAGGTATCCCTACTGCGAGGATTTGATAGCTTTATTACGCCGATGCACTTAAAAATATTATCGTACTAGGTACATGTTATAACAATTTAGTAATTCTATTGCGACAAAAAATTGAGATAATTATCGCAATTGGTCCCTTATTGTCATGATTCAATAACTCTACTATGATGACACATGTATAAAATATTATCTATTGCATGGATCTTTTAATTCATTTGTGAGGATAAAAATATAAAATTGTCGCAATAGAAAATTTATATATTTCTTTTATTGACTTAATTTCTATGAGAGATAGTTTTAATGGAGCAATACGTTTTGACGTATCGTAGCAATCCATAAAGTTACATTTACAATACGTAATCGCAATAAAAATATTAATTTATTCATTACAAATTATTTGAAATAAAAATGTTCCCATTCATACTGGAAATTGCTCTTGTCAACATCATCATCATCAAAACTTCGTTTATATGCATGGAGAAAGAAAATAACATTCTCAGCAACGTCTAAGTATGCAAAAGGTTGACGATGTCTTAGTGATCCCCTTAATAATGTCAGAATCACCTGCAATTTTAATAGTGATCTCGAGTAAGATTTCGGTTTAGGAACACCTCAACAAACAAGAATACGGGATTCAGTGGTCAAGTATCGAACCTGGGAAAAAAATGCTGAGACAGCACACCCTGTCCCATAATGGTCTTGTTGCCGCGAAAGGTATACGCCCTACTCCAAAACAAAACCCCTGTTCCAACACCGCAGCTCGTTCATATTTCGGAGCAAATATTGGTTTGAGAGAGGCCAGCATATATGGTGGATAAGCTATAATGGGGAGATTGGGGATGGATGGATTTGGTCAAGGAATGCTAGTGAAGAGAGTGAAAGGAATGGAGCACTAGCGAGACGGGGATAGACCAGGCGAGCTCCAGCAGCGGGACGACATAAAGAGACGGCAGAATGGCAGCGCAGGACGACCGTTGAGGATAGCGGAAAGCGACGACCAGCGCAGATGCCTCTCTGCAAACTGGAACGAATTGAAGTTGATGAAGTGCTCACGGTAGAGATTACAAGGATTTTTTTTTTTTGGGTAAAAAAAAACTAGAAGGAATCAGAAGGCATGTATAGAAATAATATGTATCTACAATTAAATTTCTGTTCAACTTTCTTTTTTTTATCTTAATCTTCTAAAATTCCGGGTAACCTAAATAAATATAAGAAAGTAATTAATATTTGACCAAAAAAGAAAGTAATTAATAATAATTTTATTTTATAGTAAATAATTAAATACCACTATTGCAAGAATAATAATATATTGCAGTGATAATTTTGTATCATTATTAATTTTGAATTTTTTTTATTAACTTTAGTGATTTTTTTATTATTGTGTCTAATTTTTATACATTTTTTTAGCTATTTTTTATTTTATGATAAATTATATTTAAATTTAAGGGAATATAATGGTTTAGGTTTAGCGTTTATAATTTTAAGATTTGGTATTTATAGATTTAAGTTTAGTGTTTATGTAGATAATCCATACATTTACTAAATTTTGGCTGTCTAAATTATATAAATTATGCTTGTTCTATTTAAATGTAAACAAAGATAATTTAGCTTGCCAAAGGTCAATGAATTAACCGATTTTGACTAATTTAAAATAACTTTGACTATTCAATATAAAAAATTCCAAAATAATTAAAACATGGTTCGATTTTTTGTTTTTTTGTTAATAATTTAGAGTTTTCAGATTAGATTTTACTATTTCAGAGTTAAGGGTTTAAGATTTAATATTTCAACGTTTAAATTTTAAGGTATTTAGTATTAACATTTTAAACTTTAGAGTTTAAGGTTTGAATATTTAGAATTAAGGTTTTAATGTTTAGAGTTTAAGATATAGATTTAAGGTTTTGATCATTACGATTTAGAGTTTAAAGTATATGGTATATGGTCTTAAGATTTTAAAGTTTAGAGTTTAAAGTATATGGCATTAAGGTTTGAAGGGTTAGAGTTTAAGGCTTTGAGTATTAAGGAATTAAGTTTAGGGTTTAAGATTTAAGGTTTATGGTTAAGAGTTGAAGGTTTTAACACAAAGAATTTAAGGTTTTGATTATTAACATTTTGAGTTTAAGATTTAACGTTTAAAGATTTAGAGTATATGGTCTTAACGTTTATAGTATTAAGGTTTTAAGATTTTTTTGTGTTAATGTTAAGGGTATTAAGTTTAGAGTTTAAAATTTGTAAGTGCTTAAGGCTAATAACGTTTAATGTTTAAGTTTAGTGTCCAGGGTTTAGACTTGTTTGGTTTTTTTATACAAAAATAACAAACTTTAACTGATTTCGAACATATTACAAAAGTTTATTAATTGCGACAGACGGTCGCCACAGTTGGAAATTCTACCGCAATGAATCCACTATAATAATAGGATATGTGGTTATTGCAATAGAGTGTATATCGTCGTTACTGGTTTCACGTATAATTGATGCCTAATTTTTTGTGCGAAATTTATTATTGAGAAAACCAGTTGCCGCAATTGGATATTTCACATCCTAGCAATAAATGCATTATATTGCGATAATATATCATCGCAATAGATTACGTGACATCGCAATTGGTGTCCCTAAATAGCGCCAAAATTTTGTGGGAAATGTATATTGCAATAAAAGTTCGTCGCAGTGGGATAGTACACTTAATCACAACAACTTAATTCTATTGCGACAGATATGATCCTAACTATAGATTTGACGTCGTCGCAATTTTTTTCCTACAGATAATTGGTGCAAAAAAAATTGTGGGGAAATTTTTATTACGAGAACTTTCGTCGCAATTGGTTACTTCACATCCTAACAATAAACTCATTCTATTGCGATGATATGCAGTCATCGTAATAGATTACACGTCGTCGCAATTTATTTTAAGAAAAAAGTTTGCGCCAAAATTTTAGTGGTAAATCTATATTGCGAGAAGCATTCGTCGCAATTAGATATTACACATCCTCGCAATAAACTCATTCTGTTGCGAGTGTACGCAGTCCTCACAGCAGACTTGTCGTCGCCGCAACACTTTTTTTTATTGCGACGCCCTATCCTTGAGGTTGGATATTGCGATGATGTTGTCGTCATTTCTATATGGTATGTGACGAAAGGTTTAAATCGTCGCAATAGACACGACTTATAGCGAGAATACAATGTCGTCGCAATAGACACGACTTATAGCAAGGATACAATGTCGTCGCAATAGAAATTGTAGCTATGGACCAAATACCTGTAGTGTCTGTGCGGCTATTTCTTGCTAATGCAGCTATTAAACATTGATTTTTCTATCAATTGGATATTAAGAATGCATTTCTTCATGGAGAGCTTGAAGAAGAGATTTATATGGAGCAACCACCAGGTTTGTTGCTTAGAGGGAGTCAGGTCTGGTTAGTAGGTTGCATCGCTCCTTGTATGGACTCAAGCACTCACCACGAGCCTGGTTTGGAAAATTCAGCTTTGTTGTTCAGGATTTTGGGATGTCTCAAAGCGAAGCTGATCATTCTTTTTTATTCACATTCTTCTTGTGGTCTTTGAGTTTATTTGATAGTTTATGTTTATGACATAATTATCACCGGGAGCGATCGTGAGAAGATTAATTAAATGAAGAGGCACTTATTTAGTCACTTTCAGACAAAGGACTTGGGGAATCTTAAATATTTCATTGGGATTGAAGTAGCTCAATCAACGACCGATGTTTGCATCTCTCAAAGGAAGTATGCACTAGATATTTTGGAAGAAACGAGCATGTTGAATAGTCGACCCGTTGATAGCCCTATGGATCCAAAAAGTAAACTTCTTCCTAATCAGGGGGGAGTTATATGAAGACCCAGAGAGATATAGAAGGTTGGTGGGAAAGTTGGTTTATATCGCCACCACTAGACCAGACATCTCATTTGTTGTAGGTGTGGTTAGTCAGTTCATGCAGTCTCTGCGTATTCAACACTAGGAGGTTGTAACATGGATACTCATCAAGAAGTCACCGGGTCAAGGATTGATATACAAAGATAGGGGAAACACTGAAGTGATGACCTACACTTATGCTGATTGGGAAGGTTGTCTAATAGACAGACGATCCACGTCGGGTTATTGTGTCTTTATCGGGGGAAACCTAATCTCATGGAAAAGTAACAAACATGATGTGGTTGCTCGCTCGAGTGCTAAAGCTGAGTACAGAGCCATGGCACTTGGTACGTGCGCGCTCTTGTGGGTCAAATAACTTCTTCAAGAGCTAAGGATCAGAGATGATAAACCAATAAAGCTATGTTTTGATAACGAAGTAGCTCTCCATTTTGCTTCAAATCCAGTTTTTCATGAGCGAACAAAACATATAGAAGTCGACTGTCACTTTGTTCAATAGAAGATCGTCTCCAAGGAAGTTGCAACCGAGTTTGTTAGTTCTGGTGGCCAACTCGTTGATATTCTAACAAAAGCCCTTGGAGGTTCTCGTGGACGGTATATTTGTGCCAAGCTGAGTGCACATGATCTATATGCTCCAGCTTGAGGGGGAGTGTTAGAGATATATTATGATATATTCTGTATCTATTAAGAGATATTCAGTTGCCTAATATAGAGGAGCCACACACCTATATATATCCTCATGCCTATGAAGGAGATTCAAGGAGAACAATTGTCAGTAGGGTTATGGATTTATTTAGGGTTAATCACTCTTCCTCCTAAGTGTTGAGTATAAGAAATCCATCCACCCTAACACCATAGTTTCGACCGAACCCCTTGAGCAAGGAGGTGTCAAATTGCTTCTAGCAATCATCCCGGACATTCATCTTGCAGTCGAATTGAAAAGAGGCTTTGCTGTAGAGACCATTCCGTGTAGGTGATTCCTTAACCAGAATCCTTACAGGAGCCGTCTGACGGACCGCGAACTCCCATCAAGATCTTGGGTCTACAGAAAGCTTGAAACTGGTATGTGCCCATTTCTGCTGCGTAATTAGTTTACCTGGCATGTACACGTGTTTTAATCCGTAGTAACTATCATCTATTTCCAACAGATTGCACCTATGAATGAGCACATTGAACGAGAAGACTTCCCCGGGAAGATTCCCGTTAAATAGTTGTTACCTATCCTTTGAAATAAGGAAGCATCTTCCATAAACCAAAGGTCACAAGGGTAACGAAAAGATAATGCCCCACAACCCCATTAAGGATCTCACCAATATTATTCAGAATCAAGAAAACTTAACTATGAAGATATACTTGACACGAGGCTTAACCCCCATTGAAGAAAATGAATGACTCTCGTTTCGGGGGAAAATGTTAGATCATAGTTCAAGAGAATTTAAGATCGGCGACTAGCAAGTCGGGACCTTCAAAAGCCAGGACGCAAAAATCGAGGACTAAAGAAGCCAAATACGAGAAGACAAAGATGAAAGGCCGACGAACATCAGGAGAATTCATCTCCAAGTTTAGCCAGGCGGTCTTGATCCAACAGTCGCCTCATAGTTAAGTCCATAAAATCCGAAAGAAATCTTAAAAGTTATATTCACTTTTCTGCTAATTTTTACCCAATTTGTCCCTTTTATTTTTCAAATGGATCATTAGTGAAACATGTAAAGCAATTTGGATAAACAAAAAAAAACAGTAAATTTCATTCGTGTGTCCCATTAAAATTCTTCTTTAAAAAATGACAGTTCATTTTTGCAATTAATTTTAAAAAATGGTATTTCTTAAAATAATCCTCGACAGGGCACCATATGGGTGAGCTCGGGACGGGCGGGATTTTTATGAGCCCGTGTCTGAATATTTCGGGACACATTTTTTTAGCTCAAGCCCGAATTCAAGGAAAATATCCCGCCCGAGTCGGGATATCAGTACTCGGGCTCGAGCTAGCCTGAATTTAAAGCAAAAAAAAAAAAAATTCAAACATAAAGTCCGTCCATTTTAAATATATACAAGTTCAAACATCATCAGCACCGCACAGATTTAACCCATTGATTGATTTTTTTTCCATTTTTGGAATACTTACTATGTTGATGTATACATAATAACAATGTACTTACCTAATTTTGTTAAGTAAGCTCCGTGGATTGTAAACCTAATTATTGTTCTTGGCTGGCTAGTTGGCTTCTTGCGGCGTTTAGAAAAAACCAAAGTGACTACAGGCCAGCTCTACTTAGTCTAGTAGGTTTTTTTGGTTTTATTTAATTGTAGTATATAGTTACATCAACTATACTCGAACTGCTCGATACTTTTGGACTTTTTTTAAATAAAAAACCCGAGCCTAATTTGGGAAGAAAATTTATGTTCATCCGGAGTCGGACCAATATTTCGGGACATGCCTAAACAGATTCGGATTGAGCTATTTGGGATTTCGCGCCATTCGAACTTTGTGGTCACCCTAGGGCACCATAACGTCGACGAGCGTGGAAGTATTTAGTTCTTAAGATAAAGATTACTGATAGGAAAAATCCAAGCATTGTCAGCCTCATATCATATTATTTAATTGATAACTATTTTATCCAGCGGAAAAGGAATATTCAGAAATTTATGTGGTCAAAAAATTATTTAAAAAAGAAGAATAAGAAAATAAACAAGGGAAAATCTGTCGGGTATGTGATTGTTTATAATAATACCTCGATCTATAATGGGTAGGAATAATTCTTTATTGGAGATTTATCTTTTAGTAAATGACCTTGGGGACAAATTAAAATTTTAGAAATTGTAAAAATGAGACATGTCAGATTTTAAATGGTTTTAAAATTCGTGGAACCATATCTCTAGTCAAACTCGTCGACTACTGAACTGATGGATCAGCTAGTATTGCAAAATCAACTAGCTAGAAAACCTTCTCTTATGCATATCAACAACATTCATGGAGGATATGAATCCTAGCTATATCAATTCCATCAATTCCATTCCACTGCTATATCAGCCAGCATATATATATATAAATATATAGGATAGGCGTAAATATAATAATATAGGCGTATGTATGTATTTAGATTTACACCGGTACAAAAGGGTGCTGCTTCACCGTAGGCTGGTCGTAGCCGAATGGTGCCGCCGGATGCTGCCACTTCTTAAACACCGTCTTCTTCTGAATGGACTCTTCCCTAGAGCTAGACGGCTTCATCTCTGCCGTCCGATCTGCTAATCTGGGGGAGGTAGGCGATGTGGCAAGAGGAGACAGCAGCGGTATCGCGACATTCCACTGAGTTAACGTCATCGGCTTGATCTGCAGCGATACCGGAGCGCGCTGTTGGAGCCGGCTCGGTTTCCGGCGACTAAAGGTGCTGGTGGTGGAGGAGCTGTTTCGCTGCTTTTCCGACATGGTTTGTAGATGAGGAGTATTGGTTGAGAGTTGAGACTTAATTGAGAGAGAAAGGAAGGACCATCCTTCACTCAATATATAATAAAACAAGGAAGAAAAGAGTAGAGATGGCACGTGGGATGCACGCTCGGACTCTGAGTCAGAGCGGGTACAGAACAGGTATCAAATCAAACGGAGAGGAGAATAATGTTTACTTGGATGCGGAAGAGATAATCTGTCGGTTTAATCAAAGTTGAATAAATGAATGAATAATGGCCAAAAAAAAATGAATGAATGTTATTAATTTAACACTCACTAATCACGAATATCAATATTTAAGAGCACTTAGATTTTTAATTTCTAGTGATATTTACCATTGGTTTCAACTAATAATGATTAAACGGAAATTCGACATTCCAATTAGTTTTTCTAATTTCAAAATGGTAGTTCCTTGTACATATGTTTGCCAATGAGTTTCACTAAGCGTGACTAGAACTACAAATATTAAATCAAGAACACACTTTATATTGAATTTTGTACTTTGAAACTAAGTGTTGTGCGCGTGCGCATCACCAGGTTTAACCCATGGTGAAATTGTTTCGTTTTCAAAATTCAATTTTAATCGGTTTCGTACATGTTTATCATTACAATTTTAATTTATAATGGAGTACTAACAAATAAGGATTATCTACTTGTGTTCTTACTGACTTATAGCAATTTGAATGGGTTATGTTAATTTCGTTCTTTTAGTTCAAACAGTTATCATGATCGAAAAGTCTTGGTTTTAAGCCAGAGGCTTTAGATTTTCGTTTCGGATCGTTCTCATTGTCTGGGACGATGATTGATAAGTAAATTGTATTTCTAATTGAATAGCAGTTACTTTTATTCAATAACTTTGAATCATATATTGACCAATTTCAACAACTTAATCGAACAAGTACACACAATACAACCAAACTGGTATTGTCACTGATATTAAATAAGCAGAAAGCGATAAAATAGACGATGAATCTTTGCCACATTGAGCTTGACACCTGAGAAGAATTCACAAGTGAATTTTGTCAGACGTTGTGTTTAAAATAAAGTATTTACAACTTTATATGGCAAACGAGGCGTACCTGAGACGCGCTTTTATCTACTGTCAGACCTAATGACCTACGGCGAATTACGTTTTGAAATGTGGATTTTTAATAGAGTCGCCACTAGTTAATAAAGGCTAACTAGAATCCTGAATCACCTAAGCGAATAACGAATTAAACACCTAGGCATAAAATCGGTCTACGATCAGAAGTTCGAGTTCGGGGGTTCTATTACGAATTAAATATAATTTTTAATTACGCCCCTTCGGTACTCAATTCACTTGATTTGCCAGTTTTAACATTTATATACATTACGCCCAATTAATCTAAAAATGTTAAAATTAATCAAATTTCATCATAAAGAATATTAATCAGATATAATCCTAAATCTAAAAAGTTAATTATAACCTATAACTCCTAGTAAAAATGAAATCTAAAATACTAAAAACAAAACTTCCCACATACTATTAAATTTAAATTAGTTAATTACAATTAAATTACTAATTAAATTTTACCACTTACAACTAAACTATTAATTAAATCTAACTAATTACATTTTAATTTTTAATTAATTATAATATAATACTACTAATATTTTAAAACAGAAAACATAATAATTAAAATATTGATAATAAACTATTAATTAAATAAACAAATAAATAAATAAATAAATAAATAAATAAATAAACAAAAAACAAAAAAAAAATGTGAAGAGACCTGCGCAGGAAGGATGACAGCCGGCTGGGGTGGATGGCTGGTTTTGCCGGCGGCGCGGGCGGGGCGACGGCGGTGGTCACCTGGAGAGTTCCGACTCCGACGGGCGGACTGGGTTGGGCGTCAGCTACTCCAGGCGGAGAGGAGGGCGGAGCAGGAGGGTTCGGGGGCTACTGGTCGACCTGGGGCAAGACGCGCCGGAGCTGGCGGGTAGATCTGGTGGACGGCCAGATCTGGTGGTGTGGCGAAGGTGGTTAATGGTCGCGGTGGTGAGGGAGCGGAGCCGAAGTCGTGGCGGGGCTGGCCATCGGCGGCCGATGGTGGAGCGGCGGGAGGAATTGGTCAGGAGAGAGAGAGAGAGATGAGAGGGAAAACGGGAGAGGGAGAGAGAGGACGGCCACCAGGTGCTCGGCGGAGGTGGCCGGGTTTCGTGGTCTGGTGTCGGGCGACGAGGCGACGGACGTGATGGGTGGTCGTGGTGGCTGAGGACCAGTTGACCGGCGGAGCCGGCCGGTCGCCGGCGACAAGGGCTACAGCTGGAGAAGACAAAAAAAAAATGAATTCACTAGAAAGCAAAAATCGCACAGAACCCGATGATTAATGTATTATTGCTTCTTTTTGGTGTTTTCTCCGTCTTTTACAATGTAAACTAGACCCCTATTTATACTAAAACCCTAGTCTAGATTACAGACAAAATTCAAATAAAAAATACTAACAGATAATTATTCTAGAGAATATTCCTAAGGATATTTATCTTTACGGATAATTGTTTTTTTGAATAAAAAATAATATCTAGAGATAAATATCTTACAGATAATTTTCTAAAATAAAAAAAACTAATTATTATATATATATTTTAAATAATTCCGAAAATATTAAATAAATTTGAAATAATTTAAAATATATTTTATATTAATTTTCCTAATGTGCCCTTGAGCATTTTTGGAGACTTTGTGGCTTGACGCGTCCGGAATTTGACGTATCATGTGTAACGTCGTTACGTCCGGGTCAAAATCGAGTGTTTACAGTTTGCCCCTCTTTGGACGAACTCCCGTAGAATGTGTTTGAAGGGGTTTGTCCAAAGACGAGGAAACACTGATTTTGACCAGACAGTATATTCTCTTCCAATTCTTCAGAGTCTTCAAGGTGGCTCATATGCTTATTGGTGCGGAAAGATAAAATCTCTGTCGGCGGGACGCCTGTTGGCGGTGCCTCAATTAGCGATGCAGAAAGTAAAGCCTCCAGTGGCGGTGCGGAAAAGTAAAGCCTCGGTCGGCGGTGCCCCTGTTGGCGGTGCCTCTGTTGGCGGTGCAGAAAGTAAAGACCTCAATCGACGATGCCTCCAGTGGCGTGCGACAAGGAAAAACCTCCAGTGGCGGTGCGGAAAGTAAAGCCTCCAGTGGCGTGCGGAAAAGTAAAGCCTCCAGTGGCGTGCGGAAAAGTAAAGCCTCCAGTGGCGTGCGGAAAAGTAAAGCCTCCAGTGGCGTGCGGAAAAGTAAAGCCTCCAGTGGCGTGCGGAAAAGTAAAGCCTCCAGTGGCATGCGGAAAAGTAACGCCTCCAGTGGCGTGCGGAAAAAGTAAAGCCTCCAGTGGCGTGCAGAAAAGAAAAACCTCGATCGACGATGCCTCCAGTGGCGTGCGACAAGGAGAAGCCTCTAGTGGCGGTGCAGAAAGTAAAGCCTCATATGTCTGAGAAATGCCTCTAGTGGCGTCCGATGGAGAAGAGCCTCTAGTGGCGTCCGATGGAGAAGAGCCTCTAGTGGCATGTGTCGGAGAAATGCCTCTAGTGGCGTCCGTTTGGAGAAGAGCCTCTAGTGGCGTCCGTTGAAGAAGAGATTCTAGTGGCGTCCGTCGTAGAAGAGCCTCTAGTGGCGTCCGTCGGAGAAGAGCCTCTAGTGGCATATGTCGGGGAAATGCCTCTAGTGGCTTCCGTTGTATAAGGGCCTCGAGTGGCTTGATGACTTGAATGCACGTCCCTAATTTTTGCCTAAACTTCCCATGACGCGACAACTTAGCGGGATCTTTTTTTTTTTAATCTCTCATATTCTCTCCTTTTGCCACGGTCAAAATTTTTGACTGTGCCCCTCGGTTTTCCTAATTTTTGCATGGATTGCCCCTTGGGGTTTTTACTCCATCAGGATTTTATTTTCTCTCCTTTTGCCATGATTGCAATTTCTGAATTTGCTATCATGCCCCTCATTTCCTAATTTTTCCTAGGTTGCCCTTTCGGGTTTTCAATCTAACGGAAGCGCTCTTTTTTTTTTTTTGTAGCCAATTAAACGGTGGCTGTAACCCGTACTTTATTTCCCGTCTCGATGCGAGAGTATTTGTAGGCATTTAGAGGGTGGCTGTGACCCTTTCCTCACCGTCTTCAATGTCGTGAGAGCTTCTTTTGATTTGTAGCCATTTGGAGGGTGGCTGTGGCCCTTTCATTTATTTCCATCGTTGATGTTCCGGGAATGCTCTTTCGATTTGTAGCCGTTTTAAGGGTGGCTGTGGCCCTTTGAAATGATTTCCCGGTCTCACAAGATTCACGAGAATACTCTTTATATGTAGCCATTTTGAGGGTGGCTATGTCCCTTTCAACAATCTCCCATTCTCTGTAGGTAGCCATTTTAGGAGTGGCTGTGGCCCTTTCACTCATTTCCCGCCTTCAATGTTGCGAGGGTGCTCTATATCTGTAGCTGTTTGAAGGGTGGTTGTGGCCCTTTATTTTGTAGTCGTTTTAGGGACGACTGTGACCCTTTTTAAGATCCGCGGGGTCACTCTTTTATCTGTAGCCGTTTGGAGGGTGGCTGTGGCCCTTTATTTTGTAGTCGTTTTAGGGACGACTGTGACCCTTTTTATTTTCCCGCCCTCACAGGATTCGCGGGGTCACTCTTTTATCTTTAGCCATTTGGAGGGTGGCTGTGGCCCTTTCACTTATTCTCCGCTTTTGATGTTGCAGGAGCGTTCTTTATCTGTAACCATTTGAAGGGTGGTTGTGGCCCTTTATTTTGTAGTCGTTTTAGGGACGACTGTGGCCCTTTTTTATTTTCCCGCCCTTTCAAGATTCGCGGGGTCACTATTTTATCTGTAGCCGTTTGGAGGGTGGCTGTGGCCCTTTCACTTATTTTCCGCTTTTGATGTTGCGGGAACGCTCTTTATCTGTAGCCATTTGAAGGGTGGCCGTGGCCCTGTTTTTTTTATAGTCATTTTAGGGATGACTGTGACCGTTTTATTTCTTCACTGCTCTCACAATATTAGCACAAACACTATCTTTTATTTTCCTGTAGCCGATTAAAGGGCGGCTGTGACCCTAAAGAAAACTGATTTTTTTTTGCTCTTTTTTTTTTATACTCTTTTTTGCTTTTTTCATCTCACCTTTTTCCATGACTGCCCCTGCGGGTTTTCAATCATGCCCCTCTCCTTGACTTTTGCCTAGGTTTTCAACCTAGCAGGAATTTATTTTTTTCTCTTTTTTTCTTTTTTCAAATGGAAAGAAAATCCACAAAAACTAATCAACAACAATTATGTTACATGCCCCTAATAGCATATTAAACCTTTTAATTTCTCAGAACTTCTCCGGAGGAAAACTTGTCAAATAATTTATTATGTCGATGTCTTGAATGAAGGATCCTTTCAATAGGTGGACGACACCGACAATAATTTCTTCTTCTTCTTCCTCTCAAATGCTCTTTCATTAGCACGGTCGATCTTCATGGAATCTCGACCTTTTTAATAGGAAAATCTCTGGATGTCTTCTATCTTCAACCATGCTTGATCTTAACAGGAATGCCCAACGGCTACATCTGACTGGTTCATAATTCGTCGCATGCTGGACGAATGGCCTGATTGATGAACACACATGGATGGTGTTGAGTTTGGCACAGTAATCCGCAAATGGTAAACTTAGGCATAGATATCGTCCGAGGTATCTGGGATAACTGGCATAAGAATGGTCGGCGAGCAAAGGGCCGTACATGAGATGTGCTCTTTAGGAGTTTTGATTTGGATGATTATCCAAGCTGCACAATGAGTAAGGAAAAACTCAAATTTCGGGGATAAAAATGATGACAACTTCTCTTACCTGGGAGTTGGATTTTTCAGTGGGCAATGTGCTCGCTATGAGACTGGACCTGCTGCATGTCCTGATTCTCCTGCTCCACAACTTGTATATGTACACCTGCTGAAAAGTACATGCCTCTAGTGGCAGATTGAAAATTTCAGACTTTTTCGGAAAATGATCTGATTGATCGAGTCAGGTTACATTGATCGGCACATTAAATCTTCACGGGATTCTCGATGATATCTTGAAATTTCTCATCTCCTGACATGTCCGATCTTAATGGGAGATGCCCCCTGATTACCACTTGATGGGTTCCGATGTAATCGTTAACCCCGTTAACAGCCAATGGACGGCGAGTAGGTCCAGTGGGCCTCGTGAAAGGCCGGGAAGGCCCAAAAGAGCCCAGTACGAAGGGTTCCGACCCCAGCGGTCCCGATATATATGAGCTGAATGCTCCCGACAAGAAGTCTCTGAGTAGGCCCCGATATGCCTTAGTAAAGGCCCCGATAATAAAGCCCCGCGGAGGCTGGACCCGTCTCGTGAGACAAGGGGTCCTGGGTGGTGACCTAGAATGAGATAACTCTGGAGTCCCCGACGGGAGTCGAGACTTGTGATCAGAGGATAAGACCGAGAAATCCGCCTACTAGATAGAGTAGTGGGAGACAGTTAAAGATATAGATAAATTCCCCCGAGATACGCAGGGCGTGCCCGAGATACACGGAGTATGGGTAAGATACGCGGAGCGTGGGGCGAAATATATGGAATCCCAAACGAGATATACGGAATCGTGGCGAGATATGCGGAATCGTGGGTAAAACTGCCAGGCGCAGTAACAGGTAACTGAGTAACTTCTCCTCCTATATAAAGGAGGAAGTTACCTCAGAAACGAAGATTCTATAATACGAACTTAGATTATTGCTTACCACCCCATTGATCACATACTCATTTAAGCATCGGAGAGGGATTCTGGGTCACCACCCAGGTCATCCCCTTTTGCAGGATTACGCGGAGCCCAGGAGTTTGAGCTTTCCGTCAAGAACGTAACGGAGCTTCGCCCGTGATCCAACACCACTGAATGGTTTAAACCTGGCCACATAACGGTTGTATACCTCATCTTGGAAAGCGTATGAATTCACACACAGTGGGTGAAATTTTCCATAGAAACTCTTCGAAGCGCTCACGTTTCACACGGTTGCAGTATTGGTTGAAGTGGTCACCCGACCTGCAAAAGAGTAGGGACACTCAAATCTCAAGGAAAAAATTAAGTACAATTTAACGCACCCCAGCGTTAGATATCTCGAGTGTACAATTTGTTCGTTGTGCAACTGGATGACTGCATGTTCTTTTTTTGTTGCCCTATTTAGCCGGCATAACTTATGTGTACATGATACCTTAACCAAGGGTACCTGAAAAGAGTGAATGAAAAATTAGTGCAGAGAATATGAGAAATCATGCATGATTTTTTGAAAACTCTAATGTCATTCATTTCATAATTCTGATTACTTTTTTGAAAAAGAATCAAAATTTATGATCAAATGTGTTTTGCACCATCATGGAGTTTACTGAGTTTGCTGAGTGCATTATTTGGCTCGAACGCAGGACAAATGCTCAAAACAAAGTTTTTTTCAAAAAGGTTTTATCGTCCTTTGTTTAAACTCGAATAGTAGCACTCAACTGCACAGTTAAACTATTTTCTAAAAAAAGAATCAAAACTCCTATTTTTTAAATGCTCACTCATGCGAACGTTGAAATGACGATTTTGCCAAAAAAGTGCAATACACATTGGATAAGAACGAATGACACTTTGAGTTTTTTTTTTTAAATGCTAATCCATGCTCGAAAGTTCAAATTCTACGGTTAAGAAAATTATAACTTACAACATATTACCTGAATGATGCATATGAAATGCATTTTTGAAAGTTAAAATTCTATTCTAAGAAATTCACAACTTACAACAATTTATCTGAATAATGCATATGAAATGCCTATTTTGAAAAGAAAATTTCAGGTGGATTTTTTTTTAAAAAATAATGCAATTGAGATGCATGCGTGAATTTGAAATCTCTATAGCTAAAAAAACTCACAATTTACCTGAAATGTTTTTTTATGAAAAATAGTGCATATTGAATGCATGCTTTAAAAAAAATCAGGTAAAAATGTTTTTTGAAAATGATGCATATGCAATTCATGTTCGAATTTAAAAAAACTCTAAGAGCCAAAAAGGAATTACAAATTTTCCTTTTTTTTTTTGATGCACATTGAATGCACTAACAGAATTTTACAACTTACATAAAAAAATTTTTTCAAAAATAACGCGTATGAAACACACGCTTGAAATAAAAAATTCTGGCAAGTAGTTTTGACAACAACACATGGAATAAATGTTTGAAACTAAAGGTTCTACGACTAAGAATGTGTACAGTCTATCAACAAATTATTTTTCCTAAAACAATGCACGTGCGATGGACATGAGATGCATACCTGAGATGAAAGTTCTACAGTCAAGATAATTTACAAGTTATCTAAAAAGATTTTTTGTTTTTTGTTTTTTAAGCAATGCATATACAGTACACAAACCAAAATTACAACTTACCTGAAAAGTTTTTTTCAACAATAATGCGTACAAAACACATGTTAAAAATAAAAATTCAGGTAAGAGGTTTTTTTAGAGAAAAAAATGCATATGAAATGCATGTTTGAAAGGAAGCTCTAATAGCTAAAAAATTAATTTTTCTGAAATGTTTTTTTTTTTTTAAGTAATGCGTAACGCACTAAAAAATTACAACTTACCTAAGAGTTTTTTTTTTTTTTTTAAATAATGCGCATGAGATGCATATTTAGAATAAAAATTTAGGCAAAGGTTTTTTTTTTTTTAAACAATGCATCTGAAACACATGTTTAAAAATAAAAATCTACAACTAAGGGATTAACTACTTAGCTAAAAATGTTTTTTTGGTTTTTTCTGAAAATAACGTATACAAAATGCATTTTAAAATGAGAAGCTCTACTAGCTAAGGGGAATTAAAATTTCCAAAAATGTTTATTTTAACAACGCATGTATGATGCACTAAAAAAATTACAACTTACCTGAAGAGGTTTTGTATGAAACGCAATGTTGAATTTATAAATTCAGGTAAAAAAATTTAAAAAAAAAAAAACAATGCGTACGAGATGCATGTTCGAAAATAAAAATTCTACGATTAAATGACTAACTATTCAGCTGAAAAAGTTTTTTTTTTTTTTAATATGCGATGAGATTAATGCATGAGAAATAAAATCTATACGAACAGTCGCATGATAATATTTACAACAAAAACATATCACGTTACGGGGTTAAAAAATGTGTGGCTTTGCTCTACAAGGTAGGTTCCACTGATAGGTTCCCGGCAAGGTGGTTTCCTCACCCCATTATAGGGATCATAAGACCTTCGCAAGCGAGTAGAATTTTTCTAAGCCGTACCGGCGGCCCAGCCGCTCCGGTCGTACCGTACTAAATCTCCGGGGTTCCTAGTCGCCCTGGGTTTTAGGCGTTTTGGTCGTTACACTAAAGTGGTGTGTGCAAATGCAAATAATGCATAATCCAACAAAGAAACATAGTCAGTCATAAAAAATTAACTCCACACCTGAAATTACACAAAAACAATCAAGTTATAATAACAAAGTCAAGTATGAATAAATAATAAAACATGGCAAATAAGCAAATATAAAGAGCCCGAACCCTTGATTGTCCCCAGCAGAGTCGCCAAATTGTCAGACCTAAAATCTGACCTACGGCGAATTACGTTTTGAAATGTGGATTTTTAATAGTCGCCACTAGTTAATAAAGGCTAACTAGAATCTTGAATCACCTAAGCGAATAACGAATTAAACACCTAGGCATAAAATCGTTCTACGATCAGAAGTTCGAGTTCGGGGGTTCTATTACGAATTAAATATAATTTTTAATTACGCCCCTTCGGTACTCAATTCACTTGATTAGCCAGTTTTAACATTTACATACATTACGCCCAATTAATCTAAAAATGTTAAAATTAATCAAATTTTATCATAAAGAATATTAATCAGATATAATCTTAAATCTAAAAAGTTAATTATAACCTATAACTCCTAGTAAAAATGAAATCTAAAATACTAAAAACAAAACTTCCCACATGCTATTAAATTAAAATTAGTTAATTACAATAAAATTACTAATTAAATTTTACCAATTACATCTAAACTATTAATTAAATCTAACTAATTACATTTTAATTTTTAATTAATTATAATATAATACTACTAATAATTTAAAACATAAATAATAATTAAAATATTGATAATAAACAATTAAATAAATAAATAAACAAAAAAAAATGTGAAGAGACCTGCGCAGGAAGGATGACAGCCGGCTGGGGTGGATGGCTGGTTTCGCCGGCGACGCGGGCGGGGCGACGGCGGTGGTCACCTGGAGAGCTCCGACTCCGACGGGCGGACTGGGTTGGGCGTCAGCTACTCCAGGCGGAGAGGAGGGCGGAGCAGGAGGGTTCGGGGGCTGCTGGTCGACCTGGGGCAAGACGCGCCGGAGCTGGCGGGTAGATTTGGTGGACGGCCAGATCTGGTGGTGTGGCGAAGGTGGTTCATGGTCGCGGTGGTGAGGGAGCGGAGCCGAAGTCGTGGCGGGGCTGGCCATCGGCGGCCGATGGTGGAGCGGCGGGATGAATTGGTCAGGAGAGAGAGAGAGAGATGAGAGGGAAAACGGGAGAGGGAGAGAGAGGACGGCCACCAGGTGCTCGCCGGAGGTGGCCAGTTTTCGTGGTTTGGTGTCGGGCGACGAGGCGACGGACGTGATGCGTGGTCGTGGTGGCTGAGGACCAGTTAACCGGCCGGTCGCCGGCGACCAGGGCTGCAGCTGGAGAAGACAAAAAAAAAATGAATTCACTAGAATACAAAAATCGCACAGAACCCGATGATTAATGTATTATTGCTTCTTTTTGGTGTTTTCTCCGTCTTTTATAATGTAAACTAGACCCCTATTTATACTAAAACCCTAGTCTAGATTACAGATAAAATTCAAATAAAAAATAATGACAGATAATTATTCTAGAGAATATTCCTAAGGATATTTATCTTTACAGATAATTATTTTTTTGAATAAAAAATAATATCTGGAGATAAATATCTTACAGATAATTTTCTAAAATAAAAAAAACTAATTATTATATATATATTTTAAATAATTCCGAAAATATTAAATAAATTCGAAATAATTTAAAATATATTTTATAATAATATTCCTAATGTGCCGTTGAGCATTTTTGGAGACTTTGTGGCTTGACGCGTCCGGAATTTGACGTATCATGTGTAACGTCGTTACGTCCGGGTCAAAATCGAGTGTTTACATCTACGGTGTTTGTCGCACTAGATTTCGTTTAGACCTCTTGTTGCTGGATTTACCCATCAACTTACGGATATGATCATAGAGATCTTCCGATTGGGATTTGTTGGAGGAACATTCATCCTTAGGTTGCTTTTCGAATAGCTCAGTCGCATTCTGAATTGTATCAATCAAACATGAGAGCCTATCATCACTTGCAAACCATGAAAGGGGAAACATCCTCATCACCTTTTGAATCCTCTTCCATATGTTTATTTTATCTTCGGGATCGTCAATGGTGAGTACACCTCCATCTCTGCAAAGAATACCATAATACCTAAGCATTAGGTCTCTTGCGTGTGCAGTCATTCCTCCGCTGTAGCAAAGGCGTATGGTGCACCAAAGGTATAACGCGCTAACGTTCACGTCACTTTCTTTCAGCTCCTTCTATCAGAGTTGCACAGATTAAATCGCGTGCTATCCGATCTTTCCGCTACTTTTCACCATAGTTGTATCTTGGACTACCAAATCCGTCCGTGTTTACCCTCCTTGCAGTTGAGTCTATACGTTCTTCAACGTTTGCAGCAAGGTGAATGTTCGTAACATATTTCTACCATTCTTCATAATTGCTACCATCAAGTTCAGTGAAGAAACGCTTTCGATCTACCATCTATACTATAAAGACATTGACAATCATGCACAAGCGGAAAGACAATGATATTTTGAAAAAGAATTTCGTCCATCGGATATCTGTGAGATAGGAGATGACTAATAATGATTCCTCAGACATCTAACCCAACCGACTGACAGTAAACCGAGGGAAACGGGGTCGTGAAAGAGTTCACATTACAGTCGTCTTCTTTCTAATAGATCAGTATTTTAAAACAGTTAGTCGCTATAACCGGAACAAAAGGTTTTAAAAAATCGTATCTTGGCTTTCCCAAATCCCTTTTTAAAACATTTTCTAGGATTTCAAGTTTGCACACACAATTCTACTACACAAATAAATCATCGTGTGCATATCGCATCCAAGAAACAAACACACCTCATGCATACGCGTCATGCGTTTAATGTTCCGAGGAACTCATACTTAGCATATATAATTCTACTCCTCAAGTAAATTATCACATGCCAATACATCATCAACATTCATGCATACGCATCATGCGTGATCATACCATTCAAACATGCATATTTGGCGACTAATTTCTGCTTTTAAAAACATTTGGAGCTGACTTGCAATTCATGCTATAAATAAATCATGCGTACTTCTTGTCTTGACATGTACCTAAGCAATTTCAACCATCACATCATTTCTATCATAGTGCGCAACTCATTAATTGAAAACCAGGGCTTTGCCCACAATATGCATAATCTCGCTAGTTTGACGTAGTCAAGATGACAGTTCTAATCATGAAATAATATCAATTAAATAGCAATTGCAATTCAGCCCACTAAATGATTCAGTCCCAAAATCATGCATTTTCGAGATCTATCCCCATAATCGAAACTAGGCATCATGTTTAAATAAATCGATGAAATATAAACCTTTGAGCACTGTGTAGGTAATTTAAAGTTCGTAAACATTTGGATTTAAAAATTTGACCATCCTATTTTACTTAATTAATTCGGTTCAGATTAATTAATTATGGTTCGGTTCAGACAGGTCCGGTTCGGTAAAATGGTTAGGCCGGACCGGTTCGGTTTAAAATATGATTTCGGTTCGGTTTGTCACTCAAACCGGGTCGGTTCTGTTAGCATATGGTGATTGGGCACCGTAAATGGAAGCCCATTAATATGTATATGTTACCTAAGACAATTGGGTAAATGTCACATTAGGGAAATTGGGCTTGACCTGAATCTCAATTGACACGAGAGGCCTAAAATTGGGCCTCCCTTATACACTAGGCTGGCCGAATTATGGGAGTGGGCAAAGTAGAATTTTGTCCACTTTTCTCATCCTATAAATAGGGAGTGTTAGGGATTTTATTTGGGTAATTCAAAATTCCTCATTTGTGGTGATTTGAGAGAAATCTCTCCTCCCTAAATACTATTACTTCGGCCGAACATACACCACCACCAAGGGTGTGCCAATTTGCTTGAGCACTCCGGAGATCTGCCCCTGCCAAGAATCTATCAGAGGCTTTGCTGTGGAGACTATACCACGTAGGGCTTCCTTAACAAGAACCTCTACGGGTTCCGTCTGGTGGATCGAGAACTCCCTCAGCAAGATCTTGGGACTACAGAAAGAGATTAAGGTATGTGCGCATTTTCCGCTGCGTAATATTGATTACTAGCATTTACCATGTTTATGCTTCCGTAGTATTTAGCCTTGTAATCCAACGGTGGAATCAGAGCTTGTGTTATGAGTTCATGATTTTGATAAATTGATGTTCTTGATTTTAAACATGTTGGCCGAAATTTTGAATAGTGAAAATTTAAAATTTCCGATTTTTATAATTGTTAGTGCCGACATTTTCATGATGTTCTTAGTAAAATATGATGTTCATGAAATTCAAGAAAAACGTGACTTTTATCAAAATCAAACATTGGATTGTAGATCTTAGTAAAAATTTGATCTTGAAATTTGACCACTTATTTCCAATACATGTTTCGGCCGAACCCGAAGAAAATTGTTAGGTAAAATTTTTAATTTCTTAGGCCCCAAGTTAACATATTTCGGCCGAAATATATGGATATGTTCATATTAATATATAGAAATATATATAACTATCAATATATCAAGCTAATTTATAGGGATAAATATATTATTGATAGATTTAGTTACCTAAAAGATTAAGAAATATATTGTCAGTATATTTATTTCCCAATTAAAGATATTGACAATATATATATATATATATATATTTATTTATTTATTGTTGATTGATTTACATCTTAAAGATAGAATATTGGCAATAAATATATATAGATCTAGCCGAAATTTAACGTATATATATGCAAAATTGAAAATTATTTTACATAATTAATATTTCTTGGTGTCTAAGTTAAGTTTTTGGTAGACTTTAAAACCTTACTTAGCCCACAAGATTTATTTCGGCCGAACCCTATGGGTTAAGTGGGCCGGTCCAATTTGCAAAACCGGAGCGGATTAAACCAAACCGGGTTTTCTTAATAGGTTCGACCTAGTCGGCCCCGGTCGAACCGGGGTAACTAAGTGGATCTAACAGAACCGGTTTTAAGTGTTGAACCGAACCGTAATCCTATTTTATTGAACCGGTTCGGACAAAACCAAAATTTAAATAAAATCGGTCCGAACCCGAACCAGATTGAACCGAAATTGACTTAACCAAATCGAATTTTTCAAAATCGAATTCAAGTCAATTAATAAAATGATATGATCAAGTTTTAAAATCTAAATGTTTTCAACTTTAAATAGTCTACATAGTGCTCGAAGGTTTAAATTTTTCACGTTTTAATTCAACATTAATGCCTAGTTTCGATTATGGGGATGGATCTTGGAAATGCATGATTTATGGACTGGATTAATTAGAGGGCTGAATTGCAATTGTTTACTTTTCGTCACATATATTTATTAGAAATGTTGTCTTGACTATGTCAAGCTAGCTGGATGTTGGGGGTAGAGCCCTGGTTAAATATATGGTTTGCGCATTAGGACAGACATGTTGTGATGGTTACGATTGCCTAGGATTCATGTCTAGAAACACGCATGATCAATTGTAAGCATGAATTGCAAGTCAGCCCCTATTATTTTAAAATGTTTTGAAAACAAAAGTCAGTCGCCAAATATGCATGTTTGATGTGGAAGTTGTTAGTTTATGGTGATTGGGCGCCGTAATTGGCAGCCCATTAATATGTATAGGTAACCTAAGAAATTGGGTTTATGTCACATTAGGAAAATTGGGCTTGACCCAAATCCCTAATGACATGAGAGGCCCAAAATTGGGCCTCCCTAACACATATAGGCCAGCCGAAATATGCAAGGGGCAAAGTGAACTTCTGTCTACTTTGCTCCTCCTATAAATAAGGGGTGTTAAGGTTTTATTTGGGGAAATTCACAATTCTTCCTAAGTGTTGATTTTAGAAAAAGACATTTCCCCCCTTCTACACATATTTCGGCCGAACCTACCTGCTACCTAGGGTGTGCCAATTTTCTTCGAGCAAAACACTTCGGAGATCCGTCCCTGCCAAGAATCGATCAGAGGCTTTGCTGTGGAGCTAACACCACGTAGGGCTTCTCTAATAAGAATCCCTACGTGTTCCGTCCGGTGGGTTGTGAACTCCCTCAGCAAGATCCTCGGGACTACGGAAAAGGTTTAAGGTATGTGCACATCTTCCGCTGCGTAATTATGATTACTACCATGTACCTTATTATATATTTCCGTAGTAATCAACCCCGTAATCCAACAGTGGTATCAAAGCCTGTGTTAGAAGTTTTTTATTTTGATAAATTGGTGTTCTTGATTTTCGACATGGTTGGCCGAAATTTTTAATTGAGATTCCGATTTTTATAATTGTAAGGGCCGAAATTTTCATGATGTTATTAGTAAAATTTGATGTTCATGATCTTCAAGAAAAAGATGACTTTTATCAAAATCAAACATTGGACTGTAGAATTTGATCTTGAAATTTGACCACTTGTTTCCAATTTAGTGTTACCCGAGGTGAATTAACAAGGTAAAATTTTTAATTTCTTAGGCACCAGGATACATGTTTCGGCCGAAATCCCTTAGGGATATCGTTTACCATATTTTAATTTTCATTAAAGGTAACAATATATCTATATTTGGAAATATATGGATAGATTCACATTAAATATATGGAAATATATCACTATCAATATATCTAGCTAAAAGATAGGGATTAAATATATTATTGATAGATTTAGTTACCTAAAAGATTAAGAAAATATATTGTCAGTATATTTGTTTCCCTATTAAAGATATTGAAAATAATTATATATATATATATATAATTAATTAATAGGTCAGAAATTTTTATATATATATATATATATATATATATATATATATATATTATTGATTTACATCTTATAGATAGAATCTTGACAATAAATATATATATATATAGAGATTGTGCCGATTTATATATATATATATATATATATATATATATATATATATATATATATATATATATATATATATATATATATATATATATATATATATATATATATGCAATATTGGAAATTATTTTATATACTTAATAATTCTTGGAGGCTAAATTATGTTTTTAGTGGACTTTAAAACTCTATTTTGCCCACAAGATTATTTCGGCACAACACTATGTGTTTATTGGGCCGGTCCTATTTGCTAAACCGGATAGGATAAAACCAAACCGGGTTTTCTTAATTGGTTCGACCTAGCCGGGTTGGGTCGAACCGGGGTAACTAAGTGGACCTAACCGAACCGGTTTTGGAACCGAACCAAACTCCTATTTTATTGAACCGGTTTGGAACGAACAAAACTTTATTCAAAACCGAACCGAACCTGATTTGCAAAACCGGACCGAACTGAACTAGATTTTTCTGAACCGGGCCGAACCGGATTAATTCAAAATTTACTGAACCGAACAGGATTTTCAAAATCGAATTCAAGTAAATTAATAAAATATGATGGTCAAGTTTTAAAATCTAAATGTTTTTTGAACTTCAATTAGTTTACACAGTGCTCGTAGGTTTAAACCTTAATTCCTTGTTTCGATTATGGGGATGGATCTCAGAAATGCATGATTTCAGGACTGGATTAATTAGTAGGCTGAACTGTAATTGTTTACTTTTATCGCATATATTTATTAGAACTGTTGTCTTGACTATGTCAACTTGACTATGTCAAGTTAGCTGGACGTTGGGGGCGGAGCCCTGGTTAAAAATATGGTTTGCGCAATAGGACAGACATGTTTTGATCGTTGTGATTGCCTAGGATTCATGTCTAGAAACACGCATGAAAACTGTAAGCACGAATTGCAATTAAGCCCGTAATATTTTAAAATGTTTTGAAATCGAAAACCAGTCGCCAAATATGCCTGTATGATGTGGAAGTTTCATGTATGATGTATGGCACATATGCTTGAATGTTGAGGATGTAGCAGCATGTTATAATTTACTTAGAAAGTAGAGTTACATAAATGCTAGCATGAGTTCCTCGAAACATCAGACGCATGACGCGTATGCATGATGTGTGGTTTGAATGATGAATTTGGCTTGCTATGATGATTTATTTGTGTAGTAGAATTATACGCATGCGTAAGTTCATCGGAACATTTTCAGATACAAAAGGGCCTTGGGAAAGCCAAGATCGGGTATGCTTATTTCAAAGTTCCTGTTCTGGTAAATTTGCGAATAAAACTGTTTTTAAAGAGACCGATCTATTGGATTGAAGACGACGGTAATGCTAACTCTTTCACGAACCCCCTTCCCTCGGTTTACTGGCGGTTGGCTGGTTTAGATGGCTGAGGAATCATTATTCCTCGTATTCCATCTCAATAGATATCCGATGTATGCAATTCTCTCACAGAATGGTATTGTCTCCCTGATTATTCATGATTATCAATGTGTTAGTATCAATGGTTGCGATCAGCAATGTCATCTCCCAAATGAATAAGGGGATTAGACTGAACAACAATAATTACAAGATCTGGAACAAGCGTGCGAAAATGGTAGTTACTGAAATGAAAGGTTTGGAGCACTTGACTACAAAACATGCCAGGCCGGAGGGAAACCTCACGGATGATCAGAAGGTATTCCATGATGAATGGGATGCTAAGGATCAGGAAATCTGTTCCGCCTTGTTGTCGATGTTGGAGGATTACATACTCTTCGGGTATGATCACTTGGAGTCTGCCATGGACCTGTGGGATGGTCTTAAGGCAGGGTTTGGTGTATACAATACAGCCTAGAAGCGGTCTTTAAACATCACTTTAGACTCCTACAAGATGAATCCTAAGCATACGATGAAGGAGCATATTAGGCATATGTCAAATATGCTTGCTGAACTCAAGGAGGCAGGAGAGATCCTGTCTGAGGAACAGAAAGTACAATGTGTGATCCGCTCTTTGCCTGACTCTTGGAATAGCATGAAAATGCACCTTACCCATGCCACTCAACTCGATAACCTCGAGAAAGTGCGAGTTATCTCGAGCTGGAAGAGGATTGTCTCAGGGCTGAAAAACCTAGTACGGAAATGCACATAGCATCCTCTACACCAGTTGAGCAAAGGGGCAAGCGCAAGAGAAAAGGCAAAAGTGTTCAGAATAAGATTGATAAGTCAATGGCTCCAAAACCTCAGAGAAAGTTCAAACGCAAGCAATCCGGTGGCAATAAAAGGCAAGCAAAACAAACACGTAGAGAGGAATCTCGAAAGTGTTTCAGGTGTGGTGTAAAAGGCCACCTGTCTGCTACATGTACCAATCCTCCCATGGTACGCACTGAGAAATAATGATGAAAGTCATAAATTCTCCTTGGATTCTTCTCACTCAAGAGTAATTCAAATTAACCTTTTTGAATTACAGAATCGAGAAGCAAATGCGAACCTGAAGGAGGATGCCTCGGAACAATAGAGATTAAACGACAATTTTTATCTTTACTTGCCAGAACCTTTCTTAAATTTTCAGTTTATGATACTCATCTATAATAAATTCCTTGGGATAAGGCAGCTATTTCTTTTAAGCATGTGAGAAATTCTTGAACCATGTATTAATTATCCATCTTCACCGAACTGTTTGATCTCATTATTGTTGTTCGATGCATTGCTTTTAAATTCAAATTTATAATCTTTCTTATTTGTTAGTACTCCATTATATGAAAAATTATGTAATGATGAACATGTTTGACACCGATTGGATTAAGTTAAATTGAATTTTGGAAACGAAACGATTTATACCATGGGTTAAACTTGGTATACGTGCCACGCGCGTGAGTACCTCGAAAGACGGAACACATCGTTTTCAAAGTACGAATTTAATGATGAAGTGTTTTACTGAATGTTAAATTTTCATTTGCCTCCCTTTGGGAATAATTCATTCAATACTTACACGATGATGAGAGGTATGCTTCATAAGCTGCCACGAACTCGTAAAATATAAACTGACGCATAAGGCGAAAGTTCAATGCACAGTTCAAAGATGGATAACTCTTTGAGATGAATTAGCCAACTAAAAGGATGACGTCGCCAAAACGACTCTCCCACTAAATGCCTTGAATGAGAAGTTTGGCAACACATTCATATTGATAAAGAACTTCATCAACTATCTTGGTTAAAACACGACGCCATAAGAGCTAAAAGGAATGATAACGAGTTAAATCTTATCATCATGCGACATTAACTTGCACATTAAACAAGTAATTGAACCGAGAGTATGGTAACTGCTCTTAAAGAATACATGTTTAAATTAGCTTGTGATTATGGTGTCGTGGTCGAACATGATGTTAGATTACGGGGAGTAATCACTACGGATACTAAAACAAGGTACATGCCAGTAATTAGAATTACGCGGCGGAAGTTTCACACATAACTTTAGGATGATCCGTAGACCCAAGATCTTCTCTTGAGGGAGTTCACGATCCTCTGGTTGGGACCCGTAGAGGTTCTTGTTAGAGAAGCCCCACGTGGTGAAAGCTCCACAACAAAGCCTCTGATCGATTCTTGGCACGGGGACAGATCTCTAGAGAATTTGCTCGAAGGCAATTTGGCACACCCTTGGTGAGGGTTATATGGTTCGGCCGAACTAGGTAATTAGGGGGGGGAGGGTTTTTCTCTCTAAAACTCTCTTGTGAGGGAATTGTGGTTAACCCTAAAAATCCCCTAACACCTCTTATTTATAGGAGGATTAAAGTGGACAAAAGTCCACTTTACCCCACTCTATATTTCGGCCGGCCTATGTAATAGGGGAGGCCCAATTTTGGGCCTCCCATGTCAATTGGGATTTGGGTCTAGCCAGATTACCCTAATGTGACATTTACCCAAGTTCATTAGGTAAACTATACATATTATGGGCTACCAATTACGGCGCCCATTACCATATGCTTACAGCTCCTACTCGCCGGAATGGGAGGGTGCCTGTTAATGTATTGTCATCCAAATCTGCATCAACATATCTCTCCTTTGATCTGCTCCTTGCTTCTGAATAGTTCATACGAGGTTTGCCGTGCGACCGGCGGATACGACGGGCATCGAGCTATTCATAAGTTAGGAGTGTTGTAGCGCCCGCGGAACGTTGATTCCCTTTTCTCCAATCAACCTGTTATATTGTATCGCGATGTATCCTAGGTCAACTGATAATTCTCCATTAGCCCAGTTTCCACATATGAACACTTCTTCAAGGCATCTGTACAAGTATTCACAACCTTCAACTAATATCCAGTTGGTGGCCACCTAGTGAATACAAGAGTTGGTGAATTACAGGTGAACTTGACCATCCCCATTGCTTATATCCTTAGTCAGACCCAACCGGTTTCCAAAGACGTGGTCACTGGGCCTTTTTGTTCAGCACTACGCTCGTACGCCGGGAAGCGAGCATTAAGCCTGACCTTAGATATGAGTTCTGAGTCCGTGAGGATACTTTAGGTGCCTCTTCATAAGGCTCCTGGGATCATTTACACGCTAGAGGTGAAGAAGTTTTTGCGCGCCAGAATCACGAGGATTCCTTCCTAGCACAACCGAGATGTGACCCCGTGGTCGAACGTGGCACGCGTAGTATGAAAGCACGCATTGATAGCATACCTGAACCTTTTGGGTTGACAGGAAAGGGATATGTCAATCATGCTATCACAAATTCTCATCTGGCCCAGAATGTGGTTAAATGACGAACGAAGTTCATCACGGCGATATGAAAAACAAAGATCACGTCCTGTTACTTCGAAACTAGATAATCATCTTGCTTAATCAGGTTTATCCCCCTGACTCTTAGCCATTCTTGTTTGGTGGAGGCCTCCCTCCACCGCAAGACCACTGTACATGTGTGACTAGGTAAGGCCCACATTCGACATAGTTTGGCAGAGGATTGCGTCCTCTTACGACTTAGTTTATAGACCGTAAATCTTATGTAATCAAAACATTATGACGTCGATTGATCATAAACTCGGTTGCAATTCTTTTGCTTACAAAATGTAACTTTCTAATATCAAATTGCTATCCCAGATACATTCCGTTTCTAGACCCTACACAATCCAAGAAGTTTTACATGCTTTTCGAATATGTCCCTACGTAGTGGTTTAGTTGATGGGTCTGTTACCAAGTTATTGGCGGACAAGTATTCCATAGTGATTATATTGTCTACTACTATTAAAAGATTTAGCATGAAATTATTTCATATCAATGTGTCTGGTCCTACTATGGTACTTCATATTCTTAACTGCCGCAATGGCTGCTTGACTGTCAGAGAAGACCTTCACAGGTTTATTCTTGACATCGCCACCAAGCAGCGCAGTTAGAATCCTTTTAAGCCAGACCGATTTCTGTGCATTCTTAGAGAGAGTCACGAATACCGATTCCGTCGTAAACAGCGTGACTTATATTTGCTTCTTGCTCATCCATGAAATGGTGGCATTAGCAAGGAGGATTGCTCCTCCTGTGGTGGACTTACAATCATCTGGATTGCCACCACAATCGGCGTCAATGTAATCGGTCAATTCTAACTACCTGCCTTCATAGCACAGTTCGTAGTCGCCAGTACCTTTTCGGATAACGAGTTCCTCGTTTTATAGTATTTAAATGTTGATGACCAGGATCTGATAGGAAACGTGTTACTAGGCTTACGACGTAACAGATATCCAGACGGGTGCATTACATGGCGTAGAACAAACTACAGACCATGCTAAAACGTCATGCACCCTTCATCTGTTCATGCTCTGCCAGGTTCTTGGGGTCGTCACGTTTTGACAGTGCGCACCCAAACACCACCGGCGTATCCACGGGTTTGGCATCCTGTAATCTGAATCTTTTCAACGGTTTGTTGACATAAGCTTCTTGAGACAGACAAAATTTTCGTGTAGCCCGATCTCTAGCAATTTTAATGCCTAAGATGTATGTGGCCTCTCCCATGTCCTTCATCTCAAATACAGATGCCAACCAGGACTTTGACTTGATCATAAAACTCATGTCGTTTGCAGCAATGAGTATGTCGTCCACGTATAAAGTAAGATGACATACTTAGACCCGGAGGTCTTGTAATTCACGCACGGATCCTCGTGAAGATTCACAAATCTGTTTCCTACGATCTCCTCGTGGAATCTGTGGTACCATTACCGAGACGACTGTTTGAGACCGTAAATGGACCTTTGGAGCTTACAAACTTTTTGTTCGTTGCCAGGAGTAATGAAACCCTCCGGTTGATCCATGTAGATCTCTTCCTCCAGGTTTCCGAGGAGGAATGCGGTCTTTATACTAATTTGGTGAGGTTCGTAATCGAAACCTGCAACCAGGACCATAAATGGCCCTGCACCGTGCTTTTACGCATAGGTGTTGAGTATGTTTCGTTAAAGTTCACTCCGTGAAGTTGGGTACAACCTTTTGCAACGAGTCGAGCTGTGTATTCCTTGACCTTTTTCCATCAGTGGTGAGCCTTCTTTCAGGACTCACCTTATCCTTATGTCCCTGTGGTTAGCAGGTAAATAAACTATGTGACTTTTAATGGCTTTCATTCAAGTGATTTACTTCCATTTCTCTACTTGAGGTCTTTCCAATGAATGTCGAATGTTGATAGAGTGAGGTTATCACTCTTCCATATGGGATGCTTCTTTGGAGAAGCTTGTTGCCTTTGACTTCCGTCTAGGCTTGATTATCCCGTCTTTAAGTCTTAACGTCTCTCCCACTCGGAATAATGCCTTTTATCGGAGCATTTCTTCCAATTGGGATGAATTCTCCCACTCGAGACGATGCTTCTCATCGGAGCATCACTTTTATTGGGTACAAGAGGAGTGCTTTAACCATAATCGACAACTTTCCTTGTGCGACTTCTTGGTCTTAGAATTTTACTTCCAAGATGAATACCTTGATCACTAGGATCTGGAACCAAGTTTGTCGGACCACTCCCACTGGGAACAATGGGTAGTATAGGTAGTTGTGGTATCCTTGGTTTAGCATTACGATAATCAGGTTCTACTTGATTAGTCCAAACAGCAACAGTGATTACGGATTTGTTATGAAAATGTTCCTGTTGGATCACGGTTGGAACTCCGGTACGTTCTTGACGGAAGTCTGAACTCCTTCGCTCCAAGTAATCCTGCAAGAAGGGGATAGACCGGGCGGTGACCCAGAATCCCTCTCCGATGCTTAAATGAGTATCTCGATGTAAACAGGCAAGTATCAGTATGTATGTATGAACGTAATGATCCTGAGGTAACTCCTTCCTTTATATAGGGGAGGGATCACCTCAGTTACCTGTGAGATAACTGCCACGTTCCGTTAATCTCGGCCATGTAGCCCACGTTCCGTCTTTTCAGGCCACTTCCCCACTATGTTGATAGTGGGCGTGTTTCTCGGCCTCGTTCTCTGGTGGCAAGTCCCGACGGATGTCGGGGACTCCAGAGTTATCTCTTTTGGTCACCGCTCGGGGTCCCTCGTCATCGGGACAGGGCCAGCATTCTCAGGGATTCAATATTGGAGCCTACTTAAAGGCATATCATCGGGGCCTACTTAAAGGCATATCATCGGGGCCTACTTAAAGGCATATCATCGGGGCCTACTTAAAGGCATAGGATCGGGCCTACTTAAAGGCATATCATCGGGGCCTACTTAAAGGCATAGGATCGGGAGCGTTCAGCTCGTATGTCGGGACCGACCTTGTCGGGTCCCCTCGTATTGGTCTTCTAAGCCTCTTTGGGGCCCAGTGGGCCTTCTTCGCCGTATAGTCGCCGTTAATAGGCCTAACGACTATATCGAAACCCATCATTTGCCCCCAAGGCACGAGGGACTTATAGTTCGTCGTGTCTTCCAACTCCGGACCTTTCGATATTCCGAGGATAACCACCGAATCTGAAAAGATTTCTCGATTACTCCAGTATTAAATGCTGGGTGATGAAGCGACGGCTTGAGTGCCCGTGCCTTGAAAAAGCGCTTTATAGCCGTTTTGTCCCTAGTGTTTCGACGATTCAGGTTGAGGCGTTTCATCTTCAACGGTCCAGATCGCAACGTCTCTTTGCCTATCCTCTCTCCTATAAAACCTCAAATCTTGGCATTATTCAGTTCTTCTCTACCGTTTCATTCTCTGTGTTTTCAAAAGCTCAAGCTCTCCTTTCCCTTTCTGATCAACACTCCGGCGACCAGGACCTCCGACCATCAAGATCATCCTTTCTTCTCCGATTCGACATGTCTGGTAAGATTTCCTCCTTCGATTCCGAAGAAACTTGTTAGCGTAGTTTTTCCTTTTATCTCAATTAACTTACCCAGACTTTTGCGGAAATCATCTGTGCCTTTTATTGCTCTGATCCTTTTCCAGACGGTGAATCAAGTTCCGGGGGGAGGAAACCCTTCAAGTTCGATTACGTTTGTAATGAGATTTCAGACACCGCCTATGATGCAGCTCTCCGGGAGGGGTGCATTACTTCCACCTGGGAGCCTCACTTCCATTTTCCTTGGCCTCGCGTCCCGGGTGACCCTGTGGTTACTCGTCCCCGGGAAGGGGAGGTATTTGTCTCCACCGGGAAAATATCGGCAGGGATCCGATTCCCCTTCTATGGGGACATAGTCGAGATGTGTACATATTACAAAACACATCCGAATACTTTCTCCCCCCATGCCATCCGCGTGTGGAATGCCTTCCGCGTCCTTTGCCTCCGCCAACAATGGCCCTATAGCCTCCGACTCTTCCGAACCTTCTATTGCCTGAAGTGTAATGATGCCGGGGTCTGCGCCTTCTACCCGCGGATGCCTAAGTGGAGCAAGGCGCAGCTCTCCCGGTACAGCTGGAATGGTGACACCTAGAAGGTCGCCAAGGGTCGGGGGCTCATCACTGACTCGGGGCCCGACAATAGTGGCTGGAAGAGGAATTATTTCTTAATCCGCAACAGCTCCATCCCATGGCCCCGATGGGAGGTTGAGACGGACCCTGCTTCCGCTTTTCACACTTACTCCGAGGAGGATTTCCAGATTCTCCACTGCATCCAGCTTTATCGTTGGGGGGACTCTTTCGCTCCCCTCGATGCCAACTCTATCAGGGAGCGGGACCTGGTTCTGACCGGGATCCGACTACTTGATATCGTCTCCGGGGGTCAACTCTTCGACGGCCCTTCTAACCTCGTTCCTTGGGTAATATTCTAATTGTACTTTCGTTTTCATTCTTGCAGCTAAGAAGGTATCACTGCTGACCAATCTCGTGCTTAAGCAGGCGGAGACTGATGCTGTCCCACGCCCCGCGAGGAAGAGGAAGTCTTCAAAGAGGGCCGCCTCCTCATCGGCACCTCCCACCTCGGAGCAAATCAAGCGGGCCCGGGTGGAGAAGATGGAGCAGATCTTCAACACCAAGACTCTCGAGGAAGGTAAACAGCTCCGCTTAGCAATTCGATTATACAGGAGGCGTATTCTCAAGGAGTTCTTCCCCTCCGATATGGGAGCCAGTATCGAAGGGATCAAACGCATCCTGCAAGGGGAAATTCACCGCGTTCTCAAAGAGGGCTACTACAAATATTACGGGAAGGACCACTACCTCTCCCGTCGCGTCATCTGGTGTAAGGATCCTGATCAACTTCCTGACTTTCTTTCTGAAGCTTCTCGTCCTCCAGCTGCAGGTCGATCGGGAGCTGGAGTTTTGGCGGGGGAGCCTCCCTCCGACGCACGGGTCGGGGAGCCCCTCCTTTCTCTTCCTGCCCCCGGAGGATCGGGGATTGAAGACGTCCCGACGGACGGCCAGTTCCGTCGGGTGATGGACCTGGATGTCTCTCATTCTTCTGAGGAGGCAAGCGAGAGTGAGCCCCTGGTTCGTCGTCGCGGGGCGAGGCAGACCCCGCTGGAGCCGACTCCCAAAGGGCTACCTCCATCTTCTCCGGCACAGCAGCTTTCGCCGGTCTTGAGCCTGACTTCCGAGGGGCCGGCGGGTTCTCATGGCGGCTCGGAGGTCCGCACCCCCGATACTCAAGGAGTCGTTCCTCCTCTCCCCTTGGACGGGAGCTTCTACCAGCTTTACTATCCCGACCAGGCGGCGGCTCCTTGGACTCCGATCGAGTCGTTGCGGGGGGTCCCGTTGCGCCGGGATGATGTATCATCGGAACTGGGTCTGCACCTGCTGGCAGGTTCAGTTCCACCATCTATGATGCTTCCACTCTCCTTGGCCCCAGAGGACATCCACGCGGACATTCGCGCCATGGCCGTTCGCCGTGTGGAGGTAAGGCTTCCTGTTTTTACACTTGGTATATAATGTAAGATATTCTCATATACTAACCTTCCCTTCTTTTCCACAGGAAATAGCGGACCAGCACCGCTGTTTCGGGTACATCCTGGCCCTGGAGAAGGCCCTGAAAGAGGAGCGAGCCAAGGCGGCCCCCGAGGTCTTGGCCAAGCTCAAGGAGGATCTGGCTGCCTCCGAGTCGTCGAAGGGGAAGTTGGTTAAGGAGCAAGCCCTCCTTAACCAGAAGACTCGGGACCTCCTGAGGCAGGTCCACGATTTTGAGAGGTTGCTGAAGCAGGAGCGCCAAAGGCTCCAGGACGAGCAGCAGGGGCGCGCGGAGGATCGGGATGGGTTTGTCCGCGAGAAGAAGGCCCTCGAGGACGCCAAGGCGGGGCTGAAGGTTGAGAAGGTCCTTCTTACTAACCGGTCCCGACAGCTGGAGCGGGAGGTCGCCGAGTTCCCTGCCAAGCTGGCTGAAGCTGGAGCCAAGGGTCGGGAAGATTATCGGGGCTCCGAGGCTTTTCAAGCGGACGCGGTGAAGTTCTGCACGGCTGAGGTGGAGAACACCTTGCATAACGCTGTCGAGGAGCTCCATCTGGAGTATGGTGGTGCCATCGACTTCACCAAGTCTCAGACTCTCGCCCCCTTCGCGGAGAGGTATTTTAGCCTTTCTGAGGAGAGCGACGGGGCCAACACCCCCGAGGGGGCTGCAGGTGCTGAAGGCACTGTGGAGCCTCCAAGTGCAGACCTCCCGATGACTGAGTCCTCAATGATCGACCCTCCCGCGGCTAATCTTTCAGGGTCCGATCCTCCCGCGGCCAATCTTCCAGGATCCGATCCTCCGGTCACGGAGCCTTCCGCCACAGATCTCGCGGACCCTGCTCCTCTCGACGCTGCCAAGGATCAAGCTTAATCGATTTATTTTCGAATCCTTGTAATATCCTTTTTGTCGTGAACCTTTTGGATCTTTATATATCAATCTCTTCCGGTCCCGATTACCATTGCACCACTTAAGGTGAATTAATTACGCCACTTAAGGCAATCCGGTCATATCACTTAGAATAATTTCAACGCGTCACTTAAGACATTTTACCCACACCACTTAAGGCGATTTAATCGTGCCACTTAAGGCAACTTATCCACACCACTTATGGCGATTTAATCGTGCCACTTAAGGCAGCTTATCCACACAACTTAAGGCGATTTAATCGTGCCACTTTAGGCGGAACCACGCCACTTAAGGCGATTTAATCGTGCCACTTAAGGCGGAACCATGCCACTTAAGGCGGAACCATGCCACTTAAGGCGGAATCATGCCACTTAAGGCAAAACCACGCCACTTAAGGCGATTTAACTACACCCCTTAGGGCGATACTACGCCACTTAAGGCGGAACCACACCACTTAAGGCGATTTAGCTACACCACTTAAGGCGATTTAAGCATACTTAGAATGATAAATCTAAGCACAATATGGTCGGAAGCAACCTCTTTATTCATTGATGGCTCAATAAACAACTTGCACAACTGAAGGCGACTTCGATAAACAACTTGCACCACTGAAGGAGACTTAATAAACAACTTGCACCACTGAAGGCGACTTAATGAACAACTTGCACCACTGAAGGCGACTTAATAAACAACTTGCACCACTGAATGCGACTTAATATCAAGCATGACATTTCTTCAAGTGTTCGCCACTATAAGAATGCTTCAACACATTGCCATCGAGGTCTTCCAACTTATACGCGTTTCGAGCTGGCATCCCCACGACCTTATAAGGCCCTTCCCATTTTGGTGACATCTTGTTGATCCGATCTAAAAGGGTAAATTCGTTCCGACGCCAAACCAGTTCCCCGACAAAGAACTGTCGAGACTTGACTCGTCGATTATAATATCGGGTCGTCGCCAAGCGCATCCGAGCCTAGGCTTCCTCGGCACTCCGCCTCTTCTCTTCGACCAAGTCCAAGTCCAAGCGCCTCATTTCATCATTCGAAAGAGGTTCATAATACCTCGTCATGGGATGCCACAGCTATTTCGACGGGAGCGACTGCTTCCGTGCCATAAACAAGGCCAAACGGAGTCTCCCCAGTTGATCGTTTGGGTGTCGTTCTAACAGCCCAAAGCACATTTTCCAGCTAATCCAGCCATTTACGATAATCAGGTTCTACTTGATTAGTCCAAACAGCAACAGTGATTACGGATTTGTTATGAAAATGTTCCTGTTGGATCACGGTTGGAACTCCGGTACGTTCTTGACGGAAGTCTGAACTCCTTCGCTCCAAGTAATCCTGCAAGAAGGGGATAGACCGGGCGGTGACCCAGAATCCCTCTCCGATGCTTAAATGAGTATCTCGATGTAAACTGGCAAGTATCAGTATGTATGTATGAACGTAATGATCCTGAGGTAACTCCTTCCTTTATTAGGGGAGGGGTCACCTCAGTTACCTGTGAGATAACTGCCACGTTCCGTTAATCTCGGCCATGTAGCCCACGTTCCGTCTTTTCAGACCACTTCCCCACTATGTTGATAGTGGGCGTGTTTCTCGGCCTCGTTCTCTGGTGGCAAGTCCCAACGGATGTCGGGGACTCCAGAGTTATCTCTTTTGGTCACCGCTCGGGGCCCCTCGTCATCGGGACAGGGCCAGCATTCTCAGGGATTCAATATCGGATCCTACTTAAAGGCATATCATCGGGGCCTACTTAAAGGCATATCATCGGGGCCTACTTAAAGGCATATCATCGGGGCCTACTTAAAGGCATAGGATCGGGGCCTACATAAAGGCATATCATCGGGGCCTACTTAAAGGCATAGGATCGGGAGCGTTCAGCTCGTATGTCGGGACCGACCTTGTCGGGTCCCTTCGTATTGGTCTTCTAAGCCTCTTTGGGGCCCGGTGGGCTTTCTTCGCTGTTTAGTCGCCGTTAATGGGCCTAATGGCTATATCGAAACCCATCAGTTCCCATTATCATTTACCATGACATTCACTTGAGTTGTTGGTTCAAATCTCTCCCACTCGAATTAAGTGGGACCCGATGTCAGTAATATCCTCATCTGTCTGATTAAGACTAATGTTAATGCATTGGAAAATTCGTCCTCAAGTATGTAATGTCACATGTTCGACCACGGTACCATGTCTTTTAAGTTGTAAACATGTATTTTCAAAGAGTAGTTACATACGTGTTTAATGCGCAAATTAATGCTGCATGATGATATGAGTAGCTCATTATCATTCTTCAGCTTATATGGCAGATTATCTTACCGATTATAATGGAACATAGTTTTACATTATTGTGAATCATTTTCTTACATCCCCATAAGGAACGTGTGAAGAAATGACTACAACATTTATGTTTATAAACTATGCTTATAGAAGTGTGTCATTTGATTTGAATTCCTACCCTGACTTATCGTTCAAGGCGTACGGAAGGAAAATCGTTTAACGGACTTAATCCTTCTTCGTTTGCTAACTTATTTCAGAGATTTTATTCCATCTCCGAACTGAGCATTTTAGGTTTACACCTTATGCGTTGATGGGTTTCGCTATGGCCGTTAGGCCCTTTGACGACGAGTAAACGGTGAATAGGCCCACTGGGCCCTAAAAGAGGTCAAGAAGACCAATGCAAAGGGTCCCGACAGAAAGAGTCCCGACGATGAAAGGTCCCGACAGGGTCGGTCCCGATAGGCGAGCTGGGCGCTCCCGATGAGATGCCTTTAAGTAGGCCCCGATGAGATGCCTTCAAGTAGGCCCCGATGATGAATCCCTGAGGATGTTGGCCCTGTCACGATGACGAGGGGCCCCGAGCAGTGACACAATGAGATAACTCTGGAGTCCCCGATATTGGTCGGGACTTGCTATCAGAGGATGAGGCCGAGATACGCGGAGCGTGGCCGAGATAAGCGAGATCATGGCCGAGATAGTTGGGATCGTGGCCAAGATACGCGGAGCGTGGCTGAGATAAGCGAGATCATGGCCGAGATAGGCGGGATCGTGGGCTAACTACCCCAGCGGTTCACCAGGTAACTGAGGTAGCTCTTCTCCTATAAAAGGGCAGAAGTTACCTCAGATCGATATACGTTTTTGGAGACTGATACTCTTGCTTGCCAGTTTATTGAGATAATTGAGATACTCATTTAAGCATCGGAGAGGGATTCTGGGTCACCGCCCGGAGTATTCCCCTCTTGCAGGATTACGTGGAGCGAAGGATTTCGGATTGCCGTCAAGACCGTACCGAAGTTCCAACCGTGATCCAACATTGGCGCCGTCTGTGGGAAACGCAACGAAAAGTAGCAATGACTTCTACTCGTTCAATGGCGGCTGGCAACAGAGAAAGCAAGGACAATCTGGTGGTTCCCGTCATCCCGCTGGAACTCTGAATTCGCCACCGGAGCGTGCTGAGGACCAAAATCTCCCTGCTGAGGTTTCCCGAACAGGGGGGCACAACGAAGTCCCCGAGGATACGGCTAGACACCAAGAGAATAGGGAGGAGGATGCTCCTCCAAATGCGGACCTAGCGAAGGCCGTGGCGGATGCCATGCCGATGTTCTTAGAGGCCATGGAGGCTCTCCTAGAGCGGAGAGAGGCTGCCAAGAGGCAGGAGGAGGTGCCTCCACCGAGGGAGGTTCAGAATGTACAGGAGGTCCAACCCAGAAACCAGGATAAGGGCAAGGAACCCGCTCAGTCGGAGCGATTTGTGATCGATGGGCCAGGACCGGTGTAGCATAGGACCATTCCCCTTAATGGTCCCATCACCCATGATCAGGTGGTGAAGATTGTGAACATCTGCATGGGGGACCAGAAGCCGATGATGTCGGAACTGAGGGATCGATCAACTCATCCCTTTGTTCCCCGATTAATAGACACCCTCGCCCCGCCAGGGCTGGGTATCCCCACAATTAAGGAGTACGATGGCGAGGGGGATCCAGTTCGCCATGTCCTGAAACATCTCATGGCCTGTCTAGGCAGAGCCCCGAATGACGATATTGTATGTGTGTTGTTCCCAGGTACGCTCGGGGAGAGGGCCCTGACATGGTTCTTCAGTCTGCCCCCAGGATGCATCTCCAGTTGGGCCGATATGCACGACCGTTTTATCAGCAGTATCAGGGTCTTCGGCGCCTCTTGAAGAGCGTGAGGTCCCTCGCCCAGGTGGTGCAGAGGCCCGACGAATCGCTGGCGCATTATTACCAGCGGTACACTGCCAGTGTAGCTGAAATTGATGAAGAGATATCGGAGGGAGAGACTATTCGCACCTTCCTTCGGAACCTTACAGCCCCCTATGGTTCCGACCTGATGCACAGCGTGGCTGAGAAGGCTGTGTGGAACATGGAGGCACTGCAGAAGAGGGTGAAGCAGCAAATCAACGTGCAAGAGTCGAAAATAGCTGCCGGAGAGCTTGATCCTCCGAAGTCGAATAGGGGGAAGCAGTCGCTCAAGCCATTGGACGACCATAAGCGGAAGGATAAATCCGAGGGCAGTCGGAGTCGAGGTCGTTCTGATCGAAGGGAGGACAGACGTCCCCCGAGGAAGGACAAGCGGGAGGAATTCCACATCCCTCTAAATAGCTCCATGGCGGAGGTGTTAATGGTGATGGATCGACAGGGTATCTCTAGGTACCCCCCGAAGAAGGAAGGAGAATTTTTGGGATCCCGCACCGATCGTTACTGTCGGTTCCACCGCGCCAGCGGTCACGACACTAACCATTGTCGGGAGTTGAAGAAGGAAATCGAAATGCTGATCCAGAAGGGGAAGCTTAAGGAGTTTGTGGCTGAGAGGCGGTGTCGATCCCGCTCTCGATCTCGATCGCGGTTCCGTTCTCGATCCCGCGATCGGTCCCCAAAGAAGAAGAAGTCGGAGCCAGAGTCTTCTGGTGCCCGTAAGGAGAAGCGGGGCACCATCAATGTGATTCACGGAGGATTTTCCGTAGGAGGTGACACCACAGCCTCTCGGAAGGTCTATGCCTCTAGAATTTCCGCTGCTGTGGTGCTGGGCAAGAGGTCCCGATCCTGGACCGCGAAGGAAGAGATGGTGATTTCCTTTTCAGCGGAGGACCTGGTAGGTGTGGAGAGTCCACACGATGATGCTTTAGTCGTGACCCTTGACGTGGATGGGTACAAGATGAAGCAAATTTTGATCGACGGAGGTAGCTCTTCCGATATTCTGTTTATGGATGCGATGGAGGCCATGGGAAAAACGAAGAAGGACTTGAAGCAGGTGAACTTCCCGATGGTCGGGTTCTCTGGTTTTACCTCCTATCCGCTGGGAATGATCACCTTACCAGTGGAGTTCGGTAGTGGGTGGAAAGCGGAGAGGAGGAATGTGGACTTCGTGGTGGTTGAGTCCGCGGGGACTTATAATGCGATTATCGGGAGAACTACCATCAACCCTCTGATGGCAGTTGCCTCGACTGTTCACCAGAAGATGAAGTTCCCGACTGACCACGGAGTCGGGGAGGTCAAGGGCGACCAGGTGACTTCCAGGAAGTGCTATGTTAATGCCACCCGAAGGAAAAGACGGGAGGCTATGACTATCCTCCAGACCGATGATGATCCCAGAGAGGAGTTTGGGCGTCCCGCCCCTATGGAGGATTTGAAGGAGGTCGAGATTGACGGACCTCAGAGGAAGGTGAAAATCCGGTCCGCCCTGTCCGACGAGAGGGCCCGAGAATTGATTGAGCTGCTGAAGGAGTTCAGGGAGCTGTTTGCCTGGTCCCCGAGTGATATGCCAGGAATCAGCCCCGATGTGATTGAGCATGAGTTGAAGATTGATCCCGCGATCAAGCCTATCGCGCAGAAAAGGCGTCCGATGGGCGCGGACAAAAGAATCGCGATCCAGCAGGAGGTGGGCAGGTTGCTCGATGCTGGATTCATCAAGGAGCTCTGATTCCAGACTTGGGTTGCCAACCCGGTTCTGGTGAAGAAGAGCAATGGGAAATGGCGCATGTGTGTCGATTTCCGCGACCTGAATAAGGCTTGCCCGAAGGATTGCTACCCGCTTCCGAGGATCGACCAGTTGGTGGATGCTACGTCGGGACATGAATTGCTGAGCTTCATGGATGCTTACTCTGGTTATAATCAGATCAAAATGGCTAAGGAGGATGCTCCCCACACTGCTTTTTATGCTGATAGTGACATCTATCACTACGATGTCATGCCCTTCGGGTTGATTAATGCCGGGGCAACTTATCAAAGGATGGTGAACAAGTTGTTCGGGGACATGCTGGGGAAAACCATGGAGGCTTATGTGGACGATATGCTGGTGAAGTCCCGACAGGCTGAAGATCATGTTCACAACTTAGCCACGGCGTTTGAGCGGATGAGGCTTCATCAGGTTAGCTTGAACCCGACCAAGTGTGCCTTCGGAGTGCATTCAGGGAAGTATTTGGGCTTTATGGTAAGCCAAAGAGGAATTGAGGTGAACCCCGAGAAGCTGAGGGCAATCGAGGAGATGCAGTCTCCGATAAATCATCGGGAGGTGCAAGTGCTGAATGGCCGACTAGCTGCAATGAATCGCTTCCGGTCCAAGGCGAGTGACCAATCCATGCCATTTTTTGAAGTATTGAGGGCCAACAAGAAGTTTGAGTGGACTGCCAAGTGTGAAGAGGCATTCCAGGCACTCAAGCAGCACCTTCGCACCCTCCCGCCATTGGCGAAACCGATCCCAGGCGAGCCGCTCTATCTATATTTGGCTGTTTCTGGGTTTGCTATTAGCTCTGTGTTAGTGAAGATTGTCGAGGGTAATCAAGTCCCCGTGTATTACGTAAGCAAGGCGTTTGCCAAATCTGAAATGAATTATCCCACCGTTGAGAAGTATCTTTTTGCGTTTATCATTACTGCTCGAAAGCTGCGGCCTTACTTCCATGCGCATGAGATTACTGTGTTGACGAATCAACCTTTGAAGCATTTTTTGAACCGACCTGATGCGTCGGGGAGATTGGTTAAATGGGCAGTTGAGCTTAGTGAGTTCCGCATTCACTTTGCTCCGAGAACGGCTATTAAGGGCCAGGCATTGGCGGATTTCATAGCAGAGTCTACAGCCCCCGATCTGGAAGAAGCGGGCCCTGTAGAGGGGGCAACCATGGAGGTCCCGATAGCAGAACAACCAGAAATGGCAGAGCAATCAGAACAGCCAAATGAGGAAAATACTTGGGAAATGTACACTGATGGCTCTTCGAGTTCAGACGGATCAGGAGCAGGGTTTGTATTGATACCACCAGGCGGAGGCGAGCCCCTTCGATATGCTTTGGCCTTACGTTTAGGGCCACCAACAATGAAGCTGAGTATGAGGCTCTTATTACGGGCCTCAAAATTGCCAAAGGTACGGGAGTTGCTCAAAGGGTGAAATGTGACGCGGGCCTGATTGTGAATCAAATCCAAGGACGATATGAGGCGAAGAGCCCGATGATGAGAAAGTACCTTCGTGAGGTGCAAGTCTTGAAGGAGAGCTTCAAAAGCTTCGACATCGAGGCAATCCCGAGGGAGGAAAACGCGGAAGCGGATGCCTTGAGCAAATTCGCCTTGGGGGCACCCCTAGAGGAAAATCGGAAGGTGCACTTCTTGGAGAAGGTGATCTTGTCGACCACCGATCCATCGGAGGTGTGTGCTATTGAAGCAGGATCGGAGGTGGAGCCCACTTGGATGACCCCGATAGTCGCGTATCTGACCACGGGGGCAATCCCCGATGATGAAGTGGTAGCTGACAGGATACGTCGGATCGCGGTTAATTATGTGATGGGGGACAATCAGCTATACAAAAAGGGGTGGTTCTCGACTCCTTACTTGAAATGCGTGGCTGAGCCCGACACAAGTCGGATCCTTAGGGAAGTGCATGAAGGAGTCGCGGCTTGTCATGAAGGGGCCCGATCCATTACGAGGAAAGTGTTGAATTTGGGCTATTACTGGCCTTCGATGAGCAAGGAGGCGACGTTGTTAGTCCGATCTTGTGATGCGTGCCAGAGGTATGCCCCGAATATCGTGGCTCCGGCTGCTAATCTGATGTCCATCAAGAGTGCTTGGCCCTTCTCGCAGTGGGGTATCGACTTGGTGGGACCCCTCCCACAGGCACAAGGTCAGTGTAAATATTTGCTTGTGGCCATTGATTATTTTTCGAAATGGATAGAAGCTAAGGCATTGGCCAAGACGACGGGGAACCACATCGTCAAGTTTCTCCAAACCCATATTATATCCAGATACGGGATTCCTAAGGTGTTGATTAGCGATAATGGTCCTCCGTTTAACGGGGCTCAAGTGAAGGAGTATCTGGAGGAGTTGAATATCGAGCATCGGACAGCCTCTGTCCATCATGCTCAAACTAATGGACAGGTGGAGTCAGCCAACAAAATCGTGATGGATGGCCTGAAGAAGAAGGTCTATGCCTTGAAGGGCAAATGGCTGAATGAGCTGGAAAATGTGCTTTGGGCTGTTAGAACAACACCCAAACGATCAACTGGGGAGACTCCGTTTGGCCTTGTTTATGGCACGGAGGCTGTTGCTCCCGTGGAAATAGCTGTGGCGTCCCATCGGATTAGATACTACGAGCCATTGACGAATGACGAAATGAGACGTCTGGAATTGGACTTGCTCGAGGAAAAGAGGCGGGAAGCCGATGAAGTCCAGGCTCGAATGCGTTTGGCGACGGCCAGATATTACAATCGGCGGGTTAAGTCCCGACAGTTCTTCGTCGGAGAGCTGGTTTGGCGCCGGAACGAGTTCACCCTTTTGGATCGGATCAACAAGATGTCGCCAAAATGGGAAGGACCTTATAAGGTCGTGGGGATGCCAGCTCCGAATGCGTATAATAAGTTGGAAGACCTCGATGGCAGAGTATTGAAGCATTCTTTTAGTGGCGAACACTTGATGAAATGTCATGCTTGATGAAAAGTCGCCTTAAGTGGTGCCCGATGTAAAGTCGCCTTAAGTGGTGCCCGATGTAAAGTCGCCTTAAGTGGTGCCCCATGTAAAATCGCTTTAAGGTGTGTAAGTTATTTATCGTGTGATTTGATGTAAGCAGATTTCGTGCCATCAATAAATAAAGAGGTTGCTTCCGATCAGATTATTCTTAGATTTATTCTAAGTGTTGTTGAGTCGCCTTAAGTGGTGCACGAGAAAAAGTCGCCTTAAGTGGTGCACGAGAAAAAGTCGCCTTAAGTGGTGCACGAGATTAAGTCGTCCTAAGAGATGCATGGTTCTTAGATTTATTCTAAGTGTGGCTAACTCGCCTTGAGTGGTGCAAATGGTTAAGTCGTCTTAGGTGATGCGGATTGAATTGCTTTAGTTAGCACGATCAAATCGCCTTAAGTGCTGTGTGCTAAATCGCCTTAAGTGGTGTGTGCTAAATCGTCTTAAGTGATATGTTGAAACGCCTTAAGTGGCATAGTTAAGTTGCTTTGAGAAGTGCGATGGAAAATCAGAACTAAGATAGTTTGATATTTGGAGGGCTCAAAGGCCCGAGGAAGCATTACAAGGAGAGGAAGATTACAAGGATTAGAAAATGAAGCAATCAAGATTGATCCTTGGTAGCATCGGAGGGAGCAGGGTCCACAAGATCTATGGCAGAAGGCTCCACAGGTTCAGCTGCTGGAGGGTCGATTATCGGGGCATCGGCACTTGGTGGCTCCGCCGTGTCTTCAACACCCGCGGGAGTATTCCCCTCATCACTCTCCTCCGAGAGGGCGAAGTACCTCTTCGCAAAGGGAGCGAGAGTCGCAGATTTGTCGAAGTTGATGGCATCGCCATACTCCAGATGAAGCTCCTCGACCGCGTTGAAGAGGGTGTTCTCCACCTCCGCGGTGCAGAATTTCACCGCATCAGCTTGGAAGTCCTCTGACCCCCGATAATCTTCCCGGCCCTTGGTCTCAGCCGCGACCAGCTTCGCAGGAACCTCAGCAATTTCCTGCTCCAGAGCCTTCTTCTCAAGGAAATGTTTGTCCCGAGCCTCTGCATCCTTTTGTCGCTCCTGCTGCTCCCGCTTCAGCAGCCGCTCGAAGTCATGAACCTGCTTTTGGAGGTCCCGAGTCTTTCGGTCGAGGAGGGCCTGTTCCTTGGCCAGTTTTCCCCTCGAAGACTCGGAGGCCGCGAGATCCTCCTCAAGCTTGGCTATAACTGCGGGAGCCCCCTTGGCCCGCTCCTGCTCCAGGGCCTCCTCGAGGGTAAAGCTGTACCCGAAGCAGCGGTTTATGTCCGCCAGCTCCTGCGAAGGAAAGAAGAAAAGTGTTAGCATATGAATATTCTGCCTTATTGATGAAGGGGAGAAAATAGGAACCTCACCTCTATCCGACGAATAGACATTTCGTCCCGATCCAGGGAAATCGGAAACCTCAGAGATGGCAGAACTGAGCTTGCCAGCAGATGTAGACCCAGCTCTGGGTATGTGTCACCCTGTCGGAGTTGGATCCCTTGTAGCGTTTGGATCGGGGTCCAAGGAGCCTCCTTCTGGTTGGGGTCATAAACTTTGTAGAAGCTCCCGTCCAAGGGGAGAGGGGGAGAGGGAGTAAAACTGTGGATGGGCGACGGCTGCCGCTGTTGCGAAGAAGGTGAGGGGGGCAGCCCCCTGGAGGTTGGTTTCAGGGGGGACTGCCCCTTCCTCCGACGACGAATCAAGGCGGTGCCCTCATCTGTCTCCTCGGAGGAGTCCAGATTTTCCACCCGACGAAATTGATCGCCGGTCGGGGTTTCTCCAGCCCCCGATCCCATCGGGGCAGGAGGTTGAGGGAGGTCTTCTCCACCTCGAGCACCGGAAAGTGGTGCCCCTGCTGAAGCTCCAGCACCCGACTGAGCTCCTGAGTGACCTGCACCTAGAGGACGAGATGCTTCAGAAATATAGTCAGGAAGTTGATCAGGGTCCTTACACCAAACGACGCGCCGAGAAACGTATTGGTCTTTCCCGTGGTAGTTGTAGTAGCCCGCCTTGAGGATGCGGGGAGTTTCCCCTCGGAGGACACGTTTAATCTCTTCGATGCGGGCCTCCATGGTCGAAGGGATCAAATCCTTAGGAACTTGCTTCCTGTATGATTTAATAGCTAGGCGGAGCTGTTTACCTTCTTCAGCATTTTGGACATCGAAGAGTCTGTCCACCTCCACGCGGCTCCGCTTAGTTCTCTCCGCGGAGGGAGATCCCGACGAAGCATCAGCCTTCTTTGCCGACTTCCTCTTTCGCGCGGGGCGTTGGACAGCGTCGGTCTCCCCCTGCTTAAGGATGAGATTGGTCAGCACGGATACCTTCTTAGCTGCAAACAATGGAAAACAGAGATCAGAAACATTACCCAGGGAACCATATTGGAGGGGCCGTCGAAGAGTTGACCCCCAGAGATTATGTCGAGGAGACGGATCCCGGCCTTCACCAGGTCCCGCTCCGTTAGAGAGTTAGCATCGAGGGGAGTATAGGACTCCCCCCAACGGTAAAGCTGGATAAGATGGAGGGTCTGAAAATCTTCATCAGAGTAAGTGTGATAAGCGGGAGGAGAGTCCGCTTCCACCTCCCATCGGGGCCATGGGATCGAAGAGTTCTTGATGAAGAAGTAGCTCCTCTTCCACCCGCTATTATCAGACCCCGTGTCGACTAGGAGTCCCCGACCCTTGACAACCTTCCAGGTGTCGCTGGTCCAACTGCACAACGCAAGTTGCGCCTTATTCCACTTGGGCATCCGAGGATAGAAGGCACAAACCCCAGCCTCGTTGCACTTCATCCCGTAGAAGGTTCTGAAGAGTTGGAGGCTGTAGACCCATTTCTGGCGGAAGCAGAGGACCTGGAAAGCATTCCACACGCGGATGGCGTGTGGGGAGAATGTAGTTGGATGCGTCTTGTAGTGGGTGCACATCTCAACCAAGTTCCCGCAGAAAGGGAATCGGATCCCTGCTGATATCTGTCCCGTAGAGACAAATATCTCCCCCTCCTCAGGATGAGTGACCACAGGGTCACCCGAGGCACGGTGGCGAGAATAAGGAAGACGAGGCTCCCAGGTTTGGGTAATGCATCCTTCTCGGAGAGCTGCGTCGTAGGCAGTCACCGAGATCTCGTTGGGAGCATAATCAAAATTGAAGGGTTTCCTCCCCTCGGAAGTGGATCCGCTGTCTGAAAATCAGCCATGGCAAGAGAAGGCGTAGTGGGTTTTCGAAAAAATGTAAGCAAACTAATCAAAGATAGGGGAAAAGCTACGCTAACATCAAAGAAGGAAGTCTTACCAGACATGATGAAGTGAAACGGAGAGGATGATCCTAACGATTGCCGGAAAACTGATCGGAAAGCAGGAAGCCGAAGAAGAACCTGAGCTTTTGAAATCGCAGAGCTTTTGAAATCGCAGAAACGGTAAAAGAGAAACAGTGCCCAGGGTTAGGGTTTTATAGGAGAATGGACAAGTGAAAGGACGTTCTAATCTGGGTCGTCGAAGTTGAAACGTTTTAAACTGAGCCGTCGAAATGAAACGAATAGAATGGAAAGGGGCGTAATGATGAAACTGCCTGAAAAGTACTTTTTCAGAAAAAGCAGGCGCGAAAAATCAGGCACGAGGGCCAAAGCCGTCACTTCGTCACCTGCTGCATTTAATGGCTGAGTAACCGAGGAGTTTTCTCGGATTTGGTGACTATCCTCGAGGTATCGAGGAGCCGTGGACGAAAAGATCCGTGTTGAGGAATTTTGTCAAGGAAAAAACCTCCGATACTGATATCGGGAGGTCGGGAGTTGAAAGACACGACGAACTGTAAGTCCCTCATGTCTTGGGGGGCAAATGATGGGTTTCGCTATGGCCGTTAGGCCCTTTAACGACGAGTAAACGGTGAATAGGCCCACTGGGCCCTAAAAGAGGTCAAGAAGACCAATGCGAAGGGTCCCGACAGGAAGAGTCTCGACGATGAAAGGTCCTGACAGGGTCGGTCCCGATAGGCGAGCTGGGCGCTCCCGATGAGATGCCTTTAAGTAGGCCCCGATGAGATGCCTTTAAGTAGGCCCCCGATGATGAATCCCTGAGGATGTTGGCCCTGTCACGATGACGAGGGGCCCCGAGCGGTGACACAATGAGATAACTCTGGAGTCCCCGATATTGGTCGGGACTTGCTATCAGAGGATGATGCCAAGATACGCGGAGCGTGGCCGAGATAAGCGAGATCATGGCAAAGATAGGCGGGATCGTGGGCTAACTGCCCCAGCGGTTCACCAGGTAACTGAGGTAGCTCTTCTCCTATAAAAGGGCAGAAGTTACCTCAGATCGATATACGTTTTTGGAGACTGATACTCTTGCTTGCCAGTTTATTGAGATAATTGAGATACTCATTTAAGCATCGGAGAGGGATTCTGGGTCACCGCCCGGTGTATTCCCCTCTTGCAGGATTACGTGGAGCGAAGGATTTCGGATTGCCGTCAAGACCGTACCGGAGTTCCAACCGTGATCCAACATGCGTCAGTTGATACTTTTACAAGGTCGTAGTAGCTTTTGAAGCCTACTTTCTACCGATGTAAACGTTATCAATAAGTTATTTCCGTAGGAATGCAAACGAAAATTCAGCACATCATCATTTTAAACACTTCTGTGTTAAACTCATACTTTGAAACGATGTGTTCCTATTTTGAGGTTCATTTGCGCGAGGCGCAACTTATCCCAGTTTAACCTTTGGTTAAATCGTTTCATTTTTTAATCTAATATAATTTAATCCTATCGGTTTCACATATGATTATCATTACAGTTTATTTCATTCAATGGAGTAACAAAGAAAGATATAAGCAATATACTTATAAGCAATGCATCAAACAGCTAGTAAAAGGATTGAAAAGCTTGAGAAACGGTAATTAATACTTTTTCTGAGAATTTTCACATGCTCAAAATAAAATTTTTCCTGTATTTCTAGGAAAGTATCCTTTAAACTGATGAATTTAGAAGAGGTTTATTATTAAAAGCAAGTAAAGATAAAGTCTTTCATTCAATCTTTATATCTTCGGGGCAAGTTCCTCAGGTTTGTGCTTGTTCTCTCGGTTCTGTAATCCAAAAGAATGAATTGAATTACTCTCGAGTAAGAGGAGTCCCAGAAGAACTTATGAGTTTACCATTATTCTTCAGCACGTACCTTGGGAGGATTGGTACAGGCATTAGCAAGGCGTCCTTTCACGCCACACCTAAAACACGTTCGAGTTTCCTCTTTACGTGTCTGTTTTGCTTTGTCTTTCTTACCACCGAATTGCTTTCACTTGAACTTCTTCTAAGGTTTCAGAGCTAGAGGCTTATCAGCCTTGACCTGGAGATTCTTTCCCTTCCTCTTGCGCTTACCCTTTTGCTCAGCTGGAAATGAGGATGCGATATGCATTTCTGCCCTAGGCTTTTCAGCCCTGAGGTGATCCTCTTCCAGCTCGAGATGAACTCGCACTTTCTCGAGGTTATCGAGTTGAATGGCATGGTTAAGGTGCATTTTCATGCTACTCCAAGAGTCAGGTAAGGATCGGATCACGCATTGGACATTTTGTTCCTCCGTCAGGATTTCTCCTGCTTCCTTGAGTTCAGCAAGCATGTTAGACATCTGTCTGATATGCTCTTTCATTGTATGCTTTGGATTCATTTTGTATGAGTTTAAAGCAATGTTTAATGATCGCTTCTAGGCAGTGGTGTAAACACCAAACCCTGTCTTGAGACCATCCCATTAGTCCTTGGTAGACTCATAGTGATCATACCCATAGAGTATGTCATCCTCAAGCAGTGAAAGCAAGGCAGAACGGATCTCCTGGTCCTTTGCATCCCATTCATCATGGGTTTTTTCCAGTTCAGCCGTGAGGTCTCCCTCTGGCCTGACTTTCTTCGTAGTCAGATGCTCCATACCTCTCATTTCATTAATTACCATTTTCACTCGTTTATTCCAGATCTTATAATTGTTGCTGTTCAATCTCACTCCCTTGTTCATTTGGGAGATTACATTGTTGATCGCAGCCATTGCTAACACTTTGATAATCATGCAAAAATTAGGTAGACAATAACGTTTTGAGAAAGAATTGCATACATCAGATATCTATTAAGATTGAATACGACAAATAATGATTCCTCAATCATCTAAACCAACCGACCACCAGTAAACCAATGGAAGATGGCTATGAAATAGTTCAAATTATCATTGTTTTCAATCCAATAGATCAGTCTTTAAAACGGTTTTAATCGCAAATTACCGGAACTGGAATTTTAAAACAAGCATACCCGATCTTGGCTTTCCCAAGGCCCTTTGTGTTTTGGAAAATATTCTGATGAACTTACTCATGCATATATAATTCTACTAACCATGTAAATTATCATACGTAAGTAACATTCATCAAACAAATCACACTCATTCTTACGCGTCATGCGTCTAATGTTCCGAGGAACTCATGCTTGCATATATAATTCTACTTCCTTGTAAATTATCAAATTCAACTACATCCTCAACATTCTAGCATATGTGTCAAAAATGAAAATTCCACAACAATCATACATATTTGGCGACTGCTTTTCGGTTTTAAAATAATTTTAAACATTAGGGGCTGACTTGCAATTCATGCTTACATTCAATTATGCAACATTCGAGACATGAATCCTAGGCATTTACAACCATCACAACATGTCTATCCTAGTGCGCATTCCATATATTTAACTAGGGCTCAGCCCACAACATGCAATGTTAAATTATCAAATTCAATTACATCCTCAACATTCTAGCATATGTGTCAAAAATAAAAATTCCACAACAATCATACATATTTGGCGACTGCTTTTCGGTTTTAAAATAATTTTAAACATTAGGGGCTGATTTGCAATTCATGCTTACATTCAATTATGCAACATTCGAGACATGAATCCTAGGCATTTACAACCATCACAACATGTCTATCCTACTGCGCATTCCATATATTTAACCAGGGCTCAGCCCACAACAATTTCTAATCATGCATTAATATATATTGAATAATAAACAATTGCAATTTAGCCCACTAATTATACCAGTCCAAAAACATGTATCTCCGAGATCCATCCCCATAATCGAAACAAGGCATTAAGGTAAGCAACCCTATGAGCACTGTGTAGTCCATTTAGAGGTTAAAGAACATTTGGATTTTAAAACTTGACCACCCTATTTATTTAATTGACGTGAATTCGGTTTTGAAAATTATTTCGGTTCAGTCAATTTGGGTTCGATTTGGTCTGGTTCAGAAAATCCGGTTCGGCCCAGTCCGTTAAATCTGGCTCGGTCCGGTCTGGCAAATCTGGTTCGGTTCAGTCCGGTTTTAAAATTTATAATCTGGTTAGGTCCGAATCGGTCCAATAAAATAGGGTTTGGTTCGGTTCAACACACAAAACCAGTTCGGTTAGATCCACTTAATTACACCGGTTCGACCCGACCCGATTAGGTCGAACCGATTGAGAAAACCCGGTTCGATTTAAATCCGTCCCAGTTTAATATATTGGACCGGCCCAATAAATTAACTTTTAAAGGTTGGGCCGAAATGTTTACTTGTGGCCCAAGTAGTGTTTTAAAGTCCAAAAATAATTAACTTAACCACTAAGTAAAGTTAATTACATAAAATAATTTCCAATATTAAATATATATATATATATATATATATATATATATATATATATATATATATTTATTTCGGCCTTATAAAAAACATATATATATTTATTGCTAAGATTCTATCTATAAGATTAAATCAATCAATCAACAATATATATATATATATATATATAAATCGGCTACTATATATAATATATATATTTATTTATTGCCAATATCTTTAATAGGGTAACAAATATACAGACAATATATTTTCTCAATCTTTTAGGCAATAAAATCTATCAATAATATCTTTTAACCCTATTAAAAATTTAGATATATTGATAGTAATATATATTTTTATATATTATTGTGAATCTATCCTAATGTTCCCAATTATAGATATATTTTTACCTTAATTAAAAATTAAAATGTGGTAAACAATATTATTTTAATATGGTGCCGAAAATTTTGCCCCTTGATTCTTAAAATTTTTTAAAATTTTACCTTGTAATTTACCTAGGGTTTCGGCCAAAACACTAAATTGGGAACAAGTGGTCCAATTTTTAATAAGATCTACAATCCAATGTTTGATTTTGATAAATATTACTCTTTTCTTGAAGATCATGAACATCAAATTAACCAAGAACATCATGAAAATTTCGGACCACCCTATATATAAAAATTCAAAAAATTTAAAATTCTTCTTTTAAAATTTCGGTCCGAAAAATTTAAAATTTCCAAGAACATCAATATATCAAAATCATGAACTCCTAACACAGGCTCTGATACCACTGTTAGATTACGGGGAGTAATCACTACGGATACTAAAACAAGGTACATGCCAGTAATTAGAATTATGCGGCGGAAGTTTCACACATACCTTTAGGATGATCCGTAGACCCAAGATCTTCTCTGGAGGGAGTTCACGATCCTCCAGTCTGGACCTGTAGAGGTTCTTGTTAGAGAAGCCCTACATGGTCAAAGCTCCATGGCAAAGCCTCTGATCGATTGTTGGCATGGGGACAGATCTCTGGAGAGTTTGCTCGAAGGCAATTTGGCACACCCTTGGTGAGGGTTATATGGTTCGGTCGAACTAGGTAATTAGGGGGGGAGGGTTTTTCTCTATAAAACTCTCTTGTTAGGGAATTGTGATTAACCCTAAAAATCTCCTAACACCTCTTATTTATAGGAGGAGTAAAGTGGACAAAAGTCCACTTTACCCCACTCTATATTTCGGCCGGCCTATGTAATTGGGGAGGCCCAATTTTGGGCCTCCCATGTCAATTGGCATTTGGGTCTAGCCCAATTACCCTAATGTGACATTTACCCAAGTTCATTAGGTAAACTATACATATTATGGGCTACCAATTAGGGCGCCCATTACCATATGCTTACACATGAGACGTTACATGACTTGAGGACAAATTTTCAACGCTTGGTGAAATAAAAACATACGAAGTCTTGATCGAATTGGAGCAGGATAACGATGATAGTCAGGTCACACTTACTTTGAGTGGTAGATTTGAGGCAGCAACACAAGTGAATGAAATGGTAAATGAAGATAGGGGACATTTTCATAGTAAATCCAGTAGGAGGAGCAAATCCTACCACACAAATCATTGTTGCTGCAGATGCGAATCAAGTTGAATCTGATAATCACGTTGCCGAACCGCTGGATGAAAATCCAATAATACCACAACTACTCATTGTTCCTAGTGGGAGTGTGTTAACCAACTTGATTCCGAGGCCGAGAGGTCGTCCAAGAAAAGTTGTAGGTCAAGGTTCTAGCACTGCCCTTGTTCCCAATGGGAGTGATGCTACGATAGAAAGCATTATTCCGAGTGGGAGCAACGTTCAGAATCAAGTTGGGATTAACGAGCCTAGACGTAGTCAAAGGCATCAAACTTCTCCACAGAAGTACCCCATCGAGAGGGGTGAGATATTCACCCTAACTTCTGTTGATGAACCAGTATCGATTCAACAAGCGTTGAATGGACCTCAAGCGAAGGAATGGAGGAAAGCAATAGAGGAAGAGATCGCCTCAATGAAAGCCAATTTAGTATGGTCTTTAGTTGATTTACCTGCTATCCGTAGGGCCAAAGGGGCGAAGTCGGTTCTGAAACTGAAACTAACTGTTGATGGAAATATCAAGCGATACAAAGCTCGACTAGTTGCGAAAGGATACACCCAGCCTCACGGAGTGGACTTTAATGAAACATACTCCCGACTGTGCACCACAGTCAGGGCAATCCTAGCTCTGGTCGCATGCATCGATCTAGAGCTGCACCAAATGGATGTTAAGACTGCATTCCTCCACGGTCTATTTACGGTCTTAAACAATCGTCTCGACAATGGTACCGCAGGTTACACGAGGAAATCGTTGGAAACGGATTCGTGAATCTCCACGAGGATCCATGCGTGTATACAAAGACCTATGGGTCTATGTACGTCATCTTAACTTTATATGTGGATGACATACTCATTGCTGCGAACGATGTGAGTATTATGCACGAATCAAAGTCATGGTTTGCATCTGTATTTGAGATGAAGGACACGGGAGAGGCTACGTACATCTTGGGCATTAAAATTGCTAGAGATCGTGTCGCCCGAAGATTGTGTCTATCTCAGGAAGCCTATATCAACAAACTGTTGAGAAGGTTTAAAGTACAAGATGCCAAACCCATGGAGATACCGGTAGTATGTGGGTGCACGTTTCCAAAGCGTGACGGCCCGAAGAACCAGCAAGAGCGTGAGCAGATGAGGAATGTTGAGTATTTAAGCATGGTCGGAAATCTTATGTATGCCATGCTTTACACTCGTCCAGACATTTGTAACGCCGTGGGCCCAGTAGCAAGATTCCAATCAGACCCTGGCTATCAACATTTAAAAGTTGTATAGAAAATCATACGATATATCTGAAAGGTACTGCCGACTACGTACTCTGTTATGAGGGCAGGAAGTTAGAATAGACCTGATTCAGTGACGCCGACCATGGTGGCGATCCGGATGATCGTAAATCCACCACAGGAGGAGTGTTTCTCCTTGCTGATGCCGCCATTTCATGGACGAGCAAGAAGCAATCCTGTGTCACGTTGTCTGTAATGGAATCGAAATTCGTTGCTCTCTCTAAAAATGCACAGGAAGCAGTCTGGTTGAAAAGGATTCTTACTGTGCTACTTGATGGTGATGTCGGGAGCAGACCTATGAAGGTGTACTTCGATAGTCGGGCAGCCATTGCGGCAGTAAAGGATACAAAGTACCATAGTAGGACTAAACACATTTATGTGAAATATAATTATGCTAAATCTATGGTAGAAGATAATATAATCACTGTAGAATACTCGCCCACTGATGACATGGTGGCGGACCCATTAACTAAACCATTACGTAGAGAGATATTTGAAAAGCACATCAAACTGCTTGGATTGCGTAGGGTTTAGAAGTGGACGTGTATCTATGATAACATTTTGATAAATTGAAAGTTACATTTTTTATTAATGAGAGATTTGCAATTTGAGTTTATGATTCATCGACGTCATAATGATTAATTACATTGGATGGTACGGTCTACAAACAAAGTCGTAGTAGGACGCAATCCTCTGCTTAAATTATGACGAATGTGGGCCTTGCCTAGTTACACAGGCACGGTCGTCTTGTAGGCGAGGGGGGACCTCTTCAGATACAAGACTGGCTAAGAACCAGTTGGGAATCTTGGTTATGCAAAACGATCATTTGGTTTCTAAGTAACACAACAAGATCTTCGTTTTGCACTTCGTCGGTGATGAACTCTGTTCATCATTTAACCACATTCTGGGCCATATGAAAGTCTGCGATAGCATCGTTGACATATCCCACGTCTGACATTGTTCGGGTATGCTATCGATGCGTGCTTCATACTACGCGTGCCACGTTCGACCACGGGGTCATGCTCGGTTGTGCTACATAGAGTCTTCGCTATTCGGACGGGTGCAATCTTCTTCACCTCGAGCGTTTGATTGATCCCGGTAGCCTTATGAAGAGGCGCCTGAAGTATCCTCATGGACTTAAAACTCATATCTAAGGTCAGGCTCAATGTTCGCCTCCCGGCGTATGAGCGTAGTGCTGAAGAAAAAGGCCAAGTGACCAAATCGGATGGGTTTGACTAAGGGTATAAGCGATGGGGATGGTCATGTTCACATGTAATTCACCGAATCTTGTATTCACTAGGTGGCCACCAACCGGATATTAGTTGAAGGTTGTGAATACTTGTACGGATGCCCTGGAGAAGTATTCCTATGTGGAAAACTGGGCAATTGGAAAATTAACAGTTGACCTAGCATACAACGCGATACAAATTGATAATTTAACAGGTTGATTTGAGATAGGGAATCAACATTCCGCGGGCGCTACAACACTCCTAACAGATGAGTAGCACGATGTCCGTCGTATCCGCCGGTTGCACGGAAACCTCGTATGAACTATTCGGAAGCAGTGGCAGGATCAGAAGAGTGGAATGTTGATGGGATTTGGACAACAATACATTAACAGGCACCCTCCCATTCCGGCGAGTGGGAGCTGTTAGCATATGGTGATTGGGCGCCGTAATTGGTAGCCCATTAATATGTAACCTAAGAAATTGGGTTAACGTCACATTAGGGAAATTGGGCTTGACCCAAATCCCAATGACATGAGAGGCCCAATATTCGGCCTCCCTAACACATATAGGCCAGCCGAAATATGCAAGGGGCAAAGTAGACTTTTTTCCACTTTGCTTCTCCTATAAATAAGGGGTGTTACAGTTTATTTGGGGAAATTCACAATTCTTCCTAAGTGGTGATTTGAGAGAAAAATCCTTCCCCCTTCTACACATATTTCGGCCGAACCTACCTGCGATGTAGGGTGTGCCAATTTGCTTCGAGCAAAACACTTCGGAGATCCGTCCCTGCCAAGAATCGATCAGAGGCTTGGCTTTGGAGCTAATACCATGTAGGGCTTCTCTAACAAGAATCCCTACGGGTTCTGTCCGGTGGGTCGTGAACTCCCTCAGCAAGATCCTCGGGACTACGGAAAAGGTTTAAGGTATGTGCATATCTTCTGCTGTGTAATTATGATTACTAGCATGTACCTTGTTTTATGTTTCCGTAGTAATCAACCCTGTAATCCAACAGAAGTTTCATGTATGACACATATGCTTGAATGTTGAGGATGTAGCTTTATGAGATAATTTACTTAGAAAGTAGAATTATGTATATGCTAGCATGAGTTCCTCGGAACATTAGACGCATGACGCGTACGCGTGATATGTGGTTTGGATGATGAATTTGGTTTGCTATGATAATTTACTTGTGTAGTAGAATTGTATATGCATGCATAAGTTCATCGGAATATTCTTTTTCAAATACAAAAGGGCCTTAGGAAAGCCAAGATCGAGTATGCTTATTTTAAAATTCATGTTCCGTTAATTTGCGAACAAAACCAGTTTAAGAGACAGGTCTATTGGATTGAAGACGACGGTAAAGTGAACTCTTTCACGAACCCTTTCCCTCGGTTTAGTGACTATCAGTTGGTTTAGATGGCAGAAGAATCATTATTTTTCGTACTCCATCTTAATAGATATCCGATGTATGCAATTCTTTCTCAAAATGTTATTTTCTCCATGATTATGCATGATTATCAATGTGTTAGTAATGAATTGCAGCATAGATGGCTTTATCATGTGCTAATGAGCTTTTGATTGAGACGAACTACGACTCATGGAGCAAACGCGTCAGTACACTGCTGGAAGGTCAATGTCTTTTAGACCACATTCAAAAGACAATGAGCTGCCCATATGCTGGTCTCACTAAGGGACTAGCATTCGCCCATTTCCAACGGGAGCAAGATGACAAGAAAGGAAAGGAGATACTGCTGTCTGAGATGTCTCAGGACTTCCATGATGAGTATATGGATGTTCCGATAATAGAGGACATCTGGGATGCACTCTTCCTGAAATGTGGAAATGGCATAGCAGTAATACTGCACCCACTTATACCAGTTTGGAAGATTGTTTAAACAACAGCAGCAAAAGTGTACTTGAAAAGGTATACGAGCTCCTACGCATGTGGAAACCATTAGAAGAAGAAAGTAAGATGGCTGAATGGGATAAATTCAAGCCATTATCGGGATTCTCCTGAGGTCTTGGAGAGCAGCCAAGGCTTTATTGACTGTTAGTGGTTCCGTACTAGATCTTGCATCTTTCCTGAAATTGATCGAGATGGAAGAAGCTCGATTGGCATCGATGTCGAAAGAAACAAAGATGTCAGGACAAGCTGGGCAGAGAAAGAGGAAAAACAGGAATAAGGGGAAGAAACAACAGGCTGTCGACGATAAAATATTGACTAAACCTAAACAGGGCATTCTCAAATTAAAATCCGAGATAGTCTGCGGGAACTCCAGCCCATGCCGCATAGGCGATAGTGCAGGGTCCAGCAAATCGCACCCTAAAAAGGTACGCGATGTTGGTTATGTTATGGAAGCTTTAGTTTCCTCAACCCTCATGTTAATTGACTCAAATTCTTCTTGGATTCTTGATTCAGGCGCAATGGACCACATAGCCAACGACAAAGACTATTTTCCATGTTTAGACGATTGCCGAAGGTTTCTAAGAGGATATACATTGGCGACAACTCACAAGTTGAAGTCATAGGAGTAGGGAACTGCAAGTTGTCTATGAACAGTGGCAGGACCATACTTCTTGAAAATGTCCTTTTTGCTCCAAGAATCCGTAGAAATGTTGTTTCTCTTTCCGCTCTTATGAATAAAAACTTTGTTTTATCATTTGAAAATACCCTTGTTCGGATAAATAAAGGCAACGTCTTATATGGACATGCACTTTCCTCTAATGGTCTCACTATCATGGACTTGAATGGTGTATAAATTCGAATAGAATGTATGCGTTATCTTCCAGGGAAGCAGAAATTGACGCAGCTGGATGGCATGCGAGGCTCAGACATATAAGCTATGACAGGGTTCAGTCGTTAGCTCGACGAGGGATAATACTCGGAACTAATAACGTGGTTAAGCACACTTGATAATCACGTAGCCGGACCGCTGGATGAAAGTCCAATAATGCCAAAACTACACATTGTTCCCAGTGGGAGTGGATCAACCAACTTGGTTCCAGGTCCTAGTGATCAAGGAATTAATCTCGGAGGTAGAATCCCGAGACAGAGAGGTCGTCCAAGAAAAGTTGTAGGTCAAGATTCTAGCACTGCCCTTGTTCCAGGTGGGAGTAATGCTCTGATAGAAAGCATTATTCCGATTGGGAGCAATGTTCAGACTCGAGATGAAATTAACGAGCCTAGACGAATTCAAAGGCATCGAACTTCTCCCAAGAAGTATCCCATCGAGAAGGGTGAGATATTCACCCTAACTTCTGTTGACGAACCGGTAACGGTTCAATAAGCGTTGAAAGGACCTCAAGCGAAGGAATGGAGGAAAGCAATGGAGGAAGAGATCGCCTCAATGAAAGCCAATTCAGTATGGTCTTTAGTTGATTTACCTGCTAACCGCAGGGCCAGAGGGGCGAAGTGGGTACTGAAACTGAAACTCACTGCTGATGGAAATGATAAGAGATACAAAGCCCGACTAGTTGAGAAAGAATACACCCAGCTTCACGGAGTGGACTTTGACGAAACATACTCACCGACTGTGCGGTACACCACAGTCAAGGCAATCCTAGCCCTGGTCGCAAGCCTCGATCAAGAGCTACACCAAATGGACGTTAAGACCGCATTCCTCCAAGGAAACCTGGAGGAAGAGATCTATATGGAGCAACCTGAGGGTTTCATCACTCTTGGTAACGAACGTAAAGTTTGGAAACTCCAAAGATCCATTTATGGTCTTAAACAATCGTCTCGGCAATGGTACCTCAGATTCCACGAGGAAATCATTGGAAACGGATTCGTGAATCTCCACGAGGATCCATGCGTGTATACAAAGACCTCTGAGTCTAAGTATGTCATCTTAACTTTATACGTGGATGACATGCTCATTTCTACGAACTAATTGAGTTTCATTTATGAATCAAAGTCCTGGTTTGCATATGTATTTGAGATGAAAGACATTGGAGAGGCTACGTAGATCTTGGGCATTAAAATTGCTAGAGATCGTACCGCCCGGAGGTTATGTCTATCTCAGGAAGCCTACATCAACAAAGTGTTGAAAAGGTTTAGATTACAAGATGCCAAACCCGTGGAGACACCGGTAGTATTCAGGTGGGCGTTGTCAAAATGTGACGGCCCGAAGAACCAGTAAGAGCGTGAACAGTGAGGATTTGAGAGTATTTAACCATGGTCCGAAGTCTCATGTACGCCATGATTTGCACTCGTCCGGACATCTGTTACGCTGTGGGCCTAGTAGCAAGATTCCAATCAGACCCTGGCTATCAACATTTAAAAGATGTAAAACGGATCATACGATATCTGAAAGGTACTACCGACTACGTACTGTGCTATGAGCGCTGGAAATTAGAATTGACCGGATTCAGTGACGCCGAGCAGGGTGGCGATCCAGACAATCGTAAGCCCACCACAGGAGGAGTGTTCTCCTTTCAAATGCCGCCTTTCATGGACAAGCAAGAACCAATCATGTGTTGAGCTGTCTACGATGGAATCGGAATTCGTTGCTCTCTCCAAAAATGCACAGGAAGCGGTCCGGTTGAAAAGGCTTCTTACTGCGCTGCTTGATTGCGATGTCGGGAGTAAGCCTGTGAAGGTGTACTCTGACAGTCAGGCAGCTATTGCGGCAGTAAGGAATCCAAAGTACCATACTAGGACTAAACACATCGATGAGAAATATAATTATGCTAAAACTATGGTAGAAGACAATATAATCACTTTAGAATACTCGCCTACTGATGACATGGTAGCAGACCCATTAACTAAACTATTACGCAAAGAGACATTTGAAAAGCATGTTAAACTGCTTGGATTGCGTAGGCTTTAAATGTGGGCGTGTATCTGTGATAACATTGTGATAATTGAAAGTTACATTTTTGATAAATGAGAGAATTGCAATTCGATTTTATGATTCATCGACGTCATAATGTTTGATTACATCGGATTTTACTATTTATAAACTAAGTCGTAGGGGGACGCAATCCTCTGCCTAAATTATGTCGAATGTGGGCCTTGCCTTGTCACACAGGCACGGTCGTCTTGTAGGAGAGGAGGACCTCTACTGTAACGAGACTGGCTAAGAACCAGGGAGATAAACATGGTTACACAAAACTATCATTTGGTTTTGGAGTAACACGACATGATCTTCGTTTTGCACATCGCTGTGATGCACTCTGTTCGTCATTAACCACATTCTGGGCCAGATGAAAATCTGAGATAACATTATTGACATATCCCACACCTGACGATGTTCAGGTATGCTATCGACGCGTGCTTCATACTACGCGTGTCATGTTCGACCACGGGGTCATGCTCGGTTGTGCAAGGTAGAATCCTCGTTATTCGGAGGGGCGCAAACTTCTTCATCTCGAGCGTGTGATTGATCTCGGGAGCCTGATGAAGAGGCACCCGAAGTATCCTCATGGACTCAGAACTCATATCTAAGGTAATGCTTAATGTTCGCATCCCGACGTATGAGCGTAGTGCCGAAGTTACCACATCTTTGGAAACCGGTTGGGTTTGACTAAGGGTATAAGTGATGGGGATGGTCAAGTTCACCTGTAATTCACTGACTCTTGTATTCACTAGGTTGCCACCAACCGGATATTAGTTGAAGGTTGTGAATACTTGTACGGATGCCTTGGAGAAGTATTCCTATGTGGAAACTAGGCAATTGGAGAATTGACAGTTGACCTAGGATACAACGCGATACAATTTGATGTTTTTAACAGGTTGATTTGAGATAGGGAATCAACGTTCCGCGGGCGCTACAACACTACTAACAGATGAGTAGCACGTTGCCCGTCGTGTCCGCCGGTCGCACGGAAAACCTCGTATGAACTATTCGGAAGCAGGGGCTATATCAGAAGAGTGAAATGTTGATGCGATTTGGACAACAATACATTAACAGGCACCCTCCCATTCCGGCGAGTGGGAGCTGTTAGCATATGGTTATTGGGCTCCGTAAATAGAAGTCCATTAATATGTATATGTTACCTAAGACAATTGGGTAAATGTCACATGAGGGAAATTGGGCTTGACCCAAATCCCAATTGACATGAGAGGCCCAAAATTGGGCCTCCCATATACACTTGGCCGGCCGAATTATGGGAGTGGTCTAAGTGGACTTTTGTCCACTTTGCTCCTCCTATAAATAGGGAGTGTTAGGGATTTTACTAGGGTAATTCAAAATTCCTCATTTGTGGTGATTTGAGAGAAATTCCTCCTCCCTAAATACTACTACTTCGGCCGAACCTACACCAACACCAAGGGTGTGCCAATTTACTTTGAGCAAACACTCTGGAGATCTGTCCCTGCCAAGAATCGATCAGAGGCTTTGCTATGGAGACTATATCGCGTAGGGCTCCCTTAACAAGAACCTTTACGGGTTCCGTCCTGTGGATCGAGAACTCCCTCAGCAAGATCGAGGGACTACGGAAAGCGATTAAGGTATGCGTGCATCTTCCGCTGCGTAATGGTGATTACTAGTGATGGATATCTGCCCAATTCGGGTTCGTATTACATTTCAGACTTCGTAAACACGTTAAAATCACATAAACAGGTCAAAACTACATTCCCGAGGGTAAAAACAGTCCGGACGCGCGACACGCACGTCCGGACCGGACCTCCGGATTGCACCCGACGACCTGGATCACGTCGGGATCGCCCAAAAACGTGATCCGAGTCGTAATCTTCAACACACGCGTTCCATTTATGTTTTTTCAACAAGTTAGAGTTTTCCAATAGTCAAACTTGATCAAACCAGACGACGGTTTGCACTTTCTTTTAAACCGGCGTCGAACCGCACAAAAACCGGGGCTGGTTCTAAGGTTGCTTATAAAAGGGACCTAGGCCACCCATTTCATTGGGTACATTCACTTGAGATTGGCTTAGGAGCCCTGACTTCTCTCTAGCTTTCTCTCACTAGAATTCTCATTTAAGCATCGGAGAGGGCTCAACTGGCACCCCCCCCCCCTCTGTGCTGGTTATTGCCCCTGTGTGCAGGTTCGGACAACGTGCGAGAAGCGAAGAGCGCAAGTAGAGGAATTTGACACACCGATCAACCTAAGAATTCGTCAAGTCTGTTACATCAAGCGGGTTTGGACGAAACATTTGGCACCGTCAGCGAGATTCGAACAAACAAGGAGTCGCTCCCCAGTGATAGCAAGATGGCAAACATACATGTGATTCATGAAAGGCTTTGGTGCAGGAGGCGAGTTATCATACGCACGAGAAGTGTACGCTTCACAGATGGTTCAAAAGCCTGAAGAGAACCAGCAAGACGATGTCGTCATTGAGGATGTCATTGGCTTTTCAGTAATGGACAAGGAGCACATTGTGTACCCACATAATGACGCCCTAGTCATAACTATGACAATCGACGACATGGATATCAACTCATATTGGTAGATGTCGGAAGTTCGCCAAACATCCTCACGAAGGATATAGTCCTGGCCCTGGGAAGGACGAAGTGTGTTAAAGAAATGAACTCACCACTAGTGGGATTCATGGGAGATGCTAGCTATCCACTAGGAACAATAACGCTACCAGTCATTTTGGGGACGGACAAGCAGCAACTCCAGTGGTAGTAGACAAACTCGACGCATACAACGGCATTCTAGGATACACAACTATGAATGCGTGGGGCATGATAGCGTCGACAGCACACCAGAAGGTTAAGTTCCCAACAGTAGCTGGGATCGGAAAAGTAAGGGGAAGCCAGCAGTTTTCAAATGACTGCTACAAAGTAGCACTTCAACATAACATCAAGATTGAAAACAGTGGAGTACCCGCAATTGACGAGGACCCAAGCAAGGATCGTGCTCGTCCAGCACCAGTGGAAGAATTACGCGAAGTCAAGATTGAAGAACCGGACAGAATGGTTCGAGTGGGCGCGTCACTGTCAGAAGATGAAATAATAGTTGAGTACAAGGAGCTGTTCGCATGGTCTCCAAGCGACATACCTGGAATAAACGCAGACGTGATCTCTCCCACAAGCTCAACATAAAACCGGGAACCCGAGCCGTGGTACAGAAACTGCAACCACTAAGAGGTGACAAGAAGTTAGCAATCCGGGAAGAAGTAGGAAAGCTACTTGAGGCAGGCTTTATTGAAGAATCACGGTACCAGACTTGGGTGGCGAACCCAGTATTGGTACCAAAGTCCAATGGCAAGATGAGAATGTGCATCGACTATAGGGACCTCAACAAGGCATGCCCTAAAGATTCCTACCATCTCCCAAGGATTGATCAGCTAGTCGACGCCACCGCAGGTCACGAGTTGATGCATGTGATGGACGCATACTCCGGATACAACCAGATCCCGATGTTCAAAGATGACGCACTGAACACTGAATCACGCGGGGTGTGCCCAACTGACGGATGGAAAAACGCATAGCGTAGAGCAAGTAGCGTCTTACCACAACGTCGCCTTGAAATGGTTCAAGAGACGGTAAAAACTACAAGGCATATTGATACGACCTCTGTTCCGCCCCTTGGGTTAACTAAGTGGAGGCGTAGTAGCATCGCAAAGTAAGACGGGTCCAGCCATGGAAATCTTTGCAACAACGTCACACTTGGTGTGCCCAACTGACGGATGGAAAAACACATAGTATAGAACAAGTAGCGTCTTGTCACAACGTCGCCTTAGAGTGGAACTAAGAGACGGTATAAACTAATGTCTTGCCTCGCCAAGACGACTCTACTATATGCCAAGTGCCAGTGCCAAGTGCCAGTGCCAGTGCCAAGTGCCAGTGCCAAGTGCCAGCGTCGAGTGCAATGCTATCATATGATCTTGCGTGTTACTATCTATAAACACGGCAAGTACTTGATACACTCATTACGCCATTCCTTGGGTTTAAAACAAGATGGGCACTCATTACACTTAGCGACGCACGTCCTATGGTCACAACTACAGATGTTATATCCACTACAACAAGGAGATCAATCCTATCATGACGATTACGATAACACAAGGTATAAAATACTACTAACAAGTTATCATGAATTTCTACTACGATCATGTCAGGTCTAGACGACAAAATCCAAAGCAAGCAGAATATAAACAAAGGTTCAAGGGTCAACTCCCAGAGCAACCTCAACCCAAAACACGGGGAGCAAAAACTATGTACAAGAGTTTGATATACTCATGAAAATAAACATGGCGCCACTCGCGAGGTGTCGTCATCTCCAGCTTCCTCAGGGGCAACCTCCATGATCTCAGCAACGGTGATAACAACGTTGATACCACCATCATCACCAAACAACATCTCCTAATTGGCCTCCTCAAGTGCCAAGCGGCGCAAAGCGTCGACATGTCCAACAGCGTAATCCGCGTAAGGACCCAACTTGTCAAAAGGAAAGTAGGGGGCAAGAATACTTACCCTGCAGATGTAATCCTCTGCAAATTCTCCCATCAGCTTATCAGACTTCATCTTGGTGGCAGCATCGACCACACTAACAAAGGCAGGAGTAGTCGGGTACTCAGCAAGTCCTTCCTCCTTTCCAGCCTTATAGCCCTCATCGCGTGCAGCACGCAACGCTACCTCATGCGCATTAACATCCTCTGTGATCTTCTTCTCGAGGGCAACGATCTCTGCCTCAAGCTCGACATGAGCCCGACGAGAAGTATAACGAGCCTCAAAATCAGCAGCCTTCGAACTAAGGGTGTGCGCCTTCTCTTTTGATTGAACAAGCTTGCGACGGATGGCGTCGCACTTTTCAACTGAAGCCCGCTTCTCGCTCGTAAGCTCCATCACGAAGGACGACATGTTCACCATGTCGATACCGCCCTGAGAACAACGCAACAACAAACAAGGCATAAAGGTGTCACAACAATACATGCATTGATACAAATAATAAAAAAGAGAAGATTGATTCTCACGGGAGCGAACCGAGTCAAGGCACTCTCAACATAGGCTTGCGCCTCCTCATCAGTCGACGGCCGAATACGTTGATCGCCAGGAGGGACGCACCTTTGCAGCACTCGTAAGCCTACCTCCGGAATGCTAAGTTTGGAATCCTTAGCAAATCGAGGACCACAGGTAGCAAAGGGCGTCCAATCACTCCCAGATATGTCTCCCTCCAGAGGACGAATCAAGTCAGCACATCCAAGCGCTGTAAAGCAAATAACAATAGAGATATGAAAACAACAATCAAAATAATGCAAGGATCTCAAAAGAAAGAAGCACGTGATACATACCTCGGCGAGGAGTACGCTCCTCGCGGGTCGATCCCTCGATCGTGGGGCAGATGGCGCCTCTGTGCGACCTTCCACTTCTTTTCCTTTCCCTCAGGAAGGAGTTTGGCTTGTCGCACCGACCTTAGTGCGCTTGGTTTCACTCGAGGCATACGCCACCGCGTCGGATCTCTTAACAGATATGCTGGAGTTAGGAGCAGTAACAACGCACTCAGTCACGAGAGCCGAGAGACCTGCAAACAAAGACAATTTAAGAACAACAACACGGAAGAATAGTAAGACAATAGAAATATCTTACTCATCAATCCCTTGCCGCGGCCATGTCCGGAAGCCTTAGGAGTGGGAGGAGCAGGAGACGACACGACCTTCATAGTAGAAGAGATAACTTGAGCAGGATCTGTCTGCAAGGACGATCTCTTTCCATCAAACCAACCTACATCACAACATAATAGGAAGTTATAAAGGCTTTCAGCATACCGAATCCTCAGAAGAAAGCACATGAATCCCGGCATCAATCAACTCCTGGTCTGATGCACGCAACAAACACTGATAACTGCGCACCTGCTGACACTGATATATGTGCTTCAAAACCTTCTTATCCGCCGAAGAGAGCTCAGAGAAGGTGGGGGCAGGATCAGCCTCAATAACATGTGTTGTATCCCAAGTAGTTCCAACATCACACACAAAGAAGTATTGATGTCGCCAATGAGAACCGGAACGGTCAGCCTTCGCAGCAAGCCTGACATCACTATCCCACTCTGCGTCTCCAAGCCCAAGTGTTGCGAACCCCTTCTCTTGTAAACAAGGCCAACGCATCTTCATGCTACACAACCCTGTCGTTTGGACGCAGAAGTTGTTAGAAGCAACGGAAGATAACCGTATAGTAAGGCCACGACTGCTGGTGGAATAATACTCGGAAACAAGTCCACACACGGAGTCCCTCAGGCGCAAGATCAAAGGGCGAGATCTGATAAAATTGGCAGAGATCAACCAAGTCTGGACAATAAGGAAAGCGCAAGTCTTCCCGAATCTGCCCCAAGTAAACAGCTGACAAGTCATCGAAGGTACCGTAGGTTGACCTTGAATGACGCCTTGGAGCACGTCAAAAGGAAATACAGCTTCTAAGTATGGACAAAGTCCGGAGGTAGAAGTGCCCCACATATATCACTCTTCGTTTATCCGGATGATACCAAAGTACTGCGTAACCTCTGTCGTCTCTAATTCGACTGTAGACTATGGGGCATAATCAGTAGTATCAACTCCTAATCCGTCATCAGAAACCGTTGTCAAGTCGGCCTCGGATTCGTCGCCGACGTCTGAACATAAAGTAACTTGCGGAATAGGAATGGGAGACTATCTTAGACCAACTGCGAGTGCGAACTCAAGAAGAACTCTGTTGTCGCTCCAACCTGCAAGCGCAGATAACAACTTGATCAACGTGCACATACGCGATAGCCACCCATGCGAACATAAGCAACAAACACTCTCCATATGGAGACAACTACATATCTACAAACTTGTTAGTCTTTATACATCACACATCGAACATCCCCTACGGGGGGCAACTCTATGTCGACATGGGCCTCGTCCCGACACCTACGTGCTTTACGTGATCTACACGCGTCTACATGATACCATGCCTTTACTTAAGGTAACAAGTGCGAATATGATTATGGCACTAACATTTATACTTGCATTATCTTCTAATTAATGCAGGTATACAACATGTATATTGACGTACAAGGAAAAAAATCTAAGTGTTCAAATGGTTACAACACGCGCGCTAAGTGCGCGCACATCAAGCGCATACATGACAAACGACGCGCTTACATAATGCTACACCATTGCTTAACGACTAGAACACATGCTTCAATACGCTTGAGAAACTCTAAGTGTTCAAGATACTATATCACGTACGCTATGATCATCTATACGACAAGTGGTACGCGCAATGAACACGTGTGCAATGGTCACATCCGCGACATGTATTCCTACCTACTCATGTGATTAATCAAGAGAAGATTAAATTTTAACTTCTACAACTATCATGATTATGATGTCAAGCAAACGCATGCATGAGTTGACGACATGCTAGTCACTATACTAGTATGGTCATGGGGCGAAGCAATCAAGAAATATTTTCTAAGTGTTTCACCATGATAGCAGACGACAGGTAACAAGTGTCAACTATCAAGAAATATTTTCTAAGTGTTTCACCATGATAGCAGACGACAGGTAACAAGCGTCGACTATCAAGAAATATTTTCTAAAGTGTTTCACCATGATAGCAGACGACATGTCACAACTGTCAACTATCAAGAAATATTTCTAAGTGTTCCAACATGACGGGAGACGACAGACGATGGATGTCGAGTAGTAAGCATCAACTACCAAGAGATATTTTATAAGTGTTTTATCATGAAGAAGATAACAATGATCAAATACCTACTATAAACAATCATCATCGAGCATGTTCGAACATTATCTACATCAAGGTGCAACATGTCAACAATGACCACCATACATGAGGGGAGTATTACTACTTACAATCATGTTTATAAATTTTCAGCACTTAGCCAAAATTTTGGCCGATTTGTGGAACTAATCTCTTGTAGGAATTTTATCAAACACCTTGTGGGCATGCTAGAGTAAATAATTTCAAGAGACAATAAAGATCAAATTGGATCCAAGCAAGGTTACAAATGGTTTAGCCATATCCAAAATTGAACTCACCACCTCAAGACGATCGGACCACCGTGGAAAACACCGCCAAAGGCCGCCAGAAAGCCCACCGTCACCGTGAAAGTCACGCGCCACCGTCGTGATAGCCACGCGCCGCCGCCCTCGCCGTCTTCTGCCAATTCCGTCGTCGGGGATGATGATAGGGTGGCTGGCCGAAGTCTTCTTGGTCTCCAAGATCGCTATCCCTAAAGTTTCTTCTCCTTCAAGAAATGAGAGTGGTCCTAAAACTACTAAGTGTGGAGGCTTAACTAATGAATACTCTCTCTCATTTCCACTAAAAGTATTTATACCTATGGCTAATCCTTGATCCCTCTATATTTTTTATAAGTCCCTAGTAGCATGACTAAGTGTTTCTACACCCATGTTACAACACACGTCATTTTTAGACTCGACATATGCAATCATGCTCATGTGTTATATATCCATGATTTATTTGTGATCATCTCATCTATCTTAATCCATGATCCACGTTTTCATCATTATATAATTGATTGCATGATTTTATTATCAACTAAACATCATTGCATCATGTGTCCTTATTACTTTAGATGCACCTGTCACGTCCGTATTGACTACGTCCATGACTAACGCATCCGTAATCAATACATTCTTATGCATGTCAACATCCATAAATATGATCACATGTATTTATAACTCTTCACATACATTTATTGTATATACATATCTCTGCTACACTAACCATGTCAGCATATGAAAAATTACATGCCAAGAAAAAATTAAGGATAGGCAAAATCAAGGCCCGTGTGCCTAGTCGACGATCAATCAACCTCTGAGGTCAGCACCAAACCTAAAATTGGTCATTTATCCTAGCTTATAATAGAGTCAACCAAGGTTTGAACCATTACTTGACTCGGGGGCAAGTGATGGATATCTGCCCAATTCGGGTTCGTATTTACATTTCGTACTTCGTAAACACGTCAAAATCACATAAAGGGGTCAAAAATACACTCCCGAGGGTCAAAACGGTCCGGACGAGCGAAACACGAGTCCGGATTGCACTCGACGACCCGGATCACGTCGGGATCGCCCAAATTCAATGTGATCCGAGTCGTCGTCTGCAACACGCGCGTTCCATTTATGTTTTTTCAACAAGTTAGAGTTTTCCAATAGCCAACCTTGATCAAACCAGACGATGGTTCACACTTTCTTTTAAATCAGCGTCGAACCGCACAAAAACCGAGGTCGGTTCTAAGGTTGCCTATAAAAGGGACCTAGGCCACCCATTTCATTGGGTACATTCACTTGAGATTGGCTTAGAAGCTCTGACTTCTCTCTAGCTTTCTCTCTCTAGAATTCTCATTTAAGCATCAGAGAGGGCTCAACCGGCACCACCCCCCCCCCCCCCCCCACCCCCCCCCCCCCCCCCCCCCCCCCCCCCGTGCTGGTTAACGTGCGAGAAGCGAAGAGCGCAAGTAGAGGAACCCGACACAGCGATCAACCTAAGAATTCGTCAAGTCCGTTACATCAAGCTGGTTTGGACGAAACAACTAGAATGTACCATGTTTATGTTTTCGTAGTATTTAGCCCCGTAATCCAACATGTTCGACCCATATTTGTTGCCCTGGTCCGACCCGAGTGGGTCGGCCCGATTGAGAAAACTCGGCTTTTGACTTGCTCCGGTTTAGACCCGTGGAACCCGAACCGGTTCGGTTCGGTTGACCCGGTTTGGACCGGTTCGGGTTCCCTTGGTCACCCGGGTTGGTTGGCCCAACCCGGTTGTGCTAAATTGGACCGGCCTGTTACCCAATGGGTTCGGCCGAAATTGAGACTTGTGGGCCAAGTAGGGTTTTAAAATCCACCAAAAACTTAACTTGGCCACCAAGTAACAATTAATTATAAAATAATTTCAAATTGTCAAGATTCTATATTTGTAAATATAATCAATCAACAATATATTTCATAAAAAAAAAATCAACAATATATATTTGGCAACATTATATGTATATATCTTATGAAAATATATTATTGTAAATATTCTATATTAGGGATATATATTTCATCAATAATGTATATTTTCTCAATCTTTTAGGCAACTATATTATCAATAATATCTAGATCCCTAAAATTGTGCTAGATATATTGATAGTTACTATCCATAATTATTTTGTGAACCTAGCCCTAATTTTGGCCTAATCCTTAAGATTTTTCGGCCGAAATATACAAAATATTTTCCTCAATATTTTCGGTCACTTTAGGTTACTTGTGGACTAAAAAATTAAAAATTTAACCTTGAACACAAAAAGTATGGTTCAGACGAAAACACCAAAAATAGGGCAAGTGGTCAAATTTCAATATCAAATCTTGTCATGATCAAGAATCCAAAGTTTAAATTTGATAAAAGTCTTGTTTATTCTTGAAGATAATGAACATCAAATTTTACTAAGAACATCATGAAAAACCATGGCCAATCCAATTTTACCACAAAAATCGAAAATTCAAAACTTTAAAACTTCTTAAAAGTTTCGGCCAACATCAAAGAAAACCAAGAACGCCAATTTTATCCAAAACACGAACTCCCTAACACAAGCTCTGATACCACTGTAGGATTTAGGGGATTAATACTACGGAAACAAAACCATAAGTATGTGCATGGTAACTAATACGCAGTGGAATAAGGTGCACATACCTATATTGTTTCCTGTAACCCAGGATCGTTGAGGGGAGTTCTCAATCCGCCGGACGGTTCCGGTAGAGGTTCCTGTTAGAGAAGCCCTACGCGGATTATGCCTCACAATAAAGCCCCAGTTGATTCTTCACGGGATGGATCTCCAGGAGTAAATTGCTCGACGCAATTTGGCACCTCCTTGATGGTGTGTATTTCGGCCGAACTAGCTAGATATAGGGAGGAGGGTTTTCTTTTATTCTCACCACTTAGGAAGAGAGGAATATCATTAGTGTTGTGAAACCCTCCTAGGACTCCCTATTTATAAGGAGTCAAGTGGACAAAAGACCACTTTACCCTAGCTTAAAATTCGGCCGGCCATGATACTTAGGGAGGCCCATTTTGGGCTTCCCATGTCAATTGGGATTTTAGGCCTAGCCCAAAATTCCTAATATGACATTACCTAATTTCTTAGGTACATGTACTTAATTAATGGGCACCCAATTACGGCGGCCCATAGTCCAAATGCTTACAAGATGTCTGAGGAATCATTACTTGTCGCCTTCTATCTCATAGATATCCGATGTATGCAATTCGTATTCAAAAATGTTATTGTCTCCCTGATTGTCGCATAATTATCAATGTGTGAACCCTTAGATGGCTGATAGAGTGCAATTCTATGTTCCTCGCGATCTTGATGAATGAGATATGATGAATGGAGAAATTATGTGTGGAAAATCCTCTCTGCGGCAGAGGTTGAGGATTGTTTGAATCTGAATGGAGACAGGATGATGACGGATGAATACGGTAGTCCGCGCTTCCTGGACGACGAAAGGTATAGGAATGATCAAAAAGCAGTAGGGTTGATCTTTTCGACCCTAACAACATAAAGTTCTGAACAATTCATGAATGTGAATGTGTT